>QLNU02015360.1:65483349-65507020 GCA_006491805.2 Dysdera silvatica
AAATTCAGGCGTTTATTGACCATGCCACTGCGCTGTCCACTTTATTGTGACTGTCAGTTTTCATTTCGGTACGTCGTTTGCTTTTTTTTAGCAGGCTACATTTATCATGTCTGTGTATATACCGTGTACTGTACTGTAAAATGTTCTCAAGGCCCAGCATGACTTCTTCAAGTGCTAATAAAACTAATCTCTTGATTCCCAGTATACCCAATTAAACCAAAAAAAAAAGCCCACCTGGGTTGGGTTTTTTAAAACAAAATCCTGAGTTTTATTCAACCCTAAAAAGAAAACATTTCAGTGTTATTACTATCTTCAGTGATGTTAGAGTTCCAATATATAATGACATCTACATGAGGGGATAAATGCATATATTTAGCTGTCGTTGGATGATGTTTATTAAGTGGAATAAGTTTAGACCTTATTTGAAGATACTGCAATATTTGGCAAGATAAAGCTTTGGTGGGGAGGGAGCATGTCAAGGTTTATAAATTTTTGCAGAGAGAGAGAGAGATGACGTGGATATCAATAAATGAATTCTTTATTTTATTTTGTACAGTTTTATACTTGTAAGATTCTATAATGTTTGTAAATTTAATGACTATATTTTTCCATTAATATAAAAATAAGGTCAACAGTAATTGGCTAATTTTATACATATATTTATAGTAGCAATATAACATATCAATAAAATAGGAGCATACAGAATTCAACATTGTGATTAGAAATCCATTTACTCAATATTAACGAGTTTTAAGTGGTTTTTTTTGGGAAGAAATGATGGAATGTTCTTTGTGTGTAATAGTAAACTTTTTTTGTCAGGCAAAATTAGTACAACCCTGGTGTTGAATGCCAGACACCCCTATTTTATTGAAATGTTATATGTTTACTATAGATACATAAAAATAACTAGTTATTATTGAGCTTATTTTGATAACAAACAGTTATTTCGACACTGGCGTAAGGTTTAAAAACACGACGTTTCGGGAGCCAACTGCTCCCTTTGTCAAGTGAAGGCAGAATTATTTTTATATTATTAGTAGAAAACTACATTGGTAGAATTAATGATTAATTAATTAATATATAAATAATTAAATAACTTATTTTAATTAATCCTACTTTCAAAACCTTATCCTATCGTGAATATGGCTTTCAAGGTCTCTCAAACCTAGACCTCCAACAATATTTTTAATATTAATAAACAATTATTTTCAAGACATAAATACCACAACTTTATTGCTGGTTTATTTTGCAAATTAGTCAAGCACATACATAACAAATCACACATCCCTATCACACGGACAATATTTACATTCATTCATGTGCAAAATTATTTCTAATTAAATAATATATTATTACATATAGGTAGGGGCGGACTGGGCCGGTGCGCCCTCATGGGCGATAGGACTTGCGCCCTCAGATAATCCAAGGTATTCGCCCTTTGAGAGGACCCAATCCGCCCTTGCATATAAGGTTATAAATGATTCGTCGGGTTTCAAAACATTTTTTATTTAGAAGTATAAGACCTACAAAGATGAGTGTTACATGAAAATATGCATATACTCACCAAGTTTCTGGAATATACTACAGATGGTCTATGCGTGCACCTTTGGTCAAAAGCACACATCCAAACTGTAATCCAGTTCCTTCCATACGTTCAATAGTACGTTCTCGTCAATATTGGTCACAGCAGCAGGGATGCATGCCTTCAGTTCTTGCAGTGTTGCTGCCATTGTAGATAGATAAACTTGCATCTTTTCATGTCTCACCCATCTTTGTAGATCTTATATTTCTAAGTAAAAAGTGCTTTGAAACCCGATGAATCATTTATGCTAATCCTGTACTGTTAAAAATGTTCTAGTACAGTAGAAAATACAGGGTACCAGGGAGGAAATTTACATAAAAAGGTTAAACACTGGTAAAATAGCAATGAAAAAGATCACTCAAGCTTTCGGACGCATCAGCAGCAGTCCTTCATCAGGAGTATACTCCTGATGAAGGACTGTTGCTGACACTGCTGACTGTTGCTTTTTCATTTCTATTTTACCAGTGTTTAACCTTTTCTGTGTAAATTCTAGTACAATGTTTCCAAAGGGTGTTTCGCGGACCCCAGTAGTACCGTGACAACCCTCCAAGAGTGCCGCAAGCAATTTGTAAAATATCGCAAAAATTTTCAAGAAAATCCATAAAATCTGTAATTTTCCCCCACGACAACCCTTTAAAACTATGCAAGTTAGCTTAGTTCGCTAACCGTAATACATAAAAACAATAGAAAGATTTTACCTATCTTTCTATACTCATTGTTGTATTTTTATCCAAACAATGATAAATAATAGCCCTTTAAGTTCTCCTTAAATATTATTTATATGGGCATTTCGTAGCAAAGCATGTGTGGTAAAAGGGCTCCACAAAATAAAAGCGTTCTAGAACCACAGCTCTAGTCTCATGGAGGAAATGGATTTGGGAAGGAGCAGGGGTGGGGAATAGATTATTACTACATAGATTCAATGAAATTATTATTTTATAATACTATGTATTACTACTTATTTATTATTTTATAATACTGTTATTACTATTTATTATTATTTTATAATACTATTATTACTACTTATTTATTATTATTTATAATACTATTATTACTACTTATTTATTATTATTTAATACTATTATTACTACTTATTTATTATTTTATAATACTATTATTACTACTTGTTTATTATTATTTAATTAATTATTTTATAATGCTATTGTACTACTTATTTATTATTATTTAATTAGTGCTCAGTAATTAGTATTTATAATGCTATTATTGCTAATTATTAAATAGATTCATTAAAATTAAAAACGTTAACTTTTATGATTATAAAGCATTACAAAATAGGTAAGGAATTCATTTATCAATATCAGTGATAACACTGTGCAGAGATTTATAAATCTTGACTGGCTTTACTGCACTAAGGCAGGAGTGGCAGAAATGAGCGACGATTTGCCCCTCCTGGTGGTTTGTCTAAAAGGACGATTCCCCTCCAGGAAAAACCTTGCTACGATATAATGGTATCATATCATTTGTTTTATTTCAGGTGGTTGTTTTTCGTATTTGGCACTTCCGGTATTTTGGCAAAATCTCTCAATAACATGAAAATGCCACATTTTTATGTTTAATAAACCTTCTGCAACGAAACAATATAGAGTTTCACCAGGAGATTCCATAACAAACAGTTATTTCGACACGGGCATAAGGTTTAAAAACACGTTTCGGAAGCCTAGTGCTCCCTTTGTTAAGTGAAGACAGAATTTATGCCTTCACTTGACAAAGGGAGCAGTTGGCTCCCGAATGTGTTTTTAAACCTTACGCCAGTGTCGAAATAACTGTTTGTTAAACCTTTTGTTTTTGGGAAACTTACATTCATTATTACTCTTATCCTTTTATTCTACACTAACTCTTGGCCTTAGTTTTCTAATTTTCTTGATTTAAACAAGTTTCTTGTTTTTATACATTAACGCCCAATGCAATTTCGGCTCTGGTTCATGTGAGGTTGTGGGTAATCTCTGAAGTCTCGAAGACAAAAGAAAAGAAATTTTAAATTGTCATTTATTTATTTGTTAGTAATCAGTTAATAAGTATGTCTTCCCATCTCTTTCTTTATCACCCCTCTCCGGACAAAAGTAACTTCTGCCGCTCTTGCACCAAGGTGGTTATGGAGCTTAGACCATACTTTACCAAAAGTTGTAAAAATTCACTCTAAAGCAGCAGAACTTGCAGGACATAATAAATTTGTATTGAATTTGCAAAAGTTGCTAGAGAGATTGTTTCTTTTCCTGTCCTTATTACCATAACGTTCCACCACTTTGCATCTGGGAACATCTTCACATGCCCAGAAAACATTGGAGGGTAATATTCCACATACGTAATTGTATATGGCAAATAAACACATATAGGTAATTTTCGAGTAACCAATTTTCTGTTGCATCATCTTGGCAAGTAGACAGTCTCTTCCCTCTATATTTAGGGTTGGTTCATTATGTTTGCTAAATAATGGAATGGTTGAATAGCTTTGTTCATTCTTTTCAACACAATTTCCTTGTAAGGTTCTGATTCCAAACTTTTTGCTAAGTGAAGCCATAATTCTACAGCATAGAATAAATTTGTATCATCTGATTGAAGGACGTATAGAATTCAGCTGACTTTTATCAACTGTTTTATCAAGTTCAAAGATTCCCTATAAATGTGCACACTATGGAGAATTGTAGTGATATGGTTTGTGATATTGTCAGCATGCTCGAATTCAATTTGCACATACTTGTGATAATTTTTTACACAGTATTGGAGAAGCGATATTGGATTAAATAACGCATAGTATATTGTGAAATTCTGTTGGGTTCCAAGCCATATTGTAATTTTTTGTAATTAGCAGGTTGTCATTGCTGCAAAAATAGCAACTGCGGAACCTTATAATATGATCATTCCATTCCAAGATTTTAACAGTCATGTCTCATCCCATCTGTACAATAAATGGCAGTTAGAATGGGACGTACAGGTTTTTAATAAACTGCACCATGTAAAACTATGGATTCAAATGTGGCAGTCTACTCTTTAGGAGCCACCGCCGCAAAGAAGTCACTCACCCTAGACTTCACATCGGCCACACACGCTTCTCCCATAACATCTTTTAAAGAGCGAAGATGCGCCGATGTGTGCTACATGCAACGAACCGTTAAATGTTTTGCATATTTTATCTACAAGGTCTGTGGTGAAAGTTAGGAGACAAGTCATGGCGTTTGGCACTCATGTGCCTGATCAGGAAACTTATGGTGGGAGAAGATTGGGCAACCTTCCGCTTCAAAACCTGGCAGAGCTCATTTGCCTCAGAGAAGTCACAGCGAGTGAACAAATTCAAGAGTGTTACGGCAACAATGGAACGAACGTTGGAGCAGCATTACTCGGTGAAGTTCTGCTTTAAACTAGCGAAGTCCACTACCAAGACGTTTGACATGATCAAGATAGCATATGGCAATGATTCTTTGTGTAGATTGCGAGCGTTTAAAGGGCATAAAGCTTTTAAAGACAGCCGAGAGGATGTCCATGACAAGGGATGGTCCGGGCGCTAATGTGGATTGTGTGTGTGCTTTATTGAATACTGATCAGCATTTAAGTACCAGCATGATTGCAGAAGACTTAGGGATTCCGAAAACGCAAGTTCATGAAATTGTAACTGAAGATTTGTAAATGCGCAAGGTGTGCACAAAACTCGTGCCAGAAGTTTTGAACCCTGTTCAAATGGGGACCCGAATGACTGTTTCTGCCGAATTGTTGCAATGAGTCACACGTATGTAAGATAATAATAAGATAAATAGTAAGAGTCAAACATAATCGAAACTTTCTAACGAAGTTATTACTGGAGTTGTAATGTGGGTGTTTCAGTATGATCTGGAAACAAAAAGAGTTCTGAATAGCCCACCAGTGAATTGCCCGTCTGAAGAAGGGTCAGATGTCGAAATCTAAAGTGAAATCCATGTTGATCATGTTTTGTGACTGCAAGGGTATAATCCACAAAGAATTTGGCCCCCCTTAGAAGACTGTAAATGCAAGTTTCTACGTGATAGTCCTCCAGAGGCTGCAAAAATGCATCCGTCGAGAAATCGCAACATCATAGATTCTGCAACACAACAATGCTCTGTCGCTCGCGGAAAGTGGAAGAGGAATAACCATGCTTCCCCAGCCACCATATAGCCCCGGCCTTTATCCGTGTGACTTTTCCTGTTTCCGAGAATGAAAGGACACTGGTACAACACTGTGGAAGACGTCCAAAAGGCCGCGACGAAAGTGATGAACAAGATTCCGGAAGAATTCTTCCAAGGCACCTAAAAACAATAAGAAAATCGCTGTATCGATGCTTAAGGTTCTTATTTTGAAGAATACTGGGTGTATTGAAAGATTTTACCAAATGAAGTGCGTTTTCTGTACTCAGTCTCCTTACTTTTAGGACAAACCCTGTACTTGCCCCAATTTTAACCAACAACGTTCATTAGCTTTTAACCAAAATAATTTTACCCTTTGTGACATTTTATGCAATTCTTTTAATCATGAACTCATTTTTAACTTTTTATCTAATATCAGCTTTTTCCATCACATTGATATTATATCATTTTGTTTGTTCCATTTAACACATTACTTCAGGGTTCAAAATTAGCAAGTGTACTGTGCCTATGATATTCTATCCATGCATGTAAATTTTTAATTTGGGTGCATGCAGTGCACCTAACTATTCAAAACCATGGCTACTTGCATTTATTTTTCAAGAACGGTGACCTATGGACTAATTTTATATAATTTTCTCAATATATCTGCATTTGTTCGATTTTTTTTTTATTACAAACAATGTTAAATTATTTTAAAAAATTGCATTTTTTTCAGCTTACATATAATTGCTACACTTAAGTTTACCCGTTTTTAATGTTGAGGTTTACTTTCTGTTAGTTGTACAGCTAACTAGTATTTAGTGCACCTAAATCTCAAGACTTTGATGCACTTGTGCACCTGATTTAAAAAGTTAATTTGGACTCCTGCATTACTTTTAATACAGTTTACCTTTTTGGGATGTAAGATATTATTACCCTTCACAGGGATAACACAATTGCCAAATAATGGTCAACACAGAAAAGCCCCCCAGGACAAGATTTGCATGAGTTTTTCGTGGTTCCACGAAAAACTCACAAAAATCTCGCCCAGGAGGCTTTTCTGTGTTGACCATTATTTAGCAATTGTGTCATCCCTGTGAAGGGTAATAATATCTTACATCCTCATATACGAAGAAAAATGCGTTTGTTCTTATCTACATTCGTCTAGTAGGTCAAGACACCGCGTGCTCAATGCGGGGACCCTGGTTCGAATCCAGGATGAGGACGGCGCCTCTTTTTCTCCAAATATAAAAAAAGCTCTAGTTTGAGCTATATGAACGTGGGTGGCAAAAATTATTGTATAATTTGCCTTTTTAGTTTTAACTTATTCTCATTTAAAACTGTATATACAGTCTCACCTCGTTTGGCACAAAATAACCCTTGCTGTCCTTGTGCTATAAAAATACAACCTGTCTCGAATTGTGTTAGCATATGGTCCTTTGTCATGCACTTGATAAATACTGCAAAACATAGCTTAATTTTTGCAGAGGAGCCAGTTTATTCTCGTTTTCCATTACTGTCGAAAATTATGTGTTTTTTTAGGCAGACCGTCTTCTACAATAATATTGGCACCCAAAGTAACTTCATTCTCAAAACAGATCGCCCTGGCAATTGTGAACTGTGTATGTCACTGTCTTGAAAATTTGCTTCACTGTTTGGAGTGTCTTTTGTTTAAAATCTATGTTCGCACCCACAACTTTTATGCTCGATATTTCATCTACCGCTGATAAAGTTACACGTTTCTTCTCATTATTTATAGTGCCACAGAAATATTTACTGATACTTTCAGATTTCAGTATCGAATGTTTTCGCCTGGGCATCATTTATTCTAAAACACCAGCTTTTAGTAGACCTATTCTAAAACTTTAGTAACCAAACAGCACTTCCTTGTAAATGCATTTAACCCAAGTAACCAGATATGTTTATAGCAGATGAACAGGGTAAAATAGATGAAAAAATTCTATTCTTAGATATAGAGAAGAGAAAGGGGTGATTAAGGTTGAAGTTCATTGTTTGCTCCATGCCAAGCACTTTTGAAGGCGAAATCCTAGATCTTTATCTCTTATCTGAGTGAGTGTCAGTTACTAGAAGAAGGGAAAAAGAATTCTTTACGCTAAAGGTTTTCTTTCATCTTTTTTTTTTTTTTAAGTTACCATAGTTTTGAATAGTTGGGTGCACGCAGTGTACTCACGTTAAAAATTTACATGAACGGATAAAATTTCATGTGCACAGTGTACCTTCTAATTTCGAGCCCTGAGCTGCTTTGATTCTTGAAATTGAATCATAAATTGTTACGCTTATTTATTTTCTCAGTTAAACTACTGACCTTCGTATGTTACTGCATTATTTTCTGATGGAATAAATGAATTGCGATCGTGGCTTCTGTACTAAAATTGTTCATCTTGACATGTATTATCGCTCCTCTTATTTTGTCAGTAGAGTTTAGGGACACCCCCTATATAATTGTTGTGTAGTATAATTATTAGTTAATTGTTATATGTAAATGTGTTATATTCAAATCTTCATGCATATTTGAGAAATTTCTCCAATGATGTATACAGAGGTTTTGTAAACAAGTGTAGTTGTTGCTTTGCCAGTTATCCTATAGTTCTCAGTAAAAATCTTACTCCTAGCCTGGATATTCATTGTACATTACACTGTTTTTATACATTTTGTAGTTAATTCAGGTAATTGTAACAATGTAGAAACTCACATTTTATAAAAACGAAAATTATAAATGTATGCTTTAATTCCAGCATCCAAATAAACAAGCTTTAGTTCCACAGAAATTTATAAGTAATATTTATTTAAATATTAGTAGCCTTACTGTGGGCTAAAAGTAACATGTTCAACTACTTTGCCATTAACCCAGTTTTTATTTTCCAAATGGCACCATAAAATTCTTATTGTCTTTTCTGAACACCATAGTCTGGGGTTTGGTCTCCTAGGCAACAGCAGTTCGGATTCCTTAGAAAACTGTAGGTTGTCTTGTAGCATGATTTTAGCAAATTTCAAAATTGCATTAAAAAAAAAAATTTTCCTTCTGTAATCGATCATAAGTAAGTTTTTGCTTGAGCATTAATTCTTTTTTTTTTTTGCATAGGCTTATTGTTATGTAATTTTATTTTGTAATGCAAAATATTTTACATCAAATGGTTTTCCTTTTAGGCAATTCACTGTTCCTTCTGGTAATTTTGGTATATATGATCCAACGGAAATTCACAACCGTGGTAACCTTAAGAAGCATATGAGAGATTCAATGATTCGATTGGCCTTTTATTTAATTTTTTTCTTCATTTATTTATATTGGTAAGTATTACTGTAAGCAATATATTGATTTTGTCAAAATAGAATTACTAATTTTTCTATAAAATTTTACTACACAAGTATGATTTTACAATATTTTGTTATATTTGAAATTTTATTTCATTCTTGAAATTGAAAAACGGTGGCAATTTTAATTTCTAAATTTCAACGGACCATGCAATGATGTACAGGTAACAGGTTTACTATGCAGAAATCCAGGTTTCAATCCCACTAGTACTGAGTATTTACTGCCTTTTACCTGTCTTTATGACAAGTTTGGATCCTTCAGGAAACTGTAGTGTCTGGTGCAGTATGATCACAGCTGTCCTTGTGCCATAAAACTAGCCAGATATTGGTATGATATTACATTTTTATATCTATATATATATGTATATGTACAACCCATAAAATAATATGAATTAAGAAAGCATGTAGTGGACGTGGGAAGCTAATTACTCAGGATGGACTTGTGTGGAAAGCATTTGGAGAGACCTTCATCCAACAATGGATAGATAACAGTTGAATATGATGATGATATGTATGCACACACCATAAAATAACTTTAAGACCAACTTAAAATAATGATGTTAATATTAAAAAGTCATAGTTTGAAGCATAAGGGAATAGAATTTGCATAAACATGTGATGAGTTGAGAATGTGACGTAATGAAGTTGACAACAGGGATATAAGTAATGATCCATCAATTGCGCTGTAAAAAAAAATCTGTAAGGCCAATGTGTTATGTTTCTTTGCACAGTAGTGTAAGTTCCCTAGGCCTTAAAAGGTTCGAATTTCTCAAAAAACTTGAGGTTCGGGTGTAGCATGACCCTTGTGCCATAAAATCCACAAAAGAACAATAAGGTCATTCCAGTTGTTATATCAAGCTACAGGTGGTTTTAAGTTACCGTTAGTTTAATTATGGCCACCTTATTCCTTCTGTCATTTCTGTAGCATCTAGCACCATAATTTTTATGTCAGTACTAACATCTACGTTTTTAATAATCTTATAATAATAAATTGACACCCACGTTTTTAAGCCCATACTAGAGCTGTTTAGGTATAGGAGAAAGAGACATTGTGCCTGTCCTAGAGTCAAACTAGGGTCCCTCTGTTGAGCCTTGAGAGCCTTAACTGCTAAACCGATGAGGACAGGAACAATGCTCCCTTTCTCCGTGTCTGAAATTCTAAAATATTATTACCCTTCTCAGGTATTACACAATTACCGAATAATGGTTGACACACTAAGCCACCGGGGCAAGTTTTTTGTGATTTTTTTCATGGGTTTTTTTATTATGATAATATATTGACACCCACGTTTTTAAGCTCATACTAGAGCTATATAGGTGTAGGAGAAAAAGAGACATTATCTCTGTTCTAGAATCGAACTAGAGTTGACATGAAAATAAAACCTTTTTTTGATATAATGAAACTTTAAAGGCCTTGTGACAAAAAATAAAACTCCTCACCCCATTAATATTTTTCATTAGTAAATACTTGTATCATTTCATTAAAAATCTTCTCTCTACATCACCTCTTGTAAATATTGCCTACCTTTTTATACTAATTTATTGCTTTTTTTTGTGTTTATGTCCAAGCAACCATAGAAATTAGCCCTTTTAGTTTCCTTAAATATTTATAGTAGTGATGCGACCATATATTTGACTAGGTTGGAAGCCAAATATCAACTTCCTTTAAAGTTCACTATAAATATTAACAAAATGTATGTGTCATACTTTTAATTGAGAATAAAATTTAAACCTATTTTTTTAAATTTTAAAGGAGGTTGATATTCGGTTTATTATTATTATATAAAGTGTAAAAAATTGGATTTAAATTTATTCTCAAACTAAAACATGACAAACATATTTTTGTTTATATTTGTAGTGAATTTTAAAGGAAATCGATATTTGATTACCAAATATTCTGTATTTGGCCTAAAAGTTAGCTGCATATTCAGTATTTGGCCTCAAAGCTAGCTGAATATTTGGTCGCATCTTCGGTTTATAGAAAAAGAGAGAGAGAGAGAGAAATTCAGTGGCTAGGCATGCGTGTGTTAAGAAAAAGATTTTATAGAATAAAAAGTTAGAGAGCCACTCATGGACGTAAAACATGTTGCATTGGGGGGAAAAAAAACACTATTTAACTGCAGAGAGATTTTCTACGTGAGGATAGAAATACAGTTATCGAGAATCGATAAAAATTTTAAATTTTTGCCAAAAGTTTTCTTATCAGGTTTTCTTAGCTAATGTCCAAAAATTATAAGAGAAATAAATTTAGGTAGACTCTTAGACAAATATCTATTACGTTTATTGTAATAACCTCTTTTCTTGTTTTTTGACTTGAATTGAATTTTGCGATGTATAGTTAGTGTGTTTTTCTCCATAACAGAATACATTAGGCCAAACAAAATCTTTAGAAAAGTAAAGTTATTTGTGATGCCGACTTATCCGAGGGTCGATATAATAAGACTCCACTCTACTACATATAAAATATTAGCAAAATGTGTTCCAATAACTTTCTTTTTTGTTTTGTTTTTTTCAGTATGATAATTGCACTTCTAACAAAATCGCCTTCTTCCTCGGGAAATTCTGATGAATTTTGAAACTGTTCTCCATCTTAATAAATTACTTTTGGGATTTTATATTCTCATAATTGAATTCTGACATCTTTCTAAAATGAATGTTTGTATGAACGTTATTTATTTTTCATGAAATTTTACACCAAGCAATAATTTTTCTACAATGACATTTTTGTTTTCATCCTGTTTCACATATGAATATTGAAATTAGTATATTAAAGTAGTGATAAGCAAAAAAATTTTGTTTGCAATTGAGTTTGTGCTAGGAGAATGTTATGTTAATTTTGTAAAAAGTAATAAATGATTCATTTTTGTAAACTTTTGAGATGTGATTTGTATTTATTTTCTGTAAATCTTATTTCTCAAATGAAATACATTTGATCCTGTATATAATGAAAAGCTTATGACCGATGAAAATGTTTGCTATATCCATTTTGAAAATAAACTCTATCTGGGTAATAAGAGGTGTGATCAAAAAGTAACAGGACTGGTGCTCAACGCTTAAGGAAAATACATGCAAAGTAAAGACGCTCAGCAGATATTGACCTTGAACCCTCCCACACATGCACCAAAAGTCACAAAGTCATAGCTCCCACCACTTCTTTACAGCAGCGTTTTGAACAAATGTCGTACTGTGTTGTGGGGCATTCATTATGACAGAAAGTTGAACAGAGAATCTGCATCAAATTTTGCCAAAAGCTTGACGATGCCTATGCTGAGACCAATGCAAATTTGAAGAAAGTTTGTGGAGAAGAGAGTATGAGCCACGTAAGTGTTTATGAGTGGTTCAAACATTTCCAAGATGGTCGCGAGATTGTCGAAAGTGATGAAAGTCTGGGGAGGCCCTCAACCAACAAAACTGATCAAAACATCCAAGATGTGCATTCAGATGTGCCAGAAAATCGTCGAACCACTATTTGTGAGTTATCTGAAGAGTACCACATTAGCTACAATTCAGTTCAATCTATTCTGACTCAAGATTTGAGTATGAGACGTGTGTTTGCCAAGTTTGTGCCAAAACTGCTCTCTGCAGACCAAACAGACCGGCTTTCAGCTGAATTTGATCTCCTTGAATGGCCAAGCATTAAATTCTCCCTACATCCACCATATTCTCCAGATATCGTCCTTTGCGACTTTTTGCTCTTTCCAAAAATTAAGTCCCACTTGAAAGGAAGAAGATTTCAGGATTTCTAACAGACTGCGATGAGGGAGCTGCTCGTTATTGCAGAAAATGGGTTCCAGTCTTACTTCCAATAATGGAAAAAACGAGGGAGGAAGTGTAGGACTTCAGAAGGGGACTTTTCTGAAGGAAATTAAATGTTAAATCTGCAAATATGGTAAGTAGGTTTTTTTTTAGCCCCTGTCTCAATACTTTTTGATCACACTTTGTGTATGTGCATGCAACTTACATACAATAATGTTCAGCTTTGAATTTGCTTAAAATTCCATGAACAATATATCACCACTTAAATTTCAGTATAATAAACTAAGTAAGAAAACATTATACATAAAGAAAATTATATTAGTAATCATTCCCAAAATAAGCTTTATTTCAACGGGGTGTCCAGCCATTGGAAACTGTGCTGAAATTTTTAGCATGTCAGGAAATATTCTTGAAATTTGTGTTTAATATTTAATTTTTCAGTCCATGTCGGGGGAAATTTCGTCCAGCAAGGAAGACTCAAGTGGCTGCTAATGCAAATGCATTAGACAGGGTGCCTACGGATCTGGAAAATATGGAAAAGTCAGGGAAGTTTTTTCTGACTGGAAAAGTCAGGGAAATTTGAAATTCATTGTTATAATAAATAGCTTATTAAAATAATTTTCCTGCAATACCTTTTGGACCACATTGCATACTGAAAATTTTGAAAAACTTATGCTTTTGACTAAACTTCTTCCAAAAATTAATGTAATTTATAAAAAATTATTAAGTCCATATATATCTCAGAAGAGAATGTGGTTGCTTAATATGTATGTTCCTGTGAAAGTACTATAACCAGCAATTCTGTAAGAACCACTAGGGAATGTCCAGAATAGCTGAACTTCGTAGTGAAAGTGGAGAATGAGCTTAAAAGGAGCGACGAAATCCACTTTTGGTGAGAGAACTACTTCTTGGCATAGAATTGTAGAATTTTGATATTAGGGACTGTATATGCATAATATATGTATCAGAGAGCTATTTATTTGGTCATTCATAGTTACAATTATTTCTACATATTTATGTTATATATATAAAGTCATAGAATAATTATAAAACCAGCTTTTTAATTACTGGAGCTTTTTTGTTTAACAGAAAGGCTGACCAGATGATTTCCCATGATGATTCTAAAAGCATCACTCTATTGTTAAAATTATGTTACTTTCTCTATATTGCTCTTATGGGCATTATTGTAATGATAATGACAGATCATAGCGACAACGTTTCGTGAATAGTTTAGTCAAAATAATATGTCCCATTGTAAATTAGTAGATTTAAAAAGAAACGAAGTATTGAAAATAATAATGCAAATTAGAACACATTTATTGCATATAAAACAGAGGAAAAAAAGTTTTTCCTTCGTTTTATCTGCAATAAATATATTCGTTGTAATTTATATCATTTTTAATTTCATACTGCAGTATGTCAGCATACCTTCATGAAATGAAGTATGTTGCTTTAAGGAGGTTTTGTTTAAATAATATTAGAATAAATTTACTAAATAAGGTTAATACACATGTTTAATGCATAAATTTTATGTATTTAATATGAGCAATTTTTTTAAAATTTAATAAATTTTTAAATTAAATAAATGAAAAATCTACTTTGGTATATAAAATACTCTAGCTCAAATCACATCATCCTTAAATCAGTTTTTTCCAACGCTTCAATTTTCTTTCTAATTTTTAACATTATTTTCCCATTGAAACTAGTTTTCTACATATCTGTTTCTGGTAAAACCTATGTTTCTCAAACTTTGGTCACTTACAGACCACTTTAAACATTCTTTTATTTATTGCGAACCACCAGGGGTGTATTTCTTCCCCACATTAAAAAATATTACCTGAAATTAAGGTTGCCAACTATGGTTAATAACATTAAGCCCTACTTTGCCATTGTCTTACTGATTGTGCCCTGCCTTTCCCAAAGGAAAGACATAACCAAAGTAACCCTTGATTATGCGATTTATTAGCAGGCTTATATAGCCAACGTATATAAGAGCTCCTGCAGGAGAGATTGATTCATCTCTTGAAATATAATTTGTAGTTAATTTTAACTCCTTTTGTGGTAAACTTTAAGCTTTATGAATTTTTTTACTTTAAAACGAACCATCTTTTGGCAGAAAATCTCTAAAATCATGGGTTTATTGTCAAACCCACCTGAAATAAAATAATTTTAGAGTAACAATAATGGAAAAATAACGTTTTTTAGCGTAGTTGTAAGTTTAAAAGATGGTTCGACGCACGTTTCGAGAGAACAAGGTCTCTCCTCGTCTGGAACTAGCGTGCAATAAACAACATTGGAGTGTTGCCAACTCGATGTGGTTAATACGTTGCCGGTAGCGGTTAGTGCTTTTTTTCAGGAGTACAGAGTTGTTTTAGGCGGCCAACTTACAAAGTGGTAAATTTTGGTCACAAAGTTAAGTAGCAGGTGTAGTTGAAGGAGAAGCAGTGGGGAAGAGTTTTAACAGATCAGGAAAAATCTGTTAAAACTCTTCCCCACTGCTTCTCCTTCCATTATTGTTATATTTGCGTAGTGTTCGTCACTTTTCCAGTCTTTATTTTTAGAGTAACGTTATTTGATAAAGAGAGTGTGAGTTACGATCTTATTTTGTCAAATTTGCAATTAAAACATCATTAATTTAATAAAAAATAATAAGCAATGTAGACAGCACGGGTGTATTCAGAGGATTCAAATCTTTCACAAAATGCTAAAAGGTAAGGTTTATGGCAAGTAATATTTATAAGAAATTCTTTAAATCTCACCAGAAACTAAGTTCTAGCTACACCGACAATTTATAATTTTTTTTTCCCGAAATTTGGTGATGTTCCTGCAGACCACACTTTGAGAAACACTGAGTTAGGTGCTTACCCCCTAGCAGTCATTTCCACCCCAGTCATTTGGACCTCACTTCAACAACTCTCGACGTGATTGGACATTCTTGACAAAAGCAGGTCCACCCAGAGCATTTAGGATAAAGAAACAGGAACCCCCACCCCCAATTAAGAAGAGAAAACACTCAACACAGGAAAATAGGACAACTGTGCCTGTCTTAACCACTCTATCAAACAAAAAAAATCTGTTTCATGGCATTTATAATATTTAATGTACTTTACGTAGTGCTAGGTTGATTCTACGCTCATATGTGAGCTGATCTGCTATCAGCAGATACTTGCAATAGTGCAAAGTCATGGAGATTTTCTTGAAATTTAACTAACAAGTGAAAGATCTAGTAAAAAATCAAGATTGCGTTTAAGGTTATTTTTAATCGCAACTGGATTTATATTATACAGAACTGTTATTTAACTTATCAATGTAAAAATTTATTCAATGAAATTGCTGGGTTTCTTCCCTCAAATAAATTACGATATTCATGGAATAAGTGTCTCTTCTCCCCCCATTGTGTTTATTTATTAACCAAAAAAAAAAAAAAAATTGCAACATCAAACCTTTTGGGATCTAATCTCTCTCCTTCCCACCCTGTGTATCTGTCTTTACATATATAAAACTATAAGAAGCAGAAATCAGACAGACAAATAGTAAATCTTCATTTATATTGTTTTTATTAACTTATCTTTTGTTTATTTGCCTTTTACTATTTCAATCAATAATTAGGCTATGTAGTATATTTAAAATATTGATTTTAATAGCTTTTTAAGTTTATTAAGGAATCTTTATAATATTTTTAAAAATCAATAATACAGATGTTTTGAAATTATCACCAATAATAATAATGTTTATTTAACTTGAAATATCTGCTATGGATTACATATTGTGAACAGTTGTAAGAATAAATATATTGAATTAATGTAGATATGTTTCAGTTAGTTTTTATTGGTTTAAAGTGAGAGAGAGTATAAAGCTTATTGCGAGACTTTTTTTCAGAGGTACAAATAGAAAATCTTGGAGGTGGTCACTTCTTTTGTAAAGGCACAAGTTACGTTTATGGAGAATAGGTTTCTCCAAGGTTTTCAATTATTAACCCATTTTTTTTAAAAGGGTGGGTATACTGATTTACATATAAACATGACTTGAAATGCAATATTTAGAGACCACATTTGAGACAACTATCAAATTTCGCAGGTTAAAAATTTGGGATACAAAGAGAATTATTGCTAGTTAAATCAATTAGTAGAGAACTACATAGTGTAGTGGAGATCAACTGTGACAACTTTGATGGAAAAGAGGCTGCGGTTGCTTTGGCTATTGTTGCTTGTCCTGAAAATAGTCATCTTAAATGACTTGCTAGTAGCCATCACTGCACTCACATCTGAATATTGCAATTACTCTCCAAGAGTACAGTGCTGTTGAGAGTCCACAAACTTAGCAGTTAACAGCGGCAAATCAAATACACTCCAATGGATCCAAAGTCATATCAATGTGTTTGGTAATGAGAAGGTAGATCAACTTATCAAGCTGGGACCATCTATCTCTGCAGCAACCTAATCTTCCAGTTGAAGTTCAAAAAGTTAAACGGATTACCAAATCTAGTTTAAAATGACAAAAGCAATACACTCGTAAAATTACTGCAAAAAATTGGTTTGTCATTTGAAATACCCAGTACCCAGTATCAAACAAGTGCAAACAGTCTGAAGGTTTCTGAGTCGTTCTCTGGTTTGTCAATACCTTTCACATAGGTTCTCTCTCACCGCCTGGCACTCTTTGATAAGAGATGCATTCATTTCCTTGTTGCTCCCACAAAAGATACATTTTGGGTTAGTATAGATTTTAAATCTGTGTAAATGTTTGGCCACGCAGTCATGTCCAGGCTCTAAACTAAGTCACGTGAGTTCCATTGTAATGAACCATAGGCGTAACTTGGGGGTTAAATATAGTATAAACTGGGGGGGGGACAAACAAACGAACCCCAAAATTGTATGGGAAAAAGTGTGATTTTGCTCCTTTTCTAAAAAAACTAGGGGCAAGTGCCTCCCTTGCCCCCACCAGATTATGCCTATGGCCGGGACTGTATTATGTGGAACGTTCTAATAAAATAATATTGCATCACATAGATATGGTTAAACGAAAAATTTGGATTTGTTTAGGTTTTTTACAATGCAAGAGCCACAAAGCATATACTACGCTGGGACATACAGTTTTTTGAAGAATGTTAACCTGTGATGTAAAGGGAAGAAAATCCTGGACTACGGTGGGCAGGAAAAAAACCGCATTCTACGATATCACTAGGAATCGAACCCGGGTTAATTGCACGATATTTGTTGCCACTACTCCACCGTAAGGCAGTGGTCTTAAATTTTTCCGAAAAATCTAAAACTCTTTGGTCAAAGGGAACCAAACTCTGAACTACGGTGAGCAGCTAGTCATTTTATTTTTTTATTTCTGTTTATTCACATCATCATCATTTTTTTTTTTTTTACACATCATTGGCAATTACTGAAATTAATCACTGTCTCTCATTACTTGCCGCAGACTTTGAAACCCTTTATTATTTTTAGTAGAGATTCCATTCTTTAATCTATCCAAGTTAGTGAAAAGAAAATTGGACTTTATGGCAACATTAATGTCTTTGCGAAAGAGTTTCTTTGAAGACCTTTCGCCATCTGTCCATTGATTTAATAATTATAAAATGTAAATTTTAATTTATCTCCGCATGCTATCCATTGGGTAAGCATTCATTTAATTTGGTTTTGATTATAATTATTAATTCTGCCATTTTGAGCTGTAGACCAGAACATGAGGATAATGGATCGCCCTAATATATATTGGCTGAGACTAGTGGCGTGGGATAGGAAGTGAGGGGCTTAAGGGTTCAAGCACCCCCATTATATATCAAAAGGCATTTTTTCTAAGGCCACATCACATAATCTTCAAAGCCACACGAGTCTCCTCACCTCTCCCTTATGAATTTTCAATTGCTACGCTATTGGCTGATATTTTCCATGAATTAAAGAAGTTTCACTAGTATACAACCCCCAGTGAGCTGTCTTTTTTTTTTTCTACTTATGAAAATAGCAAAACAACGCCTATAAATTGCAGACAAAAAATTCATCTGCAATTTTAATGTGAATTTTGAGGTGACCTCATTTTCGTCGGAAATTTATTTACTCTGTTCTTAAACACCAATATCCCTACCACCACCATTCGCTCAGTCTCGTTCTGGTATTCAGGGAATTTCCTTAAAAAAAAGTGTCCCTTTTATCGAAAATATGAAAAATAGTGACTTAAAAATAAAAACTATGCTATGATCAAAAAACAAAAAATTCAATATAGCATAAAAATTCCGAAAAATGCAAAACCATAAAATCCTAGCCTTAGTGATACTAATTAAATGATTTTTTTTTCGTATTTTGTTAGTTTATCCTATTGAAATTAAAAATTAAAGGGACAATAAAATACAGTCAGTCCCCCCCACACACACACTTAATCAGTTCATGGATGATAGAATACTCTACATATAAGAATAAAATATACCGAATCAAATTATTTCCATGTACAGGATTGATATTAAATTCTCCCAGCTTATGCAATAATCTTCACAGGCCGTCCCTCGATAATCGTATAAAAACTACATAATATGTCTATTTTGAAAATTAACGTGTAAACAAAGTGAAAAAAGATGCAGAGGAAAATTTCTCTTTACGGCCGTGTCTACCCTCCAGTGTAATGTTTTTGCCTAGAGTACCGTTAACCCAGATTCGACACTCAAGGGTGCCAAAATAGAATACTGACAGAAAAATGGCTCACTGTAGTCCAGGGGTTGATTCCTCAGGCCTTAAGAAGTTCAGATTCCTCGGAAAAGTATAGGTCCCAGTACAGCATGATCTTTGATTTCCTTGTGTCGTGAAACAAATTTTATCTTCCTATCAACTATAAATTACTTCATGCAATGGAAAAGAAGTTAGGTAAATGTTCAAGACCCATTAACTATTTCAAACAAAAATATTGCAACTGAAACTTTCATTTGTTCTGTCACTCTTAATGGACTTAAGGAAACGTTTCAGCACATTGACGAAAATCAAAATGTTTGAGTCTCAAGATTATAACTTTGAGTGAACTACAAAATTTACTAATGATTTTAAAGACGCTTATACTTGCTATCGTGAAATATTAAAAAAAAAAAGACTCAAGCAAACCACTATTACAGCTTTCCTATAGAAATCATGTCGGTACTACTACTTCTGTATTTAACTAACGAAAAGTGACATGAGCTTCAACAATTGCTGGATTATATTGAGGGTGAAACATTGAATGAATAGATTCTATTTAAACAATGTGGATATTGATTATGTTTCTAATAGATATTTTTATATATGTAATATACATTTCTTTGCTATATTTTAGTTTTAGTACGATAAACTGCTTTTACATTGATATTATTTCATTATCTTTACTTTTCATTAGTATGGTTTTAAATGGGAATAATTGCCAAGAATAGAGAACATTGTTATTAATTTGCGCCTATGGGAAATAAGTTATTTCTATACGAATTCCCACTTTAAAAATGAGGACTGAGAATGAATTAATTTGTAAAGGCGAGAATTGCCTGAATATTGTTTTGAAAAGGTCAGTTATTTTTTTTGACAGTTCCATTTTTTTTTTTTTCAATTCTTGACCATGTGCACTAATGACCACATTATTGCCAAAGAATATAAATATACCGCTATATTCTTTTCTCATACTTTCGAAAACAACATACGTAAAAACAATTCCCCTTTTGCTAATCTATGAACTGATTTATTTTATTTCGTAGGTATCTTTCATCTGATTTTAGGACAAAAGAAAGACGGATAAAAAGGCAACGAACATAAAGTCGATGGCAAAATGGACAAATTTTCGGTATTTGGGGGCAGATGAAATGGCAAAATTTTGCGGGGAACACAAAGCAACAAAACAGTGGTAGATACAGGCTTTACTGGGGGTGGGGAGGTTGCATGGGCAACAAAAAGCAGTATGGGCTGTAGTATATAATACAATAAAGAGGGCACTCTGCACCACAAGAGACAGTTGGGGAGGGGGAGAAAGCTTTAACGAAACGGGCATTGATGGCACGCTGATATTATTAAGGGGTACACAAAGTAACAAAAACAGTGGTAGATACAGACTTTATTGGAGACATTAGACCACAAAAAGCAGTGGCGGTTATGGTATTTAATATAATACACTAAAGGGAACACTGAACCACAAGAGACAGTGGGGGGGGGATGAAAATGCCTGTATCCGCCATTGTTTTTCTTGCTTCGTTTCTCCCTTAATAATGTATCTGTGTGCCACTGCTTATTTTTTATCAATGCCCATTTCGTTTAAAGCTTTCAGCCTTCCCCCACCCCAATGTCTCTGCACTCAGTGATTCCTTTATTGTATTATATTAAATACTGTAACTGCCCCTGCTTTTTGTGGTCCAATGCTCCCCAATAAATTCTGGATCCACTATTTTTTTTTGCTTTATGCCCCCCCTCAATAATGTATCTGCACACCACTGCCTCTTGCCATTTCTTTCGTCCCAAACACTGACAGTTTCGCCATTATGTCCCACAGTTTTCGCTATTTTATCCTAGCCAGAATTTCGCGGTTCCCTATCAAGTGGCCTAAACGTGGTTTAACCCAGAACTAAAATTTGGTGAAGAAGAGTTCATGACAAGGCCAGCTAGAAAAACAGATCCCAAAGCGAGAGACAAGTATGAAGGTCATGTGACCGACTTAGGACCCCCCCTCAGTTCTTCTTGAGTTCCGAGTGAGAGGAAATTGCTGTCGTATAAGGAAGTTTTACACTATTTTTCCTTCCTATTGAAGTCCATATATTTTCAATGAAAAAATAAATATCTATTACATCACATCCAGAACAAAGTAAAATTGTAGTTGTGTTTATAGTCACGTTAACAAATAAGAAAAAATTCATAGCGCTGTAAAATTACTAGTTTGTTTTTTACTTGGATCTTAGCTGTATGAAAATATTAATTTGGACTTTGAAACTAGTTTTAAATCTCTCAGTTCAAGAACCTTTAAAAATAACTTCACTTTGAATATTCAACATTGTCATTTTAAATTTTGAACACAATTTTTCAAAATTTTGGCAATTTACATCGTAGTTGAGGAACACAAGTTTCATTTTTTACTTTTATCAGAAAGTCATTAATATGAACAAATGTGTATCTATATAATGTCACTTTTAAACTTGAAATTTCAAATTATTTTTTGATGAATATATAGGAGATATTAAATTTTGAAAATACTTCTTGCCAGATTGTAATTTTCAAAGTTATTAATGTAAAACTTAATTAGAATGATATACTCCCCACCTCCCACACACACAACAAAATATGTTTATCTGTATAACGAATAAATTACTTAAATTTTTAAATACAAAATATTGTATTATGATATGAAACACTTTGTTGTTACTGAAAATAACATTATATTCAGAATTATACCAGGATTTTAATATTTTTAGTTGGGAAACAAGGCAAGCACTATTTTAAATCATAATCGACGAAGCAAATATCGAAAGAACACAAAATAGAATGACACAAAAACATTTTCCAATTAAAACTTTATTAGGTACATACTCTTATTAAATGATACATAATTTGAGAAACGTCTTTTTGCACATTATCACCGATAAAAAAACTGGCTGTAGTACTAAAGAAAATCAAGCTACTAAACAAAAAAGTGAATTTTGTTCTCTAACACATATATGCCACATTATGTTGTGGGAGTATAAACTAGACAATAACACCATATTTACTAATGTCCACTAGAAAAAATTCAATATATTTTGTAAAGTACTTTTGACACCATAACGAACACTGGAGTAAAAATATAACACATACTAGTACACCATTTATGAAAAAAAAAAGATTTTTGTTTTACAAAACAAATTATATGCCAGCATATACTAGTAGTTTCTTAGACACATAATTTAACTTTTCTTTCATTACATTTTTTCTTATATAATTCATGATTTTTGGATTTTGTTAAGTTGTTCAGCAATACTTTAGATGTCAAAAAGCAAATGTTTTCTAAGCAAGAACCTAATTTCTTTTGTCAGTCATTGTATTCGCCTAGATTCACAACTTTATGATGTAGTTGAATACATGATAATTTAAATAATAATGCAAGTTGCTTTTCAGAATTTAAGAAATCTTCAATGTGCTGAGATAAGATTTTTTGCATTAGATGCCAAGTAATAGCCACAGCAAAAACAGCAACTTCTGATGGTAACATTAGACCTCCACGATCTAATTCATTCATTGATGAAATCACATGGCCCTTCAGCAATGTAAATAAGTTCACTTACTTGCAACCAAATACAACAAGTATTACACTTAGATTTTCTTAACTCTGATTTTACAGCATATCCAGCAATATATATGTAATGATAGGCATTAAATCACTAGGGACATCTAAATTAAATTCATCACTCAATATATCGAAATAATTATCAATGTTGATGGGTTCAGCAATTAGTGGTTCTTCAATTGGAATTAAACATTTTAAGAGTATTGTAATATTTTTAGAAGACAGTATGTCACTTTTAAATTTTAATTTCCGCTCACTCTCTAAAAGCTATATATAGCTAATATAATAATTTTCTCCAGACATCTGACGATATGCTCCAAATCAAGCTTCTAAATCGTCAATTTGAAATTTACCCAACAATAAATAATCTATTTTATAGTTTTCAAACATATACGGAATTAATTTTAGAAATGAGTCATTTGTAGTAATTAAGGATTGAAAACTTTAAGATGTTAAGCTTTCAGATATCGGCAATGATTGTCACCACACCTTTAACCATAAAGACATAGTCTTCAGAAAAGACAAATGCAAAGGATTACCTTGTCTAACAGACTCACGAAATTTGTCATGAAACCTTTTACCCTAAAATACACTTTTGCAATTTACAAGTTTCCACCAATTTATAAATATGGTTAGGGTTAGGAATTCGCAGTAC
>QLNU02015360.1:65513436-65531509 GCA_006491805.2 Dysdera silvatica
AGTTGTACACCTATACTGATATATCTGAAACTTCTAGCAAAAGGGGTGCTTGTTTTCAAGTTTCATGTTGTGGCTTTCAGCTTGTGGTATGGTTTTCTCTGTTTTGCACTTAACCACATGTTAATGGCTTCATTTGGTTCAAAATCTTCGATACTTACAGATGATAATGTTATTCTTAAGTTTGTTGTAATGGAAATACATAGCTTGCTTTGCCAATTACCTTTTACCCTTTTCATGACAGAAAAACCTTGTTCACAATCCACACTCTGAGTTGGAAGACTGAGAAGCAAGTCTATTAACAATAAAAAAAACACGTGTTTAAAATCTGATTATATATTGCTTTTAACGATATTTTTGATTTATTATATTATAAATATCAAGGTTAAAAAAATAATTTTTGATTGCCCAAGGGGGCAACTGATTTTTTTAACTTGCCCTTCTAAAATTTGATTGCCAGGGCAAGTTGCAAATTTCGACCCTTGCATGCCAAATATTAGTATTAAAAAGCTTAGTTTTATATTATGGTTTAAAATACACTGAATGATCATTCGTGTAATTCTATAATTTTATCCATTAAATACATTTACCCTCTTCATTCAAATTGAGTTCAAAAGTTATTATCTTCATATACAGTGCGAATAAAAAATATCAAACTTCACCTAAAAAGTGTGATTTTTGAACTTTGAATATTAATAAAAAAATTTATGTGCTATTCACAAAAAACTGATTTCATATTCTTAATAAGAAATTTAGGGACTATCGTTTGTGATAAGTCTTGTTTCAAAGTACGAGCTTCCACAAAAGTGGTTCCCTTTTAAGAAATCTTTTGTTGTTCATTGACAATTACAATATAAATAACGAGAGCATATTTTTTATTTTGGTAGGTTCACTTCCAACAAGTCTGCGTTCTGCCACTATGGGCTATATCGCAGGATATATAATAAGAGTGTCATTGACAATATGGATTGTGATTCGTGCAAAGACCTTTTTATTTCTTCATCTACTTCAGCACCTTCTTTAGCACTGATTTTAAATATTGATAGAAGAGGACTAATTTACCCCAAACGCTGTTTAATCGATTTGTTATTACGTATTGAAAATGCTCTGCAATTGATAATTCCAAACATTTGTAATGGTAAAAATACATTGACCAAACTACGTAATTTATTACACAAAGGATTGTGCAAAAATCCAGTCCTTCGATGTACAAATATGTTTGACCATCTTAAAGAATTGTCGTTTTTAATTTTAACGAAGTTTTGAAGACCATATTTAAGTAATTTTGCTAAAACTACTACCAATTTGGCTGATGAACACAAAACAAAATTTCTTAAAAAAAAACCTGTGTCTAGAAAGGTTTTAAAATTATAATTTTGTACAAAATTGTTATTACAAATTGTAGTTAATTTCTATTTCAGCAGGCAATTAACAATCTTGGCTTTAATTTATTGATAATCTGCTGTATATGACCAATAGGTATTTATTCTTTATCGTCTTATATTTCAGAATGTTTTCGTGTGACATGCTGTTTTATTACTTGCTATGTATTAGAGTGAAAATTATTTTATTTTGATGAGCAGTTCTACATTTTTGAAATAGCGTTATTGTGCCCTCTTTACATTTTATTAGGGATATATCAATAAAGATTCCAGAGAATGTAAACTGTGTATAAGTTTTTTATAATTATTTACTGTATATAAGTTTTCCTATTATTGGTCATTTTTGAGACATGGAAATAAATAATGTGTATAAAAAAAACATTTTCTTTTACTAATAGTTTATTTTTTCGTTCAACCCAATTTCATAAAATTTAGCCTATTTATATCTGCAGTATTAAGGACACAGTAAGTGTTTATTCTGTATTTTGTTTTTCGGTGACATGCTGTTCTATTATGTAGTTTGTATTTTCAAGTAAAATTATTTTGGAAAGAATTGCTATTCATGAATACCTGATTCTTTATTTTTATTATGTGATGTATTAAAAATTTGGCTTGTGTCAAAAGTTATTAGAAATCATGTATTCAATATTATACATTGTATTTAATATATACAATATCATACAATGTATTCAATACATACAATATTATACATTGTATTCAATACATACAATATTATACATTGTATTCAATACATACAATATTATACATTGTATTCAATACATACAATATTATACATTGTATTCAATATTATACATTGTGTAGTTATATCATCAGTTTATTGTAAATTCATGTGTTAATTTCATTAACATTCCATTAAAGTCTTTCCAAACAGGTGTCAAGCCTTCTAATTAATTCTTTATTTTATAATTAATTATAATAGAATATAATTAAATTATTAATTAGTTGGTTAAAATTCTATATAATTCTGTTTTATTGACCATTAAAATAAAATATTTAAAACAAATTACACACAAACGCAGTTTAATTTGAGCAGGAGAGACATTTTACAATTGTTTCGGTGGAAAATCAAGCGTCCACCATCGTCAGAAAATTCGTCCAAACTGATTTGTTGCCACTAAATCAAAAACGAAAAAGTGAAAAAGGCGAAAAAAGGTAACATAACAAAAAGCCTGATTTGTGTCGCCATCTATCAGTTTGGATGAATTTTCTGACGATGGTGGACGCTTGATTTTCCACCGAAACAATTGTAAAATGTTTCTCCTGCTCAAATTAAACTGCGTTTGTGTGTAATTTGTTTTAAATATTATTTTTGCGCAGTGTATCGCTCATATTTCTCTCATTAAAATAAAGTCTGCTTTTATGTGCATTTTGCAATTTAGCTTTCAGTGTAAACTATCAATTCATTATCAGTTATTAATCATGCCTGAGAAATCATTTCATCCAATAAACCGTCTTCAGTGTAAATAAAAGAGTAGAAAAAGGTATGTAAGATTTAAATTTTAGTTTAAAAACTTGTTATGAAAGGTTATCATATCACGATATCATCATCGTCGTTGGAAAATAAAATACGATAACTTTTTGAGCAAAAAGCAATATATTTCTGTATGTAATCAGAAACTGGGCTATTAATTGGCATTTATAGTGTGTTAAATTGAGAATATTAACCCAGGTAGCAGGCGCCCTCTGTCGGAGAAAAACTGCTTGAGAGAATCGCCACTGCGAAAATTTGGGGACAGGTTTTCTGTAGCGTTAGGCTCACGTGAGCAGGCCTGTAGTAAATCTAGTTGGCCTTGGTGGAACATTCTAGAAATACCAACCTAAGAAGTGAGAAGGATTGCCAGACCACGGCCAACTAGGTTACCGTGGTACCAACTAGATTACCTACTAGTTGGCCGTGGCCAGACAGCACACATATTACGTTGAAAAACCATTGTGTTCTGCTGCCTATGAGGCTATCTGTAGGGTTGCCAGAATGGAAGCCTGTGGAACATTCTAGAAATACCAACCTTAGAAGTGAGGGTGTTGCCAGAAAGTACCTATAATCGCTAAAAAACGCCAAATCAAAACGCACCAAAAATGTCCTATACTACATCTGTATTGGCACATATATAATTTTTATTTTTTGGGTGGGGGGTGGGGGGAGATTGAGAGATGGCTGCAAGAAATATGTAATTGTATTTTGGAATATTAGGAGATGGATGCAAGAAAGATGTAATTGTTTTTTTTTGTACGAATGTGGGTTTTATTGCAAATAAGTATGAATGTCTGAAATGTAATACGAGTATGACTTTGTTTGATAATGATTCAAGAAATTTTGTAAGATAATGAATGACAAAGAAAATTTGTAAGATAATGATTCAAGAAATCATCGATTCGTGAAGCGCACATCGAATGTGATCTTAAGTCGAGATTCAACCAGAATACTACTTGTGTAAAAATTAATTTGTGATTTTGTAATCGTTTTATGTATGAATGTACCATGTACCTACTGATTCAAGAAACCATTGATCCAACCCTTCCACTGATTCTGGAAGCTCACATTAAATAGCCTAGAAAAAAGATGGCGTCGCCGGACCCGTACCCCGATACATCCTTGACTGCTTGGTGGTGACCACGATCTGTGAACGATGATCGCGAACTACGAACGAAGACCGGGAACTAAGAACGGTGACCGCGAACTGCGAACTAAGATCGGAATTGGGAACGGCGAATTAAGATCGCGAACTGCGAACGACGAACTAAGGTCCAGAACTGCGAACGATCTAAGATCTGAAACTGTGAACGAGGAACTAAGATCCTGACTGCGAACGACGATCAAAAACCATGACGAGGAGCGGTAGTTCACAAAAACAGAAACCTTAACGTAACCAGTACAGTAACCTTAACGGTCTAAAAGACCCGTTCGTTCACGAACGACCCATCTCTAGTACTTGACTTTTCACCCGTGGGTATGAGGAAAAAGATGTTATCAGGATATATCCCTATTAGAAAATAATTTTCTGATTACGGAAACAAAATTATTTTACACAATGAGTGCTGCTGATGCTCGAACGCATATTCTTTCAGGTCAAGTTTTAGCAAAGTAAGATTAATACAAAATATTGAAAGTAGTATTTTTATATTCACTCTTTAAAAGTGCCTGTGCAGTGTTTTTTTTATGATAATTTTACCTTTCTGAGTTGTGTCACTTGTCACAATGTGTTGATATCACAATCGAATTAGTTTTAAAATTGAGTCATCAATGAACTTAACAATCCAAATCATGCCCTTTATCCAGTGTGTGTGTGTAGGGGATCTGAGGACCGCCCCTCCCAATGAAATCCGAAATATAATGTGATTCCTGATACGGATTCATGCTGTGATTGTATACATGCTGCAAAAATTTCTCAACCTTCCCCCACCTCACCATCCTCGCCCATGGCCTCGATCGATGTTTAATTAAGTAGTCCTCCCACCACCGGCTCATTGTCTATTATCACTGGCCTATGTAGGGAGTTACAACCCAAGACCATAGCCAGGGTTTAATTTGGGGGGGGTCAAAAATTTTTACAGCGTGTATGAATACAATCACAACATGCAAGGCCTTAGTGAAGTTCCATTAAAAATTTAATTTCGGTGGGGAGGGACTGGCCCCTAAGATCTCCCTCTCTGGATACGGGCATCTCATAACTCCTACTTTATTGCGATGCAATTTTGTGTATATACATATAAATGTAAGGAATCCTAGCTCCCTTATGAACTTTTGGAGTGACTGCATATTATAGCTTTGCCTCTGTTGCTAATCGCACCAAATTCCTTCTGGGGTTTTGTCATGATAGAATAGCATTCATCGATGTTATTGCCAGTACATAGGCGTCTAGTTATATGGGCCAGAGCCCCCTCTAATAATTTGAAATAAATTGCAATTTTACATATACTGTAATGTATAAATGTACATAAAATGTGCTTGGGTCCTCCCCTCCAATAATTTTGAGAACTCTACATTGATGTGCCAGTAGCGTACCCAGCATATTCACAAGGTGGGGTGAGCAGTAATGCAAGGAATTTTTGGTGGAAAAAATGGCCAGAGGCTATATCAATTAGGTGTTTTTGTTTTTTTGCATTCATTTGTCATTATTAAATTGCTACTAATTCTACAGTGCAAGATGCTTAAATAATTAAATAATTAGAGGTAGTAGTAGATTATGTTCGTAAAATTTTACAATGGCCAGCCCTTGTCTTCCAAAAAAAAAATTACTGTTTTGATAATAGGTTTAAGAATAACCCTATTGTGCAAAACTTGCTTTTGCTTGCCCTCTGTCCACTACTTGATCTACGGAAGCCTTTTTTCCTTTTGTGACCTTCAAAAAACTCATCGGCTTTGTGAACTGAATCCTTATGATAGAGAAAAGTTCTATGTTGGCTGAACTTCTCCAATGGCATTTTCTTCCAATTATTAAATTCTTTTGAAACAAGTTGACCTGTGGCTTGTGTCAATCTTAAACAGACTTAATGAGGTGAAAAGAGAAGACAATAGTTATGCTCATTCAGTTCAGATCAGTAAAATTTCTAACTGTGGTGAGCTTTTCCTTGACTTCCATCAACTCTAGTGGCAGTTGTGAGGCCCCAAAGTAGAATGTGCTAAAAAGTGTGACGCACGTCGTAGAACAAACAGCTTTACTGCGGAAAATTCAATTTCGGGATGAATATTTTTTTTTGTCTTAAAAATATAATAAGTAAATATAAATAAAAAAAATAATATAAAAACCAAATAGTGATGTTTTCTGCATTTCTATTAAAAAAGGAATTTACATTTTATAGAATTTAAAAATGTATATAATACATATATACATACATGCATCTCCTGCAGAACATTTTTGATCAGCTGAAGGCTTGTTGCAGAACATTGCAAAACATTCTGCTTTGGGGGTCGTGGGAAAATTGCAATTTGCATATGGTTCGCAAAGACTTTTTAGCACTGTTATCCTATCTCCATCAGTGAGGTTAGATTTCTTGACATAATTAGAAATATCTGCAGTCAGAATTTCCGTTCTGTGTTTGATACTGTGTTTGGTGTACCTTTACTTCCTGGAAAGTGTTTGATGACAGCATCTAGCCCAAGGGTGGATCTAGGCAAAGGGTCTGGGGGTCTGGGGCGTCTGGATTCCATAAGCAAATAAAGAAGGGTATTGAGTCTGCCACTATTTTTTTTTTTCATAAGCCTCCGAGTACAGTATTTATTAAAAAAAAATCCAAATGCAAGCGATATTTCAGGTTCTAAATGTCGCTCTAAACACGCTTCAAAACATCTAAGATGTGTTTGGGGCCCGCGCCAATATTGAGAAACGCATTTTGAAAGTTGAATAAGGATGCGGATGAAACAAAAGGGTCTGTTTCAAGTACTTGCAAGCAGCATCCTCTTTGTAATTTTTTGTAATATATATTACATCAAAAACTCACCTCTATGACTGCGAATGTGTGAAAAATTTTCAATAACGCTTACATTTAAAGGAATATTTTTATATGAAAGCAACGCTAGTTATATACAGTGGCGCATCCAGAATATTCCTAAAGAGGGGCCAGTGGTGCAAGGAATTTTTGGTGAAAACACTGGCCAGGGGTCATACTAATTACCATTTTTTTTGCTCATTTATCATTATTAAGTTACTAATAATTCTACAGTGCAAGATACTCAAATAATTAAAAATAGTAGTAGATTTTGTTTATACAATTTTACAATGGCCAGCCCTTGTCTCCCACAAAAAATCACCGGTTTAGTAATAGGTTGAAAATAACCCTATTGTGCAAAACTTGCTTATGTTTGCCTTCTGTTTACTATTTCATCCATGGAAGCTTTTCCTCCTTTTGTGACGTTTCAAAAACTCATCGGCATTGTGAACTAAATCCTTATAATAGAGAAAAACTCTATTGTACAATAATTTCTGCCCCCCACGTATAGATTATAGCTCAAACTAGAGCTTTATTCGTTTTGGAGAAAAAGAGACGCTTTCCCCATCCTGGATTCGAACCAGGGTCCCTCCGTTTAGCCCGGAGTGTCTTGGACCGCTAGACGAATGAGGACAGGAAACAACGCTCTCTTTCTCCGTATGTAAAGATGTTAAGGTATTATTACCCTCCGCAGGGATAACACAATTGCCAAATATGGTCAACACAAGAAAGCCTCCGGGGCGAGATTTTTGTGAGTTTTCGTGGGGGAAATTTATTATACTATAATTTTTGCCACCCACGTATTAATTACAGCTCAAACTAGAGCTTATTTGTTTTGGGATAACACAATTGCCAAATATGGTCAATACAGAAAAGCCTCCGGAGGCTTTTCTGTGTTGACCATATTTGGCAATTGTGTTATCCCCTCGAAGGGTAATAATATCTTACATCCTTATATACGGAGAAAGAGAGCGTTGTTTCCTGTCCTCATTCGTCTAGCGGTCCAAGACACTCCGGGCTAAACGGAGGGACCCTGGTTCGAATCCAGGATGGGGAAAGCGTCTCTTTTTCTCCAAAATTACATAAGCTCTAGTTTGAGCTGTAATTAAAACGTGGGTGGCAAAAATTATAGTATAATAAATTCCCCCACGAAAACTCACAAAATTCTCGCCCCGGAGGCTTTCTTGTGTTGACCATATTTGGCAATTGTGTTATCCTTGCGAAGGGAAAAACTCAATGTTGGCTGAACTTCTCCAAGGACTTCTTCCAATTACTAAACTCTTTTGAAACAAGTTGACCTATGGCTTGTGTCGATTTTAAGCCAACTTCATGGGATGAAAAGAGAACACTCCATGTAACAAAAACCGCAAATGCTTTCTTCAAGTATGGCCCATTTGTACATCTCCTAGCTAATACGGTTGACTACGATGGCAACTATATTACTTCTGGAGATACTCGACAGTAATACAAATTCAAAGGACAAAACTACTAGTCCCAATTCTTCATGTGTCAATTACATTGTGTCTTCAGCCGATTATAAAGTTTCCCGCATGCAGAAACAAACTTCGGAGAAAGGACCCTGTGCGTCAAAGACAAATCTCTTTACACACCCCCCCTGTGCTGGAAGGTAATAGCCTGAGAGACTTCCCACCACCCTCCCTCCTCGTACACAGAAGCAAGCCTCACTCAAAAGGTCAGTTTTATGTCTTTTTGCGTTAAAAGCAAGGTTTTGTGGTATAATCAATGTGCAAAGATATATCGTATTTCCGGTTCTTTTTATAATGCAAGCAATTTGCGGAATTTTTATTTAAGTATTGTGTATGCTATTCTTGCATAATCTTAAGCCATAACTAGACATATTTTTTTTATTGTCATTTCAAGAGATGTAATTTTTAAATTATCAAAACAAACTCGAGTATGCCTGATATGGCCCAGCCATCCAATGACCCGTTACAGACTCAATTGATCATAGGTGATTTAATTGCGTCCATAGGGCTAAAATTACCTATTTTTTGGCGAAATAACGTTCTCCTCTATTTCGTACAGGTTGAATCGGCATTTCATGTTGCGTGTATAATAAACGATGACACTGGTTTCCATGCCTTAATCGCATCAATTGGCGCTGATATTTTGTCACGTATTTCTGACGTCATTTTGAATCCCCCTGAGATTAACTGCTACGAAACGTTAAAAGAACGACTCATAGCTCAATTTGACCTATTAGACAACGCAAGAATTAAACAATTGCTGTCTAACCTTCCGCTTACTGACAATAAGCTAAGTCAACTGCTGCACGAAATGCAAACGCTAGCCGTAGGTCAACTTAAGGATCAAATCATCCAAAATTTATGGATTCAGCGCCAACTGCAACATATGCAAACCAACCTAAATGCTTCGACTGTTGAGCCAAAAGAGCTCGCTACACTCACGGATAAGATTTATGATGTAACTCAGGATAATAATGTCTGTTCTATAACTGAAAAACCACCATGCGACGACAACGCATTAGTGCAGCAAATAAAGATGCTAACTGAGCAAATAAGCGCTCTTAATGAAAAAGTAAAAAAACTTCCACTAGACAGATCCCGAAATCGCTCGCGAAGCAATTTTGGTCGCTCGCATTTGCGGTCACATAGCTGCTAATCTGCCCGACATTGTACCAGTGACGGAGAAGAAGTATGCTTTTATCATGGTACATTTAAATATAGGGCACGCAAATGCAGTCAGCCCTACTCTTGCATAAAAAACCAAGGAAACTTAGAGTAGCTGCTAGTAATAGTGGGTCAGCAGCTTCGAATACAAATTCCCGCTTATTCATGTTCAACAGAGCTACCAATACTAGGTACTTAATTGATACAGGCAGTGCCATATCATGCATACTGGCAATGAATAAATGCCTAAATGCCCACAGTGCTGCATTTCAGCTTCTCGCAGCAAACGTCACTAAAATTCCAGTTTTTGGAACTCGCCGCGTGGAGCTAAACCTTGGACTACGGCGCAGCTTCTCATGGGAATTTTTAATGGCCAACGTATCTATCTTCATTATAGGCGCCGATTTTCTAGAAAATTTTGGCCTTATTGTAGACCTAAAACGTCACAGAGTAATAGACCCCACAACGTCACTTCACTTGTTAGGTAGCGTTCATATCTCTCAGCAGCAGTCTGTCAAAACTATTTCAAAGGAAGACAGCTACCATGCACTATTAGCGGAATTTTCCGACATTACCAACCCTTCGCTTAAGACTAAATCAGCGCCACACGATACGGTCCATCACATAGTGACTCAAGGACCTCCCATATATCGCAAACCATGACGCCTCCACCCAGATATCCAGCAGGCAGCAAAAACAGAGTTTGAATTTATGCTTTCTCAGGGTATAATCAGAGCTTCTCGTTCAACATGGGCTTCGCCGCTGCATATAGTAAAGAAAAAATCAGGTGAAATTAGGCCTGTAGGCGACTACCGTGTGCGTAACGCAAAAACCGTATTCGACTCATACCCCATTTCATACTTGCATGATTTTTTATACAAGTTACACGGTAGCAGAATTTTCAGCAAAATGGACACTCTAAAAGCATATTTTCAGATCTCTATTTTCGAACCCAACACTCCCAAAATGGCAATTACAACCCCTTGGGGCCTATTCAAATTTACTAGGCTCAATTATGGTATATCTAATGCATCGCAAACGTGGGTTCGTTTCATTCACAAAGTTTTAAGAGGCTTAAGTTTTTGTTATGCTTATGTTGACGACATTTTACGTTTTTCAAAAACTGAAGAACAACATAAGCACCACCTAAAAACAATTTTCCAAAGGCTCAATAAATACGAAATTAAACTGAATGTCAAATGTGATTTGGCTCCAGAAATAGAATTTCTGGGCCATGTTGTTTCCCAACACGGGATAAAGCCGCTCTCTGAAAAGGTCAAAGCAATTCAAAGCTTTCCGAAAGCACAAACTGTAAACGAGCTCGAAAATTCTCGGCCTTGTTAATTTCTACAGGAGATTTTTGCCAACGTGGCACACGAGCAGGCCCTTTAAACAGACTTCTAAAAGGCTGAAAAGAAAAAACGATAAAAGTCCCATTGTGTGAACGCCCAAGCTGATAAAGTGTTCATCTGCATGAAAAAGTTGGAAGAAGCTACCCTCTTAGCTGACTCCTCCCCAACACAAAACAGGTTCTGCGGACACTAGTGATTTCACAATAGGAGCTGTTTTACAGCAAACACAGATCGCGGTTTACAGCCCATAGTGTTCTTCTCTCAAAAAGTATAATAAAAAAATTTTTTTTTAAAGTCAATTCCTTCAATGCGCTGCTCAAATAAAAGGGAAGAAAGGGAAAAATTGCGAAAAGCAATTTTGGCGACATTTGGCTGTAATTGGCGGCAAGCATTAATCGCCAAATACACCAAAGGAAAGCAAAAAAAAAATCATTTAAATTTAATTAATGAATTAATATTTGAAAAAACTGTATTAACATCAAGTGTCATCCACTACAAGTTTAAAAAAATTTATTTGAACTTGATTGGATGGATAGAAAGTATTTTATTAACGATTGAAAATTTGAACAAGATATAATATATATAGGGAGAGTGTGAGCTAATAGAAGGAATTGAAAAGGGGTGAAAAGGACCGGAACTACAGTCTACCACCCAGAGAGCAATGGATTAATTGAGGAATTTCATAGATCTTTGAAATCCACTCCGAAATGTCATCAACCCAACAAATGGATTCAGTCTCTTTCAATCGTCATGCTAGGATTGCGTACAGCCCTCAAAGAGGATTGAAAGTTCTCAGCAGCTGAACTCGTTTACGGGACTAAATTACGTTTACCCTCAGAGTTTTTCGCAGCCACTAAACCCGAAACTGACCCACTGTCATTCGTGGAACAGCTACGCAATCATTTCCTTCAACTTCAACCCAAGCGAACATCATGCCATGGAACACGGACAACTTTCATGCACCCGCAACTACCTACAACGATGCATATGTTTCTTCGCCGCGACTCGGTGAGAAGGCCACTTCAATCACCCTATGACGGACCGTTTGAAGTCATCAGCCGCAAGAACGAAGTATACAAAATCATGGTGAATGGGAAACATCAGTCGGTATTGATCGACCGCCTAAAACCAGCCTTCTTAATCAACCGTGCAACCGAACAGCCTTCACTTACATTAACACCCTTCATCATTGGTAGCAGTGCGATGCGAACAGCCTTCCCCTATGGCAACAACGCAAGTGCAACAGCCCTCTCGATCGGCAAACACAACGCGTTCGGGAAAACGTGTTCGATTCCCGGACTATTTCGTGGCATCGTTCTGAACTCTAGCACGATCCCACTAGAAAGGGAGTGCTGAGGCGATTCCTCCACAGGCTCATTCTAACTCTGTTTCGCGCCAAAATTCCATTCTCATGGACATTTGGCAATGAGTCACACGTACAACCAACTCCTTGGAATTTCCACCAAAAACGAAGGATACAGGCATTATCCAACTTCGAACCCTCTCCCATATATTTTCATTTAATGGGCAAAAACTGTCAAGAAAGACAGCTCAACGTTAACATAACTCACAGCAAGTTCTCCCCTCTGTGGGGTCAAACTGACCAATAGAAATTTATATAAACTATTGCGTCAGTACTCAATTGTCCAATCACGGTCCACAAAAATCATTCGAAGTAAAGTTTTGGACCGATCAATAAATACTCTCTTGCTCCTTAACTTTCGACCTGAAAGGATGTTCGCTGCTAGCCTTAAGTACGAACCTAAATATGCAACTTACGCAACCTAACGAATGCCCGGCATCCTGCCGTGGACTATATATGCTTTCTGTCTCTTCACCATAGTATACAGCCTTCAACTCTCCAATAAATTTTATGTTTAATGTGCATCCTCTCTCTCGTCTACCTACATTCACCGCCACGTAAAAATACCTTCTGAGAATTACAGTCAGACTATGCCGTCACAATGACTAAGACACTCTGGAAAACCATGGATACCCTCCGGCAGATGCCTTTGATGCCCAACTTTCTGCTCTTAATTTTTAAACCTGGGCATAGCATGACTTCAAAAATGGGTCATCTCCAATATTTCGCCATGGCCTCCCTCAAATAAAAAATTATATTTCTTATCTATACCATCATAATATATGCATGAATTATCATGCTAGTCTGCTTGGCAGCGTTTAATGGCAGAATCTCTATCATCTTCTTCATTTTGTAATTTACGCAAAGTATTGCATTTTATAATGATTTTTCCTTTGAATACAGTTGAATGTGAAAGAGGTTTTAGTTATTTTAATTTCATTAAAACTCAAACGAGACTTCAGCTATTAATTCCTACTGTGGATTACTTGTTATTTGATAAGCTATATGAACCAAGATTGGCTGAATGCAATCTACTGCCTGTAATTAATTTATGGTGGAGAGGTGTAGCATATTGTTGTGCAAGGCGACCAGATTTTAAGAAGTAATTTTTTTAATAAATGTTCCTTTGTAATTTTTAAAATGCCTATTATGTTTATTATCATTGTAAGTCATTGTGCTATATATATATATATATATGAACATAGAACATAATGCTACAGGAACAAAATAAATAATCTTGAAATTGCATCTCAGAAAATCATTTTGGCAACTAAAGAAAAATTGTTAGGTGCCATTGACGCCTAACTTTCCATTCCTAATTTCTAGCCCTGATTTTGTCTCTACTGGGTTCTTTTTTCCATGCACTTGGGATAGCTAATGCTGAAACTAAACCAGTGAATCAGTCTTCCCCACCTCCATCTGAGGTCTTTGGCTACATCCTTGTTTCAAACAGTGTAAAAAAAAAAAAAAAAATTCCATGAGTATTATTCAAAATAAGGGAAAAAATTAAATTTCTATATTTCCTTGTCTTCCTAAAGTTAGAACCTAATGTCTATGATATTAAGAGATTGCACATTGAAATGGCTGTAAAATTAAAATGAGACTATAATAAACTTTTCACTTACTTTAGAAGCCAAGATGTAAATGCTTTTCTGTCATTTCTGGGGGACATTGCATAAGCTAGATCTGTCTTTTTTACAGTATGAGAAAATTGCTATCCCTTTGTTTCTCCCGCCTATTACGCATCATGTCATGCACATGAGAGTTTCTAGTGCAAACAAAAGAGCTGCACATTTTACAGCATAAAAGTGATGCAAATTTCAATTGATTTTCTTATTTGCATTTGATCTTAAAAATCGATGTGCCTGGTGGAAATAATATAAATGATATGAAAAAATAAAAATATATTTTTGAAGCGAATTATATTGGGGGTGATGGTTTCTGCAGCACTAATGAGCGAACCGCCACTTGTATCCTGTTAATTTGTGATCACCTAAACAAATGCTGGTACTTCCTTATTATAGCGGCGTCCAAGATATATTGCCAAAATAGTGGGTAATTTTTATAGAGATCTCGCCAAGGTTTGTTTGTTAAGAGTTTCGAATTTGCTTTGCTTTTTTTAAAATTATTTGTTTTTTTGGAAATATGTGGTTAATCTCTAATTTACCAAATACACTGTGCATGAAGATACTAATTCAGGCAGTGCACATTGAATGTGATCGAAAGGGCATGAGTTGCGAAGATGTGACAGGATCTCCCTCCCCTGCAGTTCGGTCTCTGTGATTCAGGTAAGTACTGATTTATTTATAAAAATACTAATTCATAATAAAAATATTATATTAGCGGGGATACAAATACGGAGCTATACCATCGCTTGATGTATTATAGCTGCGATCTTGGCATAATTTAAAAGTCACCAAGTAAGATCGGACATCGCTGTAATAAGGAAGTACCCAAATGCTTATACATGCTGATATTGTCTAAAGTTTTGTATTAAATATTATTTTTAATAATTTGACTAACAGTTATTCTCTCTCTTTTGAATAAACCTGAAAACTTTATCTCTACAGTTACTTTTTTTTTATTATGAAATAGTTTAACAACTTCTGTGTTAAAAAAATGGTTATTGCAGTTTATAAATTTTGTATATGTTAAATTATTTAAACATCTTTTATTTTTTAGGTCCTTAGAGGAAACATTGCCTGAAGAAGTTAATTTAAGGACAAAGCATCCTGACTTCGATCCAACATTAGTTACAGTTCAGGTATTCATATGGAGTATAAACTAGTCGTATACAATTTATATTGTATAAAAATCTATTGATAATTGTGTGCAGTAAACTGTTCACATTATATATTGGGGGTTTCATACTAGACTGGCATATTAACTAAATTTACAAAATGCAGATAATTAGTCCTATAAGTTCAGATTATGATGCTCCACATTACATGCTGGTAGGGCAGCATGCAAATAAAATTTAGGGAAATTGAAATAGATGATCAAACTGGTTCATCAGCGCAGGGTTGCCACAGGTGACTAAAATGCAACTATTTGCTACTATGTTTGACCTTACGCGACTATGGCAACTTTTTTCATTGAAAACAACCCAAAAGCTACTATTTTCGTTAAAGTGGCTACTTTTTTTCACATGCTGACGACTATTTCTTCCTTTTTCATTTCTTTTCTTTTTTTTTTTCACTAAGGTTTGCAAACAGTTAATGGTTTTGACTGAATTTAATTATTTGACCATAAAAAATTATCGTCAAATATTCTGTTTGACAGATGGCATGTTTAGACAATAGAAAAGGAAAGAAAATGCCGAGAATCCATGTGTGTGACATCTCTTGGGATCTTTTTCTTCATCTGGCGTATGTGCAATATAAACTAAATAAAATACGTTATATAACTAAATAAAATACGTTATATAACTAAATAAAATATGCACAGTACAGATAAAAAAAAGTTTGGCTTCTGAATTTTGGATATGTCTCTCGCTCTATGATAATTTTTGTTTCATGGGGACTAATTCGACCGGGGCATATTGCTAGCGTAAAACCCGTAGTCACGGCCCCTTCGCTATTGTTTACCCACAAAGATTGTAGAACTTCATCACTAACTGTACCTGTTTCGTACCTGCCAACTTGTAAAATTTTTGACTGAATTGATTGCAAACTATGATTCATTTATATTTTCAGACTTAAAAAGAAAGCTTAAGAATGATCGAATGAAACTAATTGTTCCTCGATATTTATAGCATGTTTTGTTTCATTTTTTATTACTACTATTCTTCTCACAACGCAAGCATAGTGAACAAATTTGGATTCAAATCATGTGGCTCGTAATGTGACTTTTGCTAACAACGAGAACTTCGTAAAAACATTGATCAAAGTTGGGGGGGGACCTCTTTAAGAAATAATTGTTAGAGTATTCCTTTGAAGCAGAACTGATCGATACAATACTTTACTCCCAAACCCAGATTTGGGGTGCGAAATACGTTAAATACAGCAGTGTTTGCCTCCCTTTCATATATATACAGTAAAACTCCTCTAAGGCGGCCACCATCGGTTCTTCTAGAAAACTAGCCGTTCTGAGGGGTAGCGGTGGAACAGGGATTCTGACAAAATTTTTTTCAAAACTGTTAAATTTAAAATTTTGCAATATCCCAAATGCATTGAAAATGAATGTACTTTCGTTTTGCTATTGTGTTACTAGATTACAGACATAATATAGTGATAAGGGGGAGCTTTTTTTTTTTTGTAAGGATCAGAAACAATTCCCATAAAAGCATCCCTATCGCCATTGTTAATTGAAGGGTAAAATTTCGCATGAGATGGCAAAGCTTTTTGCTTTCTAATAATGAATCAATCCCTTCACCTGTCTAGTTACTAGGTGCAAGAAATTGGCCGTTTTGAGAGGTGGCCATCTAGAGAAGTTCCACTATATATATTTTTCATAATTATATATTTGTTAAAAGATATTTTCTCTGTGTGCGTATGTGTGTACGTGCACACTGGAAAATCATTTGAAAGGGCAAGGCATCCTATCAGGATTTCTAAGTAAAACTAGCCACCCCTCCAAAAAGAAGTCTTATGGCTGAAAATTGCAGAATATGGGGGCAGTGCTGTAGTGTGGAGGGGGGTACCACTGGGGTGAAAGCCCTGGGTGCAAAATTCTTAAAGGCACAAAATTTCAATATTGGAGTTAGTTGAAGGGATTGCTAACAGGTTTTAGCGAGTGAAATACTTAACTTGCCCTGTGCACTGGCATGCATATGCCGCTGGTGTGTGTGTGTGTGTGGGGAATGGAACTTTTTATGATTACCTTCTGCATATTATAAGGTGAAATAACATTTTTATAAATCAGTTTCATTTAATGACAAAATTGCTTGTTTTGATGTTTGTGAGGGTGCATTTTCCCCAAGGAGGACTGATCAATGGAATTATACAGTAAAAAAAAATTGTAATGGAAATAAGCCTTTTCCTGAAGGCATTTTATCACTTTTTGTTTAAAAAACTGGTCTATTACCCAAAATTTTCAAACTGAAAGCGCATGGTCTGCAAGGTTCAATTCCGCCGATGCTTCTTCTCTCGTGTCCTAAGTACTTATTAAATATTTTTCCAATATTCGGCAGCATATAAAGCACTGTCATTTACCTTTGCCAGATCTTCCCTCGGTCAAGTTATGGACGTTCTCGGACATACCAGTAAGTGATCGTAGTTCTGAATCATGCCGCACTCGTCGTCATTACCCATCTCCCATTTAATTAGGTTTGTTTTGCACCGGGTGACCTCGGTCCGCAAGCGGTTGAGGGACTTCCATGTAGAGAAAGGTAGTTGAAGTCCTTTTAGTCCTGATTCTAGAAGTTTTATCGAAGTAAGCGGCATCATTGCTTTCCACAGCGACATCTGTCGTGCTTCCGGAGAAGTTTTCAGTTCTTCTGTTGAGTTTATAAAACTTTTTCTAGATTTTAATCTAACAGTCTGTATCTTGTGCTCGTACAAAGGATGGTGAGGGTCTTCCTTCTGTTTCAAGTGCTTGATTTCAGTTGCAATTCTCCTGCGCACTACAGGTGGTGCTATACCTATTATAGTATATATGCTTGAGATAGGAGTCGGCTTAAGGCATCCTGTAACTATACGGACAGTCTCGTTCACTGCGACATCCACTTGTTTGGAGTGAGCTGAGCACCTCCATACCGGTGCTGCATATTCCGCCGTAGAAATACTTAGTGCCGATCCCATACAGGACGTCTGGTTGTGCTCCCCAGGATGAACCGGTTAGTTTGCGCAGTATGTTATTCCTAGCACAGACTTTTTTCTTGGTGTCATGGCAATGCTGTTTAAAGGTAAGAGTTCTATCAAGCTTAACGCCTAGGTATTT
>QLNU02015360.1:65531609-65543074 GCA_006491805.2 Dysdera silvatica
TATTATTATTATTATTGTTGTTATTATTATTAAACACAACGCGTTCACCATTTATTTAATTTCCTTTAACTTATTCTCAATAATGTGAATTAATTAAAAATTTAACTATTTAATATACCCCCCTCCCAATACCAGACTGCCGTATTCCTACGATCTACCAGACGTAAATATAATACTTTGATCTAATAGACGGTAACATTTCATTAGGCGATGTTCTGGAATTTTCAGTTTCTTTTAAACGCTTAAGTTTTCTTTCCATACGGATTGAATTTCATTTCGGTTCAGAATTTTATCTTGTTCTTTCGGGTTGTCAATAAAATGGAAAAAATATTTCGAACAGTTGAAGAAGCTTTGGATTATTTTAATTCTTTGAGTGATTTAAAATTATCAATTAATTCGGAAGATCATTACGATATTTGTCAACTGTCCTATGTCGAGAACTATTGACTTCCAGATAAAGTAGATATTGACGAAAATGACCTAGAAGTTGCTAATCCGTCCTATGTTAGTGGGAAGGTGAGTCTACTTTTAAAATCTCGCCCCATAGGACATTACTAAGCCCCTATGTCTACTCCTACTTCTTATTATGAACCATCTACGTCAATAATATTCTCATCAACGACACAATCTCGTTCAAAAAAAATTAAAAACAGCATTAAAACTTGTCCCAAAACAAAACAAAAAAAAAGAAAGAAAAAGGAAAGATTCCAAAATGGAATGACCAAACTGCTTTTAACAACAATGGTATGACAGAATTTTTTTTTTATTATATGCATTGGTGAATCCAGAGATGGGTTTGAGCCCCTCCTCCCAGGTAGGCTGAAGAAAAACTAGAAGCAACTGATTTATTATGCAAAATCATGGAATATGATGAAGTGGTTTGCACTCTAAAGCCGCACAGAAGTATCTGTGCCTCCTGCTTTTTTCTGGATCCGCTTATGATTATATGTATAATTTTCGAGCATGTAAATAAAATGGGTTGGGTGTTCACCTCCCTATTGGAGAAATCTTGACATTAACCTGACGGGAGGCAAGTAAAGTTGAAGAAAGAAAGGCAGGAAGGAAAGGCAGGCAAGAAAGTTTGTTGAATGACGACTTTACGTGAACGTGCATATATGAATGCCGTGTTGATCGGCAATCCATCTCCCCTGCAAAAGAACGAACGAACGAATGAGGCAAGTAAAGATATTGAAGCAAAAATATCTCTGATTTTAATACTTCTCCACCTCCATTAGCAAATCCTGTGTGCGAGCCTGATGTATACATCAAGATTTACAAATAGGAGGTAGAAAAATTATGAAAGAGGGAGGTTAAACACCTTTATTTGGCTCCTATAATGATAAATTGTTTTGTTTTTTTTTTAAATTGCGGGGGTGTATGGTTGGATGGTCGCTACCCCATGTATGACCTTTATCATACGCTTATGCAGAAAGTTCGTAAGGGGGTTATAGGCTCAATGGGGGTTTACAGAGCTACAACTCACATATTCCTATGTTAAATATACAAAATTTCATTGCAATGGTGGGTTACAACCCTCATCAACACCCCCCTGCCTGCGCCAATGACCTTTATATATATATATGTGTATGTTTATATATTTATATGCATGCATATATATATATATATATATATATACATACTTGTTCGTATTATATGTTCTGTGTTTTAACAAATTGAGTTTTAAATGTACTCTAAAATTTTGATCACTTCGTATAATCAGTAGTGGCCAATGTTGCACTTCTGGAGTATGATGGAAAATGATGATAATCATTAAAAAAAATTTTAACAGCACGACTGGCCGACCTTTTTCCGTGAATGCTCTTTTAAAATGCACCCGATTGAGCATATAATGCTTCTAAAAACGACGGCCACATTTTAGCAAATGCTCTTGACATTTCTCTCTCTCCGGATTTCCTTCCCCCCACCCTCTCCAATGATTGACACCTCGCAGTCGGAGGGAGCATGAGCAAGATTCAATTCCTATGGTTTACACAGCCATTATTATACTATCACCCACCTAAATTTCTTGCCAGGACAATGAGCCTATTTTTCTCCTTACTCCTTTCAGCCCGAGATATTTTGGGTGTGAAATGGACACTTGTCGGGTCTGTTATCAAGAATAAACAACCCTCCACTTGAAGAACCACAGTGTATAAAGTCCATTATGTACGGGAGTGCCGTTCACCGCAAAAGAAAAGAGGGGATTTGAAGTTTGAAGATAACTCATTTACGTATTGTTAAAAGCGGGAATTTCCTTTCAATACTGGTTTTAATCAAGTTCTGTTGGTTTGCAGTTCTCAACTTTCGTGAGAGTGCGGGCCGGTAAATAATTTTTGTATAAGACAAGAGCCAACAAATTTCTTCGTAAATACCTTTCCATTTTTTTTCAAAGTTCATAAATTAAACTAACATAAGTATTAATTAATTATGGTATAATCATAAAGAAAATTAGTATCCCTATATATACTGTGTTGTATGTTAACAAATATACAATGAAATTAGTTATCAATCACTGAATTAATTCCAAATAGAAAAATGGTCTGTTTCCCATAACATGGGCAAAAAAATTAGAGGCGCTCGGTCAAAAAAAGTTTGCTTCTTTTAATTAAAATTTCTTTACAATACATAATTAAATTGGTCGTTGTGGTATTGATACTTTTCGTAATCGATTATGCAATAAGCTATTGGCCATCAATTAATCGATCATTAGTTCAAATGCCGAATGTAGAAAAACGTTAAGGTCAAAAATTTTCCATATTTGTAAGGTTGGTAAGTATCCGCGTAAATAGATTCACAAAATGACCCGTTTTGATGCACTTTTCATAAAATATTAATAAAGCTGAATAATATGCCTGCGTAAAATTTAAAAGTTCTAGCTAATATCCACACAATCATAAAATCCATTTTTTTAACAAATTGCTTTTCGCAATTATACATGTATGATAATTTTCAGCAATATTTTAATTAATTTACAGGCACATATAGACAAACTTGTATGCAGTCCCGGATTTTTGTATAGAAAAAGTAACCAAGAGCCCCAGAAAGGGCCTGTCATATTGCTGATAATTCAAAACATCCGATAGCGGCTTTGGATGCTTGGAATTTAATTAAAAATGCTAAAATTATATATATGTATATGTTTGTGTGTAGTGTATGTAATATGTATAATATACTATTTCCATTATTTGTAATATCTTTGCTATATTTTTCTTTAATTTTTACTCCACTCCTATTTCACTATATTTGCCTGATTTTGCACTTATTCTTGCCTAAATATATTTTTTTAACATATCGATAATACAATATATCCATATGTACCTTATGTATCTCTCGTCAATGCATTCACTTGCAGCTGATGCGCATTATGCGTTGACGCATATAGCTTTCTTTAAATTTTCTTTTTTTAAATTAATTTTTTCAATTCCACTATCAATTATTCCATTTATTTCATATCAATATATGTGTGTGTGTAATTTGTAATTTTCCTGAAAATTTCTCCATTAGTTGAACCATGTACTTTTGGCCTGGGGTGCTTGAAAACCTTAATCCGTCACTGTTGTTTGTATGCACACATAAATGTATACATGTGGTTAGCAGTCGTCGAATCAGCATTTTATTACTAATGTTATATGGAAAAAATTTTTGTAACTTGCACAGTTTTTATCAACATAAAACAAAATTTAAACACATTCTTAATATACTTTTCCTTAAACGTTCTCTAAATTTTCATATTGATTTTAAAAAACATCATATAATTAGGTTTCAAAAATTAAGAAACCATCCTGTCTATAAGATATGTGCTGCCTCAGTTTTCTTAATTTCCATGTAAATAAAACGCATAATATCCCCTAGTTGCTGATTAACAGGCTCTATGTCTAGAATGGTAATAGATACCTCATCTTTGTCTAGCAGTAGTCAATAGGTTTGGAATATAATACCTTGGGCCTATCCCTTCCAGGTTCTATGAGGTTGGAAGAATCATAGATCTGGATTTGGTTCCAGGGGTAAATAAAGGGCCTGGAGATACACAATGGTGTGGATCTTGCAATTGAACAACTAATATTTTCCCTCTCATCTGATAAATATAAAAACTACTTCAGTTGGACATGACATTTCTTACAGTAGAACCAGAAACACACTGAAAAAAAATGTAACATTTTATAAATTCTGGAAAATATTTTTTACCATCGCTTATTGTTAGAAAAATGTTGTACAAACCAAAGTGTCAAAAAGCAAGGCATAGATTCCATAATGTCGAAAGGTGCCCGTTGAATCGAGAGAATTATAATTTGCCTTGCGGTGGTAACGCGTTTGCCTAGTGCGCCGTTAACTCGGGTTCGACTCCCAACCGTGCAAAGAACGCTTACTCAGAGATCTCATAAAGATCGCACTGCTCACTGTAGTCCGGGGTTTGGTTCACAGGGCTTTGGGAGGTTTGGATTTATCAGATAATTGTAGGTCCAGATTCCTCGGAAAACAGCAGGTGTGTGCGCACCATGATCATTATAGTCCTTGAGCCGTAAAATCATAAAAAAAAGCAGAATTGTAATTAAACTATAATTTAAATTCTTGGAAAGTAAAATTGCTATTTTTGCTTTGATTTTTTTTCCCTCAGGCAAAAAAAAAAGTGTGTTTTTTTGTCATAACCCGACCGACTGTAAAAAAAGGCAAATTTTTGGATTCTAATGCTTTTGTATTACTTTGGAAGAAAACAACTAATCGATTTATTGATGGCTAATATTTTGCTGAATAATCGTGTACGAAACATAAAAGTCTAGCATTAAATTACTAGGTAAAAATGTTAATGAAAATTTTATCAAAATATACGGTGAATATTATGATTATTTTAAAATAATTTTCATCAGCAAATGAGCTCGCAAATTTTTATCAGATTTTAGAATAGTTTCTATGGCTTTCCTTCCGAACATTCACCTATGTTTGTCTTTCATATTCTCAATTTGTTGGTTCTGATATTAAATAATTATATGTTTTAGGTGCAATAGAAATTACATTTATCACTAAGACCCGAATTTTCATGCATAAAATTTAACTCAAATAATATGCAAATATGCACGAAATTATTGCAAACTATGCATGGAAATATGCAAAAATATGCAAGTGCATAGAAATCTGGACCCTACTCATAAGCGATGTTTCGAAATGTATAAAATAACAATTTATTGAAACAGTGCAAATGTTCTTGAAATTATTGCATAATATGTACTGAAATGCATAAAAAATATCACTTTGTTATGTCCTTGAATATGCACAAAATTAATAAAAAATTAATACCACAATGTATGAAATACGTACGGAGATATGTTTGAAAATATGGCATCATAAACGTAGGCATGGGCCCAAAGACGCCGCCAGGGTGAAATTTTCTTTGGGAGTAGAGAGGGTAGAAAAGGACTTAAAAAATGGACATTTTTTACCTCAACTGTTTAATTAAAAATTTTTTTAAAAAAAAAGTATGGGGGAATAAATGGCCCTCCCTTGCCTATGCTTGCCAGCCAAGACCATAGCCAGGATTTAATTTCAAGGGGGGGGTGAAAAATTTTTACAGCATGTATCGATACAATCACAGCATGCAAGTCCGTAGCCAAGTCCCATTAAAAACTTTGACTCGGGGGGGGGGACCAGTCTCCAAGATCCATCCTCCTGGATACAGACATGCTGCCGTGCTCGTGGCTTGGGGTGGAAAATATTACACTTGGTCTTGACTTGGAAAGTATTATGCATATTGAGAAACATCGCCACACAAATGTGAAGACTCATAAAATTATTTTTTTCTAACTTTAATATTATCTTATTATATCAGTTGTAATGAAAACATATTCTGTAGCATTTTTTCATTTTTATTTTTTTAAAAAAAGAAAAAAGTAAGTTTTTTTTTTTTCAAAAAAAAGGAACATCGAATTAATCTAATTGGTTGAAGAATTACAAGCGGATTAGAAAAATACACACTTTTTGAAAATTTGATGCACACTTAGCAGAAATATGCCAAAATATTCAAAATATGCATACAACGGCGAAATATGCAGACATATGCAAAAACTTGCAAATGCATAGAAATACAGGCCCTGTTTATCACTTTACATCTAAAACTTAATTTTTATACATATTAAACTAAATTTTTATACATAAATCAATTTCGAAAACGGAATTTCTCGTTCACACAGGAAATCTGAATGGTAAATTACAGCATTGCTGACTCTTACCAAAACAACAAAAAGGATTGACAAATATTCTTTTGTACGAATTTCGTATGTGTGACTATTATAAGAGTCTGCAAGCTTTTGAGAGTGTACAGTTTTAGTGGCCTGTAGAAAGCCATGTTCAGTGTATCAGTTTTGTGTTGAGAAACTATTATAACACAAGAACAATCACTAAGATATAAAAATAGGTAAAGTGGGAATTGCACTATTTATTCTAAACAAGTTTTTGCTACTTTTAAAATCCTTTTCATTAGGATTTCTTGGTACGAATAGTTTTGTTTTTTATAAACAGTTGACAATAAATAAAATGACAACTAAGATAATGTTTTTCAGTATATGACTACCTTGAGTAATTCTTACCATAACTGAATTATTTGAACTTTTTACCTAATTGAAATATTCTAAATTTTTAGCTAACGCATCCGTATTTGCTTTTTATTTTTCACATATTCCCTTTAATTTTGCTAATAATTAAATAAGAATTTTAATCAATGTTTAATTTAATCTGCATAGTGTTCAATTTATATAAAAAAAAAAGTTTGCTAATAATATCAGACGCTTACTGAATGAAAAATATGTGTAATTTCACTAGATATCCACTATAAAATTCCATGAGAGTTACTGATTGATTTTGAAGCTATGAGTATTTTTTTGTATAAGTGAAATTCATAAAAGTGATCAAATATTGCCTACAAGAGATTTCGATAATATAGTGTCATTTTCGCATTGTCCTTCGTCAATGTATCTTACTATTACAGTACTACGAAAATACTGAGATTTCCATTGTCTTCAAAATTTTCGATAAGAACAAGTTCTAATCTAAACACAGCAATTTTGACATTCCTATGAAAAAGTGAGTCCAAATGGATTCAGTATGGGTGGCGAGGAAAGAAAACGCACGTGAAATGTGCCAGAGATAAATATTATAAAAAATTTTTGCTCAGAAGGAATGAGTAATTTGAGAAAAAGTATAACAGAAGAAAACCAGAAGCAAGTGCTTTTCATATGAATAACACCCATGAAAAAGACATTTTCATATAAGATGAGAAAAGAAAAAAAATAATATCAAATAACAATATCAAAAATTGCAAAGCGTTTATCACGATCTTTTGAAGCAAACTTATATTTTACATGACAGCATAAGTATACCCACAACGCCGGTGAAGGCAATCATGAAAATAGGCAAATAATAAATAAAACTTACTAATTAATAAAGACATGCTTTTAATTCAAAAGTTAGATTAAAAATCCTTCACAGTGTGATATATTTTAAAGCAAGGAATGACACAGAGTCCAACATCACATTGCTTGCAAAAGTAATGTGTTTCACGTCTAACTCTTTTCCCCATTGTCATTTATGTTGTTTGTACATACAACACATCGCCTTATAGCATTCATCTTTTCCCTGTTTGTGGCACAAGTCCAAGAAAGTGTTTTTTACCACTGAGGCGTAAGATGGTGTGGTCTTTACCGATACCTCTTCTTTTCGGTTTGATTTCTTCTTCATTTTCTTCAAAGAGTTGTTCAGTTAGTTTCAAGCGAAACTCAGGGTGCGTTATATCCCCGCCCGATTTCTTATACGGAATAAAAGAATTCAAAATTGCTTGGCTGAGGAGATGGCGAAAAAGCTTTTTATAATATTTTCTCTGCCTGATTTGGGTAGTGGCGTAATATGTCAGACATTGGTCAGACCGGTCTACTCCACCCATTTTCTCATTATATGAAATTATCGCCGCAGGTTTGGATTTGGTTTTGTTTCTTGTTGAAGTGTCTTCTAACTCTAAGTTATGGATTGTACTTAGCATTGACACTACTTTAGAATCTTTCCACTTGAATATACATGTCTTTCCTTTTTGATAGCCAATCAAATCGCCTTTGTTAAGTTTTTTGACCTTAAACTGAGGGGGCAAACTTTTTCTGTTGAGTCTGATAGTGCCTAAAACATCCGTTTTTTTTTACGAATGAGGATATCTGCCAGTTCTCTGGGATGTATAGAAGTTGTTTAAAGTTAGACAATATCTTTGGTTCAGTAATTCATGTGTTAAGGTCAGTATGCTTTTTATGCTCAATCCATAATCCGAATACACTTTAGAAAATGGCGTAGCTTTTCCTATATAAAAAACAAATTTCCAAATGCATTCCGAATCTGCTTCGCGTAGCTGAAATACTTTAACCCCGAATCAAACTTTTTTTTGTAGCAATGAATTTCTTCCAACCTAGTCTCCTTTATAGGCTACTAGTAATTCTTTGACACTTATATCTCACTCAGGAATGTAAATTTGCTGAAATCTTTTTTGTAGCATTTCCGATACTTCAAATAATTTACGAAGTTTTGGATGGGGATGATCCCTATTCTCGTCAGTACTTTCAAAGTGAAGAAATTTCATGATAATCAAAAATCGTTTTTCACTCATTACTTGAGGAAATATTGGAGTTTTCAAAATTTTTCTTTTACTCCAGAACCATTGCTCTACTGGTTTTTTGACTGTTCCTTGAAGTATCAAAACAATGAAAAAGATTTTTATTTCTTTGATATTGGTTTCTTCTCGTAGTTTCGCTTTTGAACTTGGAGTTAGTTGTGTCATTCTTGAAAAATTGGCTGCATAACTGTTAGCTTATATAACAATATACCTGTATTATATAACAATATGGCTGATGATTGCATCATTGAAAAACAAAGAAGGCCAGGGTTTTTTTCAAATTTGCAATAGGTACTTGAATTCTAGGCTTTCTAACAAATGGAAATCATGGTGGAGCAGGTCGATTAATCTTGGGGTCATATCTGTACCAATCTTGTACATTAGCAAGGCACTCTTCATCTGAATCGCTCTCAGAGGACTCTGAATCTGTATAAATTTCCAAATCAGATGAGGAATCCAACAAGTAATCGGTTTCACTATTTATAATTGAAAATTTTCATAAATGAATCTTTCAATCATTGAAAGTATCAAATAAAGACTGCAAAAACAAAGAGAGAGAGAGATAGGTAAACTAGATCAACTGAATACGAAATGAAATTAACATAGCAAGTGTTGATAAGATATACCCTTCTAAACAACAGTGAATTGTTCCATTGTCATGACCTCAGAAGAATACCTGAATGCAGAAGCACCCATAGCAGCAACGGGGCCCCTTTAGCACTCCTCCTCAAAACAAAACTTTTGCAGGCCTGTAGCTAAATGCTTGTTACTGGGGAGGCCTCAGAAAGCTAAGGCGCAAAATTCGTTAATGCTTTGATGTAATTTATTAATATATTTAATAACACTAAATATCTAAGTAGGCTAATATATTTAACGTTAATGAATAAATTTCTTAACTTAAATTTTGCATTGAAAATTTAGAGAGGTATACTAATATTTAGAATTTCCCTTATCTTTATTATAGAGTACATAAAGACTCAAATCTTTGTAAAATGCATAATGTACACAAGATTTACCGTAGAAAAATACGCGCATTTTGAATATATTTTTAACGTCAAAGAACAATTTCCATCGTTATGTAAAAAAACCATTGTCAATGTTTTATACGAAACAAAAAATTAAAATAAAATTCTAAGGAAATTTATTTTGAAAAACTATTTTCCAGGGGGGCCATGCCCGTATCCAGAGGGGGATCTTAGGGACCAATCCCACTGAAACAAAATTTGTAATAGGTCTGCAAAAATACGTATATGTATTTACTTGTCAAACTTGTAAAAAGGTGAGAAAAAACTCTCAAATCTTGAATTATGAATATTCTTACCCTTTAAGTCCTCATTTTGCAGACCATTAATTTGAAAATTCTTTAAAGAAAGAAAAAATAGAAACCATTTTCTTTAAAATGGGGGCTTTCTGAAAATTTAAATTTTGATGGCAAAACTACAAGCAAGAATTTACAATGTCGGGAGGCAAAATTGGTTTTTCATTTTTCATTGTTTTTTCTCATTTATTTTTGAGTAATCTATTTCAGTAGCATAGCAATTCAAAACTCATGGGGCCTCAAATGATTTTAAAGAAGATCATTTGATGCAGTCTTGGAGAAAATACGTTTTGATATACTTGTTCCTGAGCCCCGCAGGCGCTAATGACCTACCGTGAGTTATTCTTCTGGAATTCGTCATTTTAATTTTATAAGCATTTTTCATAAATAAATATTTTATCATGGAAATATTCTAAGAAGAATAATAGTCATGAATGCATCAGAAAGCTCAGACCCAAAACTCTTAAATAACACCTATACAGCAACTGCTAGTGACCAAGTCTTGTATTTTTGGATATGTAACTATTCATGAATGACTGAGAATTTCCAGACATCGATATCTTTTAGCATTCAAGAATATCACTCATTGTGATCCATCATAAAAAGTGCTTAGGTGCCGATTTGAATAATGTATTATGCCGTTTTGTTTTTAAAACCGAAAGAAATTACACATGTGTTGCAAATGCCAGCAACCAATCAGTAAGAAGGTGTATCAACAAAGTGTATATTAATCGAAGGAGTGTACCGATATTCTTTATGATTTTACCCAAGGGAAAGTACAAATCCAATGCGCCTGAAAAATTATTTTACTTGGCACCTCATTACACCATTCTATATATATATACATTGCATGCTGTTGGCTCCTGAATTTGAGTTTTGTCTACCCCTGATTATGCCATAATTAATTATTCATACTTATAGTTTAATGTATGAACTTTTAAAAAAAATGGAAGCATATTTACAAGTATATTTGTTGGGACTGGGTCCTCGTCCTAAAAAAAAAAAAAAATTTACCAGCCTGCGGCTTTATAAAGGTTCAAAAGCACCGAAGTAGAGAATGTAGAATTATATAACAAAAGGGTGCTGTGTTTGTGCTTTCTGTTGTTGAACTTATGGATCGCATGTTAAATGCACAAGTACATTTACAAGAAAAGGAATTCTTTTAATGTACTGGGAATATATCAAATGATCTACTCAATTTTTATTAATGTAGATTTTGCGAATGTATAAATTTTGCATGAAATAAAATTTATTATTAATTGGCTAGTGATATCCCCAGGTTAATGAGCGGCACACAGCCTAATTTGTTGAGTTGTTCCATTGGTGTGCGGAATGATTGTAGTATTACTTTGGCACAATACTCTGAGAAAGTTGCCGACCCTTTGTATGGTATGTATACAGTGGAACTTCAATCAGTCAAAACTGTAGGGGATGCAAAAAAAAGCCTTGAGATATACATATGTGCAAAATACATTTTTGTTTATTTCTCATTACTTTGACGTATAGACA
>QLNU02015360.1:65543174-65566458 GCA_006491805.2 Dysdera silvatica
AAAAAATGGAAACCATTTTCTTAAAAATGGGGGCTTTTTGAAAAATTAAATTTTGATGGCAAAACTACAATCAAGAATTTACAGCGATGTCTGTAGGCAAATTTTTATTTTCTCATTTATTTTTGAGTAATCTATTTCAATAACATGACAATTCAAAACTCATGGGGGGAACTCAAATGACTTCAAAGAAGATCATGTGATGCAGTCTTAGAGAAAATACGTTTTCATATACAATGGGGGGGGGGGATTGCACCCTGAACCTCTCCTTTCCCTACGCCACTAATCCATTTATATATCTTTACGATAAAAGTGACATACCTTTATTCGTTATTTTGTAAAAAAATTTGAATCCTCCCCGAAATTAACTCATGGCTGCGACCTTGTGTGGCTGACCACATTTCCAGGTGGAGAGGGGGGGGGAACTTTGCCTGAATTAAAGATAATTTCAAGGTGGAAGCAAAAGGGGTGACGTGATAGGGGAAACTACTAAATAACACATACTCTTTCCAGAAAAGATTTATATTATGCAAATGGGTAAACGTTAGTTTTTTTTTAACTAAGTGGATTTGAATACGAAGTTAAATTTTATTATAGAACATTATGATAAGACAAAGTGTATTCGGTAAAACTATGTGTTATTCTGTAACTCAGTAAAAAATAAATAAACCTTAAATTTCACGATAATAAGAGTCATTGTTTTTATTCTTAAAATTAAAAGAAATCTTTTTTATAATTTGTTTTATATTTTCCTTCCATATTATATTTCGTTCAGTATCTACTTTTTGTTTCTCGATAGTTTTGGTATAAATCAATAATACACTACAAATATTTAAAAATAATTTTATAAATGTGCTTTTGTTCACCAGAATAATATATGCTTCTGATAAATATGATAATATTTTCACATAAATATGATATTCACATAAATATAATATTTTCATAAATGTGATAACATTTTCACTACAAAACTTGAGAATTTCGAATTTAACTTTAGATTTGCCTACCCCATCCGATTGGCCCAAACCCCGCTTTATGGTTATTCATATGAAAGTATATTAGCATTACGTCATAATAACGCCTGTGCTAGTTAACGTGCAGTGGGAAGTAAAGTTAAAAATATATAAAGTTGCAAAGAACGCTTACTCAGAGATCTCATAAAGATCGCACTGCTCACTGTAGTCCGGGGTTTGGTTCCCCAGGCCTTAAGAGGTTCGGATTCCTCGGAAAACAGTAGGTCCCGGCGCAGCATGACCACTGTAGTCTTTGAGCCGTAAAACCAAAAAGAAAGCGAAAGTGAAAAATAAATATTTATTTACGAATATTTTAAATACAATTACTTTAATTTTTCTTATCTACTTTTGATTACTTTTAATATAGTAACTTGAATTTAGCTGTCTTGGAAGTTGTAGTTAAAATATTTTAGAAATTATAAACGTAGGGCGTTTCTCAACCGTTTTAGCCCCACAACCCTGAAACAGTAAAAAAAAATCAGTACTGTCTTTTGTTATTTTTATATATTACATATGTATCTTATTTTTTATTTCGCCATGTTCTTGATATGTCACTGCGACCCTCAGAAACGCTGACAAACGGTATCATGATGAACAAATGTACTATTGTTATTTGCCCTTGAATTATCCAAGTTGGGTGCACTGGCCGATCCAGGGGGAAGATGGGTGATCGCCCTTCTCTCGAGTCCAGCCTATATGCTATTATATCATGGAAAACAAAATGAAGGAGTACCAGACACTTAGCGAAAAATAGGAATCAGAAACAGATCGCCCCATGTGAAAAGTTTCTAAACCCGACTTGAGTTGGGGGACGTTTGGACTAAAAGCGTCATGTGGAGTCCAAACTGCAGGCAGCGACCACATAGACATTTCATTGTGCAGCAGGAGGGGGAAAGCAAAGCGTATATATATACACGTTTCGACCAGTATCAAGAGCCTAGGCTTTGGGCATATATGTATGCTACTGCCAGTTTTCGAGCACTCAGCTAGACGCGTATATATATGCTTCAGCTGTTCTTTGAGCACTTTGGAAAAACGTATATATACGCTTCGGCCAGTCAAAGGGTTAAAGAACATAAAAAACCCTGCTGTTTTAAAATATAAAAATATAACATATTCAATTCCCTTGAATTGAAACACATAAAACTCATGGGCTCCGTGTAAAAAAAACTCTTATATATGTAAAACTTGCATTTGCAATGTTTATAGGAGCCATTGTTACAATCCTATTTCGAAGTCTCAACATAATTAATAAAATAATTTCAGTGATGTGCATCAAGGTAATTTATAGTATTGAATGCTCTATTTAAAATATATTTTTGGCTTTACATGACTGAGCAGGAAGTAAATTTTTCTTGGGCTGCAGATGGAGAAAGGTACTTGTCACACTGTAATGGTCAAGTAAGCAATTATTATAGGAAAGTAAATAGTTGGTTAGCTAAGATTTAATGCCCTAATAATAATTAGGTTATGATGCCCAAAAACGATTATATTTTATAGCGCAACATGAAAAATTTTAAATTCACTTTTGAACAAGACATTTAGTATTGCAGTAGTTTATTTTATTTATTAACTATAATGGCAAAAATTATTAATCTTTATTTGAGTAAATCTTTAAAATCTATAACAATACAGGTCTGCATGTATTAATAGTTTGCCTGTAATATTAATAAATTTTTTAATTCAATATTCTTTTTCACGACATTTAAATGCGCCAATCAAAGTAGTTAAGAATACAATATAAGGGAACATACCTTTGAACTCACTGGTGCTACGAAACGTTTTCTTTTCACGTGGTGAATCCATTTTCTTCATTATGCAAAAGCATGTTTGGAATCCTACATTGAAATATACATGGACTTCCATCATAATTTGCACAGCCTGGCATGCAATATCTTGATAACAATTTCGCTCTTTTATACTTTTATTTTAATCATTCAAAACAGATTAAGCAATAATATAACAGTTCTGACAGAGAGTCTTACTGTACAAGCAAATCGACTTCTCTTCGAGAGACTTACGTTGGTCCACTCCTGTGACATCACGATGCCCTCTATACTGACTTGGTTGGCTTTTAGTTACAGGGGGTTGCTGGCTGTAGACACCTTATCAAGAAAGCCTTCACTTCATTGAGGCTTAAAAAAGCTAGATCCGATGTCTACAGAATTAGAAAGACGAGAAACTGTCGACCCATTGTGATGGTTGCAAGAGCACACCCCTCTTGGATATTGATGAAAATAGTCTCCTAGATGAGTGGAAATGTCTTCAAGTGGGAAATGATCAATCGGATGCAATTGAAATTGAAAAGTATTGAAGCCACTTTGTTGCTCTAAAAACCACTGATGGATCTCCCAAGTATCTTATTATTTCCGAGGTGGTGAAGCAGCATTATACCTTGCACGTGAAAGTGCTGATATTAAAAGACGATTTTCAGTTTCCAAGTTAATTCTTGATGTTAGTCCACAAATGTCTCTCAGAACATTGAATTCAATTCTGGTCATCAAAGATGGAATGAAGCAATATAAAAATAACCCTTTTTTTTTTTTGTACCAATGAAAAAGAAATTGATATCTTTGTCACATAATGACAATAAGCATTACCAAGCATATCTGGGGGAGCAAAGATGACTGAAAGAAATAAGAAGAGCAGTTGAATATAGGAAAATAGAAACAAAGGAAGGAAGAGGAACAAAAACTGAAGGAGACAGAGATTTCCAAGAAAAAATTCAAGACTTGGAATATATTCTTAAAAACAAGAACCTTGTAACCAGAGAATCGGCAGGTGTTTTATTTGATGATGCTACAGAAAAGCTGAAAAAAGGTTTAGAGAAAGGTAACCTTGTACAGATTCAAGTAGTCAAAGAAATACTAGAGGGTTTTCGATTGATGAAAAACTATGAAAAGAAATAATACAAAACAGTTCAACACTCAACATAAGGCTGTACTCCCTTGGGCCCCATTGGATGCAGTCTTGCATTTAACCTATTCATGTACATAAGATCTTAGTTCATACTAACTAAATGACGCTAAATAAATTTGTCATTGATATTTTTTCTCTGTTTCCTTTACTTCCCAATTTACGTTTCTTAATTTCTAAATTTAACCATCAGGGACCCTGCAGTTAATCTCATATGTTAGCACATAGGCATTTTACTATATCAATCATTCCTCATAAAAGAATAAATAACTTTTGTATAAACCATTTATTCAATTTAGCACTTACAAGGAAACGCCCCCCCCCCAGACACGCCATGACAACCCAATCATCGTTCTAATTCAGTCGTAAGTAAACACCATAAGAAACCTAATACGTGAAAATTAGTGGCTATCTCCTGAAATTAATGCTAAAAGTAATTAATAAAAAATGAGTTTGGGTTGACAAGAGAGACTTTATCGCCATTTGGCACTTTTTAATTTCTTTCATAGAGTCCTCAAGAAGTATCCAAACAATATTAAATATATTTATAGTCTGTTCCATGTTATCCTCACACGGATAAATAGAATACAAGCGATACTTTGTGACAGAATTTTTAAAATAAAAATAAATGTTTATAGGACAAACTGAATTCAACTTGTGTCGAATATAAAAATTAAATTTTTTCATGACGACAGAACTTGAATTTAAAGAATAGAAAAAAAAGAACTTTACAGCTACTTTAAAATCTAATACATTTAAATCCAATAAGTTAACGCAATCACTGTATAATTGGACGTATTCTTAACTTATTGAATACGTTCTCACATTCGCTTTTCACCTTTTACAACCAAAGAGCTATCTCGCCACATATTGCCAAAAGGGTTGCTAAAGGGACGCTATTTTAGCTACTTTTTAATATTTAATTTCTCGATTTCCATGGGAATATAGCTGCTAATTTTCATACATTAAGGATTTTAATGTGGGTACATTAAGCTCAATTAAATTCGTTAGATTCGGCGTGTAAGCTCCAAGGAAGTTTCCTTGTTAGTTTCAAAGATATTTGGAAAGTAAACTTGTATAAAAATATTAATGCCATATTATAGACAACTAAACTTTCATTCTAAACAATCAATTCAATTGGATAAGCTAGAATGAGCTAGAAATTTCTGATTCATGTATTTGTTTTAGCTAACTGATTTCAATGGAAGGCACTATGAAGGAACTCCACAGACATGAGTGAGAGAGCAAACAGGAGTAGAGGACATTATTGCTAAAGTATAAAGGTTGAAATGGCGATGGGCTGGGCATATTGTAAGAAGAACTGATCAATGATGGATAACTGAAATTCTCAACTGGATTCCAAAAGATCATCAAAGACCTAGGAAAGGTCTTCAAACAGGATGGGTGTATGAAATAAAAAACAGATTAGGGTGATATGGAAAGGAGTTGCTCAGGATAGGCTTGTGTGGAAAACATTTGGAGATTCACCCAGCAGTAGATAGATAATGGTTGGATATGATGATATGAATTACATTCTTATATCATTATTATCAACATATCATCAAATATTATTCGATGATGTAAATTATGTTATCACATTCTGAAAATCCATGCTAATATCAGAAATATTCAAAAGTATTTTCATAAATTTCCTCCCATAAAAACACAAACAAGCATATGTTCATTTTGTATTAAATTGTCAGCAAGTCGTATTAATGACCGTAACAAGTAGGACCATTAGATATATAGTACAGTGACATCTGTCTATAACAATACTGCCTATAACAATTATCTGTTTGTAATATTTCCCCTTGGTCCCAACAAGTATGGAATGTATTAGCTTAAACCTTGTCCATAATAATTACTTGCCTGGGTTCCTAGAGCATCATTATAGGTAGATTTCACTGATCAGTTGTTGTAATAATTTATAAAAGGATATTTGATTCTACGATAGAAAGTTATCTTTCCCATGTACACAGTATTCTTTTGAAATATAAAAGGAACTTTCTTTCAGATATTTTGAATAATGAATAATCTGTTTAAATAAATAAATGAGTTATGCACTACACATTAATGTATTTAAATCCTGTCTGGAAGTGTTTTTCGATGAGGATAGAATGTATCTGTCCAAACGGTTGTAAAACAATGTGCCAGCTCACAAAAATGGCATATGCATGAATTTAATAATTCTCATAATCATAATAACAATCAAATAATAATTTAAATAATTTGTAATTTAATTTATTTTATAGTAATTATTAATGCCTGATATATTCAAACTCTTTTAGTTAAAGAAATGGCCTTTTTGCCCTTGAAGTTCTATTCTCAATTTCCAAGGTATTGTTTGGTTTATATTTCATTAATAAAATAATAACTAAAAGTATAGAAAAACTGTATTTCTTCATAATGTAATTGGTTTCAAGCCATGAATTACTTTTTGTTATTGATTGGAAAATTATTTAAAATTATTTTTTGAAATTATTATTCATTGTAATGGGATAAAACATTTATTATACTTTATTATAATCATCAAAATAGAATAGTTCAACTAAGACTATTTTGTATGCATGTAAAATATTTCCATTAAATGTATTCCAATCTAAATTTTGTTTCACATTTCCATTTTTTTTTTTACTTCAAAATTTGCAACAAAACTAAATGTTTCATATTTTTTGCTTCACACTGTAAATGGGTGTCGCTGGGTGCTTATACAACTGGGTCCCAAGGACCCGCTATGTTTAAAAAATATAGATATTTTTTGGAAAATGTGGGTCTCCTAAAAAACAAAATTTTGTTTCCTTACCAAATAGCGGGTCCCTGAGATGTGCTATTTTTCTAATAGTGGGTTCTTTCTTTCTATTCCTCGTATTTTACATGCTATAGCGCATCAACGTCACCTCTGCTGTATTACAAAAGTACAAACTGGTTTCACAGATATCTCTAAATCAAACAAATAATCTAACATATATTTTATTTTTATAAAGTTAATTAAAACCAAATAACTATCAAAGAATTCTCCTGTTTTTTATAGTAGCAATTTGTCTAATGTTGAGTATATGCAATGCAACTCCTCATTGACAATCATATTCAGACTTAACTTCCTACGTAGCATATTTCATTTAAATATTTCCTATTATTCTTTCTGGCCCTATGGTGGCATGGTGTGGTAACATGTTCGCGTAGTGTTCTGTTAACCCGGGTTTGACTTCTAATGGTGTAAAGGACGCTTACTCAGAGATTTCATAAAGCTCGCACTGCTCACCGTAGTCCAGGGTTTGGTTCCCTAGGCCTTAAGAAGTTCGGATTCCTCGGAAAACTGTAGGTCCAAGAGGTTTGGATTCCTCAGAAAATTGTAGATCCTGACACACCATGACCACTGTAGTCCTTGAGCCGTAAAACCACAAACAAACAAACTATTATTCTTTCTCTGTTTTCTGCAGTGTCTGAATCCGTGATTAAGTTGAAACCTAGATAAGCAAGGATATGTATATGTAAATTAAAAATATAAAGTCAGTGGTTCTTTTTAAGTGATCTTGATACACTAAATAGAAATAACTAATTTTATTGCCCTTTATATTATGCAAATTTGAGTGGTTTTCAAGTGAAATAGCATAAGTAATTTCCAAGTAAAGGTTCAAAAGTAATTTAAACAATTCATGATTTTAATGTACACATCAGAACAAAATTAGTTAAGCTTAAACACTGACACATTTAAAGCCTCCTTTAAAATCTGCAATATACCCTGAGGAAATATGATACACATATGCATCTATGGTTTAAATTATTCATGCCTTTGTAGTACATATAATATACTCCACTCGTTCAGTGAATCTATACCAGACTTTATTTAAATTTAAGATATTTTGATATAACTGTTTAAAACTAAAACTCACATCATTCTTATCTAACTCAGAAATATTGTACAAATACAATATTTTGCTGCTTAATAAACTACAAACATACGCTAATCATGTTCACACATATCAGAGTTAATACTAACTCCTTCCACATAGATATTCAATTACTACAACATCTCTATCTAACATCGTCTAGCAGCAACTGTAGGACATAATGAAAAAGAATTTGTCTGGCTTGCAGAAAAATGGGGTATGCTGGTCCAAACATGTGGAACTCTCTTCCATAGATAACAAAATCCATTATATCACATAACAAATTCAAGCATGAAGTTCCTCAATTACTTATTACATAAGGATAATTAACTATGATTAGGAATTTATCAATCTAATCTCACTAATAATCTGCTTTACTTAAGAAATTAAAATACACATGGCTGTCTGAAGCTTTGGTGCCACCTTTTTCAGAAAATTTGTCCAAACTACAGTTTAGACAAATTTTCTAAAGAAGGTGGACGCATGATTTTCCACCGAAACATTTGTAAAAATGTATCTCCTGCTCACATTAAACTGTATTTGTGTGTATTTCGTTTTTTAAATATTACTTTGCATGTGCATCGCTCACATTTTCATATGTCAGTTTGTTTTATGACTGGGATATAAAGGTCATAACGTTTTTTTAATTGAAAGATTTGAGCATTGGGAATTGAATGTTCTAGTTTCTGTTTTGAATTTGATTAAATAGTAAATTATATGGGATGATATTATGTATGTGATTTAAAAAATGTAAATATTTCATTGAATTAGACTGTTTTATAATACATTAATCATTAATTAAGTCATATTTTCCAGAATTTTCTTTTTTTTCATTTGAATACAGTTTAGTAAAACTGACATTTTATTAGTGATCTAGAAATAGCTAAATCCCAGACCCCAAAACATATTGAGCAATTGGCTAAAGAAATAGGCCTTCTCCCAGATGAAGTTGACTGCTATGGGAAAACAAAAGCAAAAGTTTCCCTATCAGTTTTGAAAAGATTTGAAAATTATTCTTCTGGAAAGTACATTGTTATTAGTGGGTAAGTTTTTTGTGAAAACACACTATCAATTTGCCTTTTTCTTTTTATTAAAAAAACAATATTTAATTTTCTTTTTGTTTATATGTGTATTTTATTTTACTCCATTTAGCATAACACCTACTCCTTTAGGAGAAGGGAAAAGCACAACCACAATTGGATTATGCCAAGCATTTGGTTCACAGTTGAATAAAAATGTTTTTGCATGTGTACGTCAACCATCACAAGGCCCTACATTTGGCATTAAAGGTAATTATGAGCTTAGTGTTTGTTTTTTCCTAAAGGTGTGTTTTGCTGATTATTTTTTAAACAAATCTGTAACCTGAATTTAATGTATATAACACAAATTTAAGATGAGGAAAGACTACCACAGGGCAGTTGAAGATCTTTTTAAATATGACTGTATGACAAGCAACTAACTGCTAACCTGTTAGTTAACCTGCTCATGTTGTAAGGCAGGAAATTACTTAAACTTAAATACACCCATCTTATATAAAGTACTAATAAGTTTTTGCAATGCAGCCCTTCCTTCATAATTATGCTTTGCAAAATATGCTGTGTGTTACGAAGAGGCATTTTTAAGAATGCCAAATTATTAATTACATGCTTATTAACATAATTTATTTATTGAAAGATTAGTAATCATGATTTAAAACATTACATTTTATAATTGTACAAGTGTAAATATTCACTGTGTAATTATATTCAAAAGTTACCTATTAATAGAAAATTATATACACACATGGTAATACTAACCCTGAAATAATAATAATAAAAAAAAAAAGTGAAAGGGTAATGGAACGAATCTGCCCTTTATTTATTGAGTTTCCAGTTGCCTGGTGTTTTCGTACATGTTAGTGGTACCCATGGATCCATCCATGGATCATATGGATCATGGATCCATGGATCATACCATGGATACCATCATATTAAGATCTGTAGAAAATGGTAGCTAGGCAGTAGTAGTAATCATGGAACTAGTCACTCTATCATTGGTAAAACGTTAGTGTATAAATTGCTCTACACAGAGTTTAACATGTGGATACGCTCCATCTTGTATAAAAACAATTAACTGAAGGCAATTGCTGAGCACCTCTTGATATCTGAGGGCCATTACACAAAGCATGTCAGTCACAAGGCCATTGCTAGCAACTTCCTCGAAGAAGATTGGTCTAAGGATAAATTAAAGTTTCAGTGCTTTGTTGACGTTTTTGTTTGTCAATAAAGGATCATAAATAATGACCAAAGCTTCAAGTTGTAATATGGAATAATTTCATTGCACAGTTCTGTACCTAAAAATTCATTTACAAAATAAAACTGTATGTACAGCCTCACCTTGTTTGGCACAGAATGATCATTGCTATTCTTGCACCATAAAAATTCACCCAACCAACCATCATTTGCAAAAGCAGTGGAATCTATTAGAAAGTATGCGTCTTTTCCATAGCCCAAATGCGACAATTCTGGGTGTTCACTGAGATCAAGATGTTCTTTGCCATTTTACAAGATTTTGGTGAGGCTGAATCAGAAGGGAGAAAAAAGTGAAGCAAAGGGGGTAAGGAAGGATAAGTGGTGGGGAGGATGATGGGATAAGAGAGATCAGAGTAATGGTAGGGGGTGCGAGAGCTCAGCCATTTAAAAAGAAAAAAAAAAAAAAAAAAAAAGGCTGGAAATCGGGGTAAATAGGTAACATTATTTCCCAACCAGTAATACTACATTTTAGCTGAAAAGGAGCAGATACCATAGCTAATTGATCCAAAACATTCTATGTTCAGATCGTATGTCATTGGACACACTTGTTTGTATTATTCCATTTGCCAAACTGCTTCCATACAAAAGTTAAAATGTAGTATCACCAATGATTGCCAAATTATCACTATACTTGTCATCAGATAATGTCTTTGTTTTCTGACATATCGTCGAGGTTTTTTTTTCTACTCGGTTCTCACTTCCCTTATTCTTACAGCTCGCTTCGCTTTTCATTTTCTCTGCTCTTGCTTCTCCATTCTGCTCTGGCTCTTCCCTTTTGTCATGTATTTCCTGTTTACTAATTGCTATGTGTTTTTGCATTACAACAACGTTTTTCCTCCCATAAAAAACCATTGCATCACCATACATCACATACTGGAAATGCATGTTAAATCCGCCACTTCAATTACCACCATGGATTCTACACATACAATTCTGGTGAATTTAACTGGTTTTAGAAAGTTGCCTGAGTGAGCCCGACGTCTGTTGACATTAAATAATTTGAAAAATTCTTGAAATGGTGCATTGTAGCCATTTGTGAAAACCTTGGATGTGGTGGATGCAAATACTAAATTCACTGTAGTGCCCGAACGGCTAATTTTTGGAAAAAAATTCACTGAACAAAAAATGTTTATTTTGATGTGCTTCACCTGTAGCACAGTGGCAGTTCCCAACTCTTTTCCAGTGTAGTAAAAAAGGCAGTTTTATGCTTATTTTCACTAAATCGCAACACAAATCAGGATCAGAAAAGGGAATTCCAGGTTTTTTTTTGTCTTTGCTGTATTATTTGATCAGTCATTTCATTTATGCATTAACAATTTTTTTATTACCATAATTGCCTACATAGCAACAACATGGACGTGTTATGCTTTGCAGCCAAACCGGCTCGTTTGTGGACATACAGATTTTGCCAAATAAGGCTTATTTGATGTCCTTTACCACTCCCTTTCAATTTGTTCCATTGGTTCTTAATCACTCTGTATATATATACAGTAAAACCTCCCTTAACGACCACCTCTAGCTCCCAAAACAGAACGTGCTAAAAAGTGCGATGCATGTTGCAGAACGAACAGCTTCACTCCAGAACAATTGCAGGGTGAATTATTTTTTTTTTTTTTTGTCTCCCAACAAATATTTTCTGCATTTCTATTAAAAAAGGAATTTACATTTTATAGAATTTAAAAATGTATATAATAAATATATACAGTACATATACATGCATCTCCTGCAGAACATTTTTGATCAGCTGAAGGCTTGTTGCAGAACATTGCAAAACATTCTGCTTTCTAGCCTTTAGCCTTCTCAGCCACCTCCTCGCTTAACCATTTCTTCTGGAAACGGATTTTCTCCCTCCCCATAGACCCAATGCTAAATTTACCTCCATTCAGAGACAACTTCTCCGAGCAACTACTTTTTCATGGAACTAATGGTGGTCGCCTTAGGGAGGTTTTACTGTATATGTATCAGGGTGTCTACCACGTCATGAAAGTCACGGAAGTCAAGAAGTGATGAAAAGTTCATGGAAGTTAAGAAATGATGAAACGGTCATGGAAGTTAAGAAATGAGTAAAAGGTCACGGAAGTCAAGAAAAGGTTACTAAATTGATGTAATGGGTCGCAGTTACAGTTTTTTTTTCAATTTTATGCATGTGCTGAATTTAAATTTTCGGACAATATTTTAACGATTATTTTACTGGTTTAGTTATTTTTACGTATTTTTGTCATAGCTTGGCAATTTTTTAGTGATGTTCAGCTATTTTCTGTCAAACTTTGACAATATTTAACGATTTCAGCTATCTTTTACAGAGCTATTTTATCAATCGTAAAAAACGAGGCTGAAAAACTTTTTTTAGGTCAAGGAATGTACAAAAATAGTCAAAAAGAAAGGTCAAGGAAAAGTCAAGAAATCAAGTTTCTTATTTTTAGTAGACACCCTATGTATATATATACACTCTATAACAAAAAAAATCGACGCACCAAGAAAGAGTTGTCCGATTGTAATGAAATTTCGTATGCAAAGACATTTTGACCGAACATGCAAATGATTAAAATTTGGTGTCCAATGAATGAATAGCGGGAACTCCAGCGCATCGGAACTGCGCATTCAGCAGGTGTATATAAGGAGCGATTCTCAATATGTGGTCAAAATTTCTGTTGCATTTTGACTGCGGATATCTTACGTCGACTGTAACAATGCCTCGCCGAAAGATTCGTGCTCATTACGAGCATATGTCAGAGTTTGAAAGAGGTCGTGCTATCGGATTGAAAGAGGCTGGTTGGACGAATCGAAGAATCGCTGGACATGTGGGTCGAAGCGATGCGGCGATTGGACGGTGCTGGCAAGAGTGGGTCAACAACGGCAGATGTCAGCGTCGGGACGGCAGCGGTCGACCTAGGGCCACAACAGAACGGGAAGACAGAGCGATTGTCACAGCACCGGATTCGTCGTTATCAACTATCCAACGTGAAGCCTGCACACATGTGTCCAACATGACCCTCTGCAGACGACTGAGAGAGCGGAATTTACGCTCGCGCCCACCGTTACGCCACTTACCTCTCACGCCTTTACACCGTCAAGTCCGATTACAGTGGTGCCGGGCTCGATCAACTTGGAACTGCGCTGACTGGGGACGTATAGTCTTTAGTGACGAGTCCCGTTTCCAACTGTGTCCTGACGACAACCGCAGACGTGTCTGGAGACGTCCAGGGCAGCGTGGGGATCCTGCCCTTACTATCGCACGCCACACATGCCCACAACAGGGCGTTATGGTCTGGGGTGCCATCTCCTTTGATAGCCGGACCCCTTTGGTGGTCATTTCTGGCACACTTACAGCACAGCGGTACGTAGACGACATTCTACGACCGGTTGTGTTACCGTTCCTTTTGCGACACCCTGGACTTACGTTTCAACAAGACAATGCCCGGCCGCACACGGCACGTGTTGCTATGAATTGTCTTCAAGCTTGCCCAACACTTCCTTGGCAAGCTAGGTCTCCTGATCTCTCTCCCATAGAGCACATTTGGGACGCTATGGGAAGGCGATTGCAACCATCCCGGAATGTTGACGATTTAGCCCGACAGTTGGAGACAATTTGGCAAGAAATTCCGCAGGACACCATCCGGGATCTTTATCAGTCTATGCCACGCCGGGTGACAGCTTGCATCCAGGCCAGAGGTGGACCAACGCCTTATTGACTTCCTCCCTTTGTAACGGTCAAACTCTGCAATAAATCATTCAATTGTTCTGAAATTTTAATCGTTTCTTTTTCTATGTATGTTCTTCACATCCACCAATTTTTATCGCAATCGGACAACTCCTTCTTGGTGCGTCGATTTTTTTTTGTTATAGGGTGTATATATTTCAATGTAGATAGATAGAACTTCATGGTAAGGGTAGGGGAACATTATCATATTACATGGATTGCGAAAAAATAAACAGTAACATTTCTAAGTTTTTAAAAGGAAAAAAGAAATCATGAAATGTAAATAATACTCAATTATTTGTTATGTATTAACGTAATACTATTTAAATTTTTATTTGAAAAGTGCAAACGAAATTCAAAATAATGTTTCATTAAGAGTAAAATCACAAATTCACGTAAAGTAAACATTTCATTTTTTTAGTTAGATGGAGGTGGAAGTTGGGTGGCTGGGAGCAGCAATGTCTACCATCGCTTAGCGTGTATATATATATGTGTTTTTATGTTCATAAGATATGAAATCTGAGAATTAAATTTTATTTGGACTTGTTATTGATTAATATGTTTTAACTATAGATTTAATGTATAGGTGGTGCTGCTGGAGGTGGGTATGCACAAGTTATTCCAATGGATGAATTTAATCTGCACTTAACTGGTGACATCCATGCCGTTACTGCAGCTAATAACTTATTAGCAGCTCAGATTGATGCTCGCATTTTTCATGAATCAACCCAGTCAGACGAGGTAAGCTTGGTATTTACCATGTTAACATTGGTTGCTGCGGTTTTTTTGTGTGTCAGGGTTGAATAAAACCCTTTTTTTTTTTAAACAACCTGGACAGGTTTAATTTTTTTTTTTGGTGCAAAATTAATTCTAATAAAGCAGTACCACCAGCCAACAAGATCACACTCAACTCAAGAAAACACAATTTTAATAATAGAAAAGCTTAAAGTGTATTTTACATTCTAAAAGAAAACACACACAATTGTCTCACGCAGATTCTAACATGATTGTTGCCAGAGAAACTTACTATACAACAGCGTTGCCATCATCAAACTAGAAACTACCTTATTTACTTTAACACTTCCTCCTAAGGTAGCTTTCCTCTGAATCCTAAATTGGTACAAAAAGTCTCAAACCTTATTCTGTCCATAGATTTGGTCAAATATCTGCAAGTTGACTTTTACTGACCACATGCTCTAAATACTACTAGTCTAGGTAGCACTCGCACACAAAATAGTAGCGTATTACAGTATGCTTTGATCTTTCGTTGAACTGTGGATTTTTTGCTAGTTTCACAGCACTGGCATTATCAACATACAACATTTGAGTCTCAAGGAAATTCGAAGCAATTTTGCATAGCAGCCTTTTCGGCCACATCAGTTTTTCTTACACCTTTACTTGCCGCAACAAACTCTGCTTCTGCAGTAGAGATAGCTACTGATCGTTGCAGCTGGCTTGACCATGAGATGGTACTACCAGAAAAACAGGCCACAACTCCACTGGTTGATCGTTGCGTTTCAGTGTCACCAGCATAGTTTTCATCACTGAAGCATTTTAAAGTATTATCTCCATGACGGGAGTATAACAGACCGAAGTTTACAGTGCCACGTAAATACTTAAAAATGCGTTTTACACTGATCCAGTCAGCCTCCGTAGGATGTTCCATTTTTCGAGCTGCAGAGGACCCTAAAAAAGAAATATCAGGACGAGTTGCAGTCATCAAGTACGTTCGACAGCCAACTGCTTCATGGTATGGAGTCTTAGAGTTGAGAGCACCATTGCCGCCTTCCCCACTATGATCACAAGGTGTTGTTACAGAATTGGCTTCAGTCATGTTAAACCATTCCAAAATTTTCTTTGTGTGGACCTGTTGACACACAAATATTCCATCATTATGTTGCTCTATCTGCATTCCAAGAAAGCTATCCAAAGATCCCTTTGTGATCTTGAATCTCTGGCTCAGCTGAAGGAGAAATTCATTGACTTCACCTTTGTCACTTCCAGAAACCAGTCTATCATCTATATATATGTCAACAACTAATTTTTCTTTACCACGTTTTCTCATGAACAAACAGGGATCTGCTTTGCTTGTTTCCAAACCCTGTTGCTTCATAAATTCTACAAAGCATTGATTTTAACAACGGGATGCCTGTTTAAGCCCATATAGACTTCTTTTCAGCTTACAAACTCTACTACTGTTGTCTGAATCCTTCAGGTTGAGACATATATGTTTCCTCCTCCTTATGTATACCGTACAGAAATGCAGTTCTAACATCAAACTGTTCTAGATGTAATTCTTCATTAGCAGCCACTGGCAGTACAGCTCTAACAGTATTATAATATCTAGCAGCAGGACTAAAAGTTTCATCATAATTTCAGCCCTCTGAGAATAACTCTTTGCCACAAGTCAAGCCCTATACTTCTCTATTGTGCCACCAGGCTTGAATTTTTCTTTAGTACCCAGCGACAGTTGATTATTTTGGTGTTCTTTGGCCTTTCAACAAGAACCAATGTTTCATTTTCAGCAAGAGCAACCATCTCATCTTCCATGGCGGCAGTCCATGACTCCCTTTCATCTGTCAAAATGGCATCTGTATATGAAGCAGGATTCTCAGGAACATTTGTGGTGGCTACGTTGGCCAACATAAATTCACCGGATTGCATCTACATACGAAGGTTAAAGATCACGCTGGGAATGTCTAACTGGTCCTTGTTCTTCCTGCTGATAGATTTTTGGATCTTCTTGGGAATTCGAACATCCTTTCAAGGTTGAATTGCTTTCAACCTCAGCTTATGCAGAAGATGTGCATATACGTTCAGGTTTAAAGTAGACATCATAAGATTTTACTATCTTATGCATAGAAGGAAGGTAGACCTTATAACAATTCTTATCATTGATATATCCAACCATATGACCATGTACACTTTTGTCATCAAATTTGCGATGGAATTGTTTTGGTATGTATACATAGCACTCATTTCCAAAAATACGCAGATGATTGAGTTCAGTCATGCCCCTACCAGTCTACAGTTCTAACAAACTTTTACCTTGAATCGGGGATGCTCCAAAAAATTAAGGAGATACACTGCTGTTTCACAGGCATTTGCCCACATAGATTTCGGTTATTTACTAACAGAAAGCATGGAGCGAGCTAATTCTACAATTGTTCTATTCTCTCGTTCCGCTGCACCATTCTGTTCAGGCATATATGGCACAGTAAATGCCAAAGCGATACCTTTATCTACAAATATCTTTCTCACTTCACCACAAGTAAACTCCTCCACCATCACAGTGAAAAGTTTTAACAGTATGTCCCATTGTGGTAGTTTCATTCAAAAATACTTTCAAACAGGAACTTACTTCACTTTTCCTTTTCATGAAAAAGATTCTACGGAACCTGCCATAATTATCTTTAAAACAAAGTAACGTTTGCCATTAAATGAATTTACAGACATTTGTCCATTGACATCGGCATTTATCAATTCACCTACTACTTATGGTTTATTTGGCCGAGTTTTGAAGGGTTTCCTGTGAACTTTTCCAGGATAACAGCCATCACAAAACTCATTTGTAGTTAATGAACTCACCTGAATATCCTTTTCTTGAGGAATATGGCGGACATGCCGTTCGTTTTGGTGACCAAGCTGTTCGTGCCACAACTGCAAAATATCTGATGCTGTTGCCATAGTAACTTCAGCTGCATACATCAGAACTTTCACTTGCGTTGACATGATATACATTCCCGAAGCCAAAGAGCCTGTTGCTACTATTTTCTCATAGCATACAAACTCAACTCTACTTCTGGTCTATTTTAACCGTAATACCATGTTTAGTTACTTGGTTTATTGAAAACAAATGCTTCCTCACATCTGGAACATACCAGACATTTTCCAGATACAGCAGACCATCCATCGTTTACACACATTTTCACATCAACCCTGCTAACATCATAGGCGTATACCTTGCTCATATCAGCAAGGGTAGTTTCGATAGGAGCAGCAAAACACGTATACGTTGCAAAATATTGCTTGTTTGCTATCATATGATGTGAAGCACCAAAATCACATACCCAGCTATCTGCCCTAATATTACCTCTCATTGCAGAAAAAACAGAACCTTTGTCATTGGATGACTAGGAACTAGCACTATTCGTAGATTTTTCATACTTTTTCTTAGGACAATCCCTACACAAATGTCTGGTTTTTCCGCATTTAAAATACCTTTTTTTTCGGAATTGCATTTAACGATCTAGCCCACAAATTTCCTGAGTCATGTTCAGATTTCTTTTCACTTGTAGCATTCTTTATTCTGGAGGATCTTGAAGTTGGAGCCTGTGATGTAAAAGCACTACAGTCACTTGTAGGATTCATTTTAATCCATTGTTCAATTGTACATAATTTCTCAATTAGATTATTAGTTGTATGTTTTTCATCATCTAAGGATTCCCACACATTTTGGAATTCCTGATATTGTGACCGATGGTCAGCAAAATTTGTCCATGTAACAACTCAATTGGAATTGTTCTGGATTTACGTTGTCTCAATTCAGTGTTCATATCTGAAAAGATTTTCTCAACTTTTGCCACATGTGTAGCAACACTGGAATCCACATCGTGTTGTACTTGGAAGAATTGTGTCATCAGCAAATTCAATCGTTGAACACTGGATTGTTGGTAAATAATGAGAAGTTTGTTCTATATTTCTTCAGCTGAGGTGTAAGTTAAAACAAGATCAGTAACCAACGAACTTAACACACTAGCTATCAAAGCAGCTGCCGTCATGGCGCCATGCCGCCATTTTTTCCAGTGTGTCTCCCAACGGGTGTGAACGTGATCCATCGATGATAAATGTTAGATTATACTGTGCAAAATGCATCTGCATTTGCCAATTCCATTTTGATCAATTACTAGATCCTTCCAGCTTCTCAATTTGAACCTTGAAGTCAGCCATCTTTTCCGTAAACACAAAAATTTGAAGCACTTGAATAATTGCATGTGTTGTCTTTTCAAAGACTATTTCACGATATTTCTCAGTCAGAGAGTGATGAGCCCATAACCTAATAAAACAGTACCACCAGCCAGCAAGATCACACTCAACTCAAAAAAACCCCACAATTTTAATAATAAAAAAAGCATAAAGTATATCTTATGTTATGTTCTAAAACTCTTACTCTTATGTTCTAAAAGAAAAAACACAACTTGTCTCGCACGGATTCTAATATGATTGTTTCCAGAGCAACTTACGACAGCGTTACCATCGTCAAACTGGAAACTACCTTATTTACTTCAACAGAATAAACCCATTTTTTTTTTTTAAAAACAACCTGGGCAGGTTTAATCTTCCTTTTTTTTTCTTCTTTTCTTTTTTTATGCAAAATTAGGTTTTATTAAAAAACGTTACTTGGGTAGTTTTCAAATCTTTGCACAAATGAAAAATAGTAATATAGCTTATTCTATACACCTTGAGTATCTTCTTTATTTGGAAAATGACAAAATAATTGAGATGCAAAAGTCATTTCATATCCATCACACACCTGCCAACTTAACAAGGAAATAAAGAGATTTCCAACGAACAGTATTTTTTAATGTGTATGTGTTTTACTTCCATAGAATACAGATTTTTTTTTACTTACACTCTCATTGCACATTTTATTTATATCGTTATAAACTGAAAAAAAGTTAATTATACAACAGATTATCATGTAATACCAATTATTAATGTTATCACCAGTGAAGGAAATTTGTTGGTCCAAAAGGACCACTTTGGTAAGCAACTGGTGGTCAAAAAAACAAACTTGGTAGACACAAGTTAAAATTGCCATATTTATACTTCTACTAAATGTGTTACTGATTCTTAGGGCCCGGATCTTGATGACCTAAAAATGCTCTTAAAAAAGATGAGAACATACCCTTAAAAGATGGAAAAATGACCTTAAGATTAAAAAAAAAATCCCCCCAAAACAATTTGCATAATATTTTTCCACGTTATAAATTAAATAATTTCAACTTTAGACAATTTATAGACTAGAATTTTCATTCTTTCTCCATGATATGTCAAAAGAAAAGAAAAAAGGAAGTAAATACCTATTATTTATATATACATATATATCTATATACCTTGAAGTAATGTGATTTATCATTTGAACATTATAATTTATTAATAAAATTTGGAAAGGACTATATATACATATTGCAAAAACCTGCAAAAGGGTTGCTGGTATCTAACTGGAAGGAGACCCACACGCTGAACGTATGTGACGATGTGTGGAACCGGCCAGGCCAGTAACCTAGTGTCCTACCCCGCCTTCAAGTGGTGCAGGCTGGGCTTTCTATTTATGAGGCAAATTAATATTTGCTGCACGGATAGAAAGGCGGAAGGGGAGGGCTAATTCACCAACCCGTCTAGCCAGCGTGGTGAAATTATGGCTAATTCCTCCATTATGTTGACACACCAGAAACCATGGCCCCTAGTCTCCAGGTGCTGGAGTGCTCCTGATCAAGGCAGCGGTCAGCGTGGCATGAAAGCAGGGGGTGCTAAGAATCACTGGAATGGCCCAGGCTGCCGTTTGTTATTGACCTTGGCAACGTATAATGGACGATCCCTTGCTTCTGAAGCAAAACTTCAAGAATTGGAAGAAGAACTTGACAAGATCAAATGGGACATTGTAGGACTCAGTGAAGTTAGAAGAAAAGGTGAAGAGTTGGTGGAACTTAAAAGTGGACATTTGTTTTATTATAGAGGAACGGAAACTGGAAGAACAAGTGGTGTTGGCTTCTTAATCAACAAAAGAATTAAAGACTACCTTCTTGAAGTCGAAAGCACGTCAGATCGAGCAGCGAGGCTCGTTGTTCAACTAACCCAGCGATACCAACTTCAGATAGTACAGGCATATGCACCAACATCAAGCCATACCGACGAGGAGGTTGAGGAATTCTATGAAGAAATCAAACAGCTACATACCAAGGGGAAACAACATATCAAGCTCATCATGGGAGATTTTAATGCAAGAATTGGACAACAGGAACAAGGAGAGACATCGGTTGGTAAATACGGATACGGGGAAAGGAATGAACGTGGCGATCAACTCATAGAATTTGCCGAAGCTGAAAATCTTAGCATCATGAATTCATTTTTTAAGAAGAAACCGCAAAGAAAATGGACATGGAAACACCCAAATGGGGGAACTAGCGAAATTGACTATATCCTGGCAAACAAGAAATCAATTATTGAAGATTGCAGCATACTGAACAGATTTAATACTGGAAGTGATCATCGAATGGTGAGATGTAAAATGCACTTAAATACTAAACTAGAAAGGCAGAAGCTCATTAGGAAACAAGTATGTAAGAGGGTGGATTTAAAGAAATTAAAAGAAAATACCGAGGCATTCAAGTTGGAATTAAAAAATCGCTTTTCTGCACTGGAAGGACTTATTGAAGAAGTTGACATCTCAGAAGCAAATGAAAACATTGTTAAGACAATAATTGAAACTGCTGGGGAAATTGGTGGTGTAACATGTAAAAAGCAGAATAGCAAATTATCTGAGAAGACGAAACAACTCATGAAAAGGCGAAGAGATATGAAGGTGGACAATCAAAATACCAGTTCCAGGATTGAGTACATAGAACTTTGTAAAACTCTGCGCAAAAGCATGAAAGAAGACATAAGAAAATTCAACTGTGAGTTAGTAAGGAAAGCCATTGAAAGCAACAAGAGCCTTAGGGTTGTTAAAGGGAGTTTGTCTATTGGGAAGAAACACATCATTGCATTAAAAGGAGAGGATGGCACTGTAACAAGAAATAGGGAAGAAATACTTAGAAGAGTTGAAGAATTCTACAGAAAGCTGTATGAGGGTAACAGTGGATTAAACGAAGACACTGAAATAGTCGAAGGAACAGCTCCTAAAATCTTAAAAGAAGAAGTTTCATTTGCAATAAAAAATATGAAGAAAGGAAGAGCCCCTGGTGATGATGGTATTACATTAGATATCCTAAAAGAAGCTGGAGAATATGTAGAAGACATACTTGCAAAATTCTTTACCAAATGTCTTAACAGCGGTAACATACCAAACCAATGGGATTCTGCAACAGTAATTCTTTTGCATAAAAAAGGTGATAAAGAGGATTTGAAAAATTACCGACCAATTAGCTTGTTACCTGCTATTTATAAAATCTTCACAAAAGTGCTAACACATCGCCTGCAGAAAAAATTAGATGCAGCTCAACCAAGAGAACAAGCTGGATTTCGAAGTGGATTCAGTACAGTGGACCATATTCAAGTATTAAGAGAATTAATTGAAAGAACACATGAATATGAACTTCCATTGTGTGTTGCATTTATTGACTATGAGAAGGCCTTTGACTCTATTAAAACATCAGCAGTCATCAACTCTTTAAGATCAACAGACATTGAGGATGTGTACATTGACATATTGAAACGTGTGTATAAAAATGGAAGCGCAAAAATTCGGTTACATAAAGATACCAAAATGATCCAAAACTAGTAAGTGTCATTCATAATTGTACAGAATGGTTGTGGTCGTATTTTAGAAAATTTTCATATTTTTACCACTGAATAACCCTTATATGTGGACTTCAGAAATGCATTTATTTAATCTTCAGAGGCTGCCATATTGAAAAAAAAAATCAAAATGGCCACCTACGACAAGCAAAAGTGGGTCCCACATGCACGTTTGTTTTTATAATATCATCCAAACAGTTACAGATATTAGTTTCAAATAAAAACAATTAACTTTAGCATAGTCCGGGCTATAAAATGAAATATCAATATTGCGTTTGTTTTTCTATTTAGTACAGGAAAATTTGACATAAGTTTTCAGCATAAAACCGAATATTTCACCAACTTTAAGATTTTTTAACTAATAAAGTAATTAAACTCACAAAATAAAATTCTGCAATTAATTAAAGTACATCTAGTTAAATAATATAAAAATATTAAACTCGATACTAACACCTGTTTTCATAATAAAAAAATGGTTTCAGAACTACATTTTACGAATTTCGGCCATATTTGGTGTTATCACTGAGTTTAATATTTTTATATTATTTAAATAGATGTACTTTACTTAATTGCTGAATTTTATTTTGTGCATTTAATTACTTTATTAATCAAAAAACCTTAAATTTAGTGAAATATTCAGTTTTATGCTGAAAACATGCCAAATTTTCTTACACTAAATAAAAAAAAATCAACCGCAATATTGATATTTCATTTTATAGCTCAGACTATGCTAAAGTTAATGGTTTTTATTTGAAACTAATATATTTAACCATTTGGAAGATATTATAAAAAGCAAACATGCCTATGGGACCCATTTTTGCTTGCCGCAGGTGGCCATTTTGGTATTTTTTTCAATATGGTAGCATATGAAGATTAAATAAACGTATTTCTGAAGTCTACATATAAGGGTTATTCAGTGGTAAGAATATGGAATTTTTCTAAACTATGACCGCAATC
>QLNU02015360.1:65566558-65587058 GCA_006491805.2 Dysdera silvatica
TTGATCAGGAGCACTCCAGCACCTGGAGACTAGGGGCCATGGTTTTTGGTGTATTAGCATATTGGAGGAATTAGCCATCATTTCACCACGCTGGCTAGACGGGTTGGTGAATTAGCCCTCCCCTTCCGCCTTTCCATCCGTGCAGCAAATATTAATTTGCCTCTTGGATAGAAAGCCCGGATCGCACCACTTGAAGGAGGAGTAGGACACTTGGTTACTGGCCCGGCCATTTCCACACATCGTCACATGCGTTCAGTGTTAAGGTCTGCTTCCAGTTAGATACCAGCAACCCTTTTGCAGGCCATATATATAATTTAATAATAACTTACAACAATTGATATTGTTCTTAGTATTAATAAAAAGACATTTCTAAATTACTAAAATATTTTTAAATTAATTATATTCTGAATTTATACTATTTTTAACTAATTTTTGATCAATATTGGTTCATTCAGTATTGATCACAAATCTCAATTATTGTAGTCAGAAAAAGCAAACCAATAACAGGGATTTTGTGCGGTCCCAGATGAAGAACAAAATTCTTGGTATTGTTTAATCTTTTACTCCTCTTCACCTTTTACTACTACAATGTCAATTTTTATTCTGAGATGTTTCTACTATTTTAATTTACTTGGTTTTATTACCTTGTGTTATATTACTTTACTACTTTGACTTTGTCTAAGTTGATATACATTTAGATATAGTGTTTTTGTGTGTATTACATTGGAGGGTGCTGCATATCAGTCATACTAGAATTTTGCTATATATATGATAGAACAAACATATTTTAGTAGGTTATAATGCATTACCTCTTTATATATTTTATGACAGTAATTAGATGTGACTTTCCAGGACCACACCATTTATCGTAAGGGAGGTAGTGTGTTTAATTAAGTAGCCACTTCGTGTATGTAATTTAGTCACACACCCCACATCAGAAATTTTATAATTTTTGGAAAGCACAGATGTTTTAAATAAGGAACATAATTCAGGCTTCTTTTTTTTGAAGGGGAAAGATGACTTGATAGCCATGAAAATGTGTGCCCAGTTTGTACATAATTGAAGTGCAAACTGTGTTTTATTTTCCTTACTAAGGTTTTAATTTTTTTTATAATTAGATTTTTCATTTCATTATTTTAAATTATATTGTAGGCTTTGTTTAAAAGATTGGTGCCAGAAAAAAATGGGAAGAGAGAATTTTCGAAAATTCAGTTATTAAGATTACAGGTAAAGTAAATAGTTGTAAATGTATTTTAAGCTTTCTCTATGTATTGAAACTAAAGGATTTGTTTTAACATACTTGAAGTTTATTTTTTTTAATTGTTCAAAAAAATGTTAATTTCATATGCTATATTGAATTTTATCCTATTATGTGTTGCATAGAGACTAGAGAAAAAGGTTTAACAAAATGTTTTTGTTGCTGTTTTAAAACCAGTGTAAGTAGAACCAATCATAGAAGTAATATGTAAGTATTTTTTCACTAGCTCAAGATTTCTATTACGTAATTATGTCTTGATTGTTTTAGAATCTAAGCAATATTCTGAAATGAAATTTGGAGCTGTGAGAATCAATATATATATGAATAATGGAAATGAAAAAGGCAGTATTAAAATAATTATTAACGTGGAAACTTTTTCACCAAAAATACTAAAAAAAAAAAAGAATGTGGACAAAAATGTGGATGAGTAAGGTAAGTTTAAAGAACTATGTTTTGCACGTTAACATATAACCAACATAGCACATTCAAGACCCGTGCTTTAGCTCAGATTAGAGGTTTTTTTTCTTTTTTCGTAGGTATAGGAGAAAAATAGACATCGTTCCCAACCCAGATTCAAACTGAGGTCTCTTCATTGAGCTTGCAGTGCCTTAACCACTAGGCCATCGAGGACGGGAACAAAGCCCTCCTTTCACCATATATATATATATATGGTTATAAGATATTGTTATTATATCTTCATATATATATATATAGAGAGAGAGAAAGGGGGCTCTGTTCCTGTCCTCGTATGCAATGGTTAAGGCACTTCAAGCTCAATGGAGCGATCCTAATTCAAATCTGGGTCAAGGACGATGACTATTTTTTTCAATGCAATACAATACAACAATATATAATCCTAAAATATAAATAAGTATAATGCTGTATGCTTGAAAAAACTTGTTTAATGTTACAATTTTTTCACTATTAGAAATTTGTGACCCTTCGTTGGTACAGTGTTAACAACACATTGTCGTAGCTTGTGGTTATCCCTTGTTCTGTTCCCAACTGTGCCAAAAAAAAAGAACTCTTACTGCCTAATTGCTCACTATAGTCTGAGGGTTGGTTCTCTAGGCCTTATGAGGTTCTGATTCCTCGGAAAACTGTAAGTCCCAATGCAGCATGACCCTTGCTGTTCTTGTGCCATAAAACTCGAACAGAACTTAATTTGTGCATGGCATTATAATGGGCCCTTTTCTCTCTGATAAGGTTCTTTACTCGGTTATATAAAAAACTTCAGTTGCTTACAATAAGAAACAGGGCTAATATTACTGCATGTATAGTATGGCAGTGAGTTAGATTAATAACATGAGAAATGACATACTACATTACAATAACATACACTACATAGCCAAAAGTTATGAGAGACTTCCAATTTTAGGCATTTTTTGGAATTTATGGGATACTAGATATGGGATAATACTAGACAAATTGTTCTTCAACTTTGGTCATGTAAAGAACATGCTTGGGCTCAAAACTTCCTGGTGAAGATGCAGTGACAAGTGCATTTAGGGGATCATCAGTAAATTGAAGAAAAAATATATTTATGGTCACTCTGTATCACAAAAATCTGGAAATGATCAACTAACTATAAAAAATTATTTTACTTGCTATTTGCAATACTTGCATTCATTTTCGTAAGAAAAGGAAGTCTACCCACTGAGATAAAATCATTTTTTTTGAAACATTTAATTTCTTTCAGCATGTTTTTTGCTTATAACATGCCGAGTTTTCTACCAAATTTCGTGAAACTTACACAAAATATTAAAACCTACAAGAGAACTATTGTACTGCAATTTGAAATCAATACATGGAATATTCGATGGGATCTGAGTATTTATAGGATTTTTTTTTAACTGTGCATGTGCAAAAGATAGCATTATTTTCCTTTCAAAAGTCAATAGCCAACTATATAGGGTAACATATAAAATCTACAGTTCAATACCATGAAAATCCAAAAAGAGATCGACGATATAGTAGGCTGCATTTCTGTGTACTTCTGAAAGTAGCTGGATGATATGGGATATTCCACAAATTGCGATTTCTTATTGCATTTTTTGTTGATTTTTTTGTTTTTTACATGAGAATAATTGATAGCACATAAATTGCATTATATAGAATGAGAAACATATTTCTTCGTATTTGCATAATACTGGACTAGTTCACTTAGAGCACATGGGTGTTTGATAAATTAGGAAATTGCAGTTTGTTGAAAAGCCCTTACCATCCAGCTACTTTCATATATCTTTTTCATTCTTTTTCATTTTCGATATCTTTTTAAATTTTCACGATATCCGACTGTAATTTTTATATAAGTTGCCCTATGCTGTTGGCTGCCGACCTCTGAAAGGAAAATGATGCTATCTTTTGCACATGCACAGTTAAAAGATATTTGCTATAAATTCTCATATGTCATCGAATATTCCATGTATTGATTTCAAATTGCAGTATAATGATTCTCTTGTAGGTTTTCAAGTTTTGTGTAAGTTCCATGAAATGTGGTTGAAAACTCGGCATGTTATAAGAAAAAAGCATACGAAAATAAAAGGAGTATTTCAAAGAAACCGGCTTACCTTTGTGTATAATACATTTCCTATTGTTATGAAAATGCATACAAATATTGTAAATAACAAGTAAAATCATTTTTTATAGTTAGTTGATCATTTCCAGGTTTTTATGATAAAGGGTGATCATAAATATTTTTTTTCTTCAATTTGTTGATTGTCCTCTAACTGCACTCGTCACTGAATCTTTACTGAAAAGTTTGAATCCAAGCATATTCTTCAGGTGTTCAAATTCAAATTTCAGCTGGAAGAGTGTCTCCTCTCCACCACTTGTGAAATGGAGGAATTGCAGAGTTTTAATAGGAAGATATTTTACTAGACAAAAGGGAATGCCTGATATTTGGTAGAATAGGGAAAGACTACAAACTTGGTTAAAAGCAAGTCATAGTAAATTTCTAAATATAGATTGCAGCACATAAATAAGTGCAAAGATGTAGATAAAATATTAATAAATTAATTTGTAGGGGAAAAATTAAAATTAAAAAAACAGAAAAACAGAAGGTTGCGGAAAATTTCACCTATATTTCATGTTCTGCAATAAGTTACATGCATTTAAAATCTGTTTTTCAGACAGTTTATCAGAATCATTCTCAGAAATATGCATCAGATTATTTAAATTTTTATTGTTCAACATGCTTCTAAATTTATGCTTAATGTGATTTTGTGTGCTGAATCCATATTCACATGACACACATGTCAAGGGCAAAACAAGACCTGCTTGTAATACCTTTGTTACATTTGGAAAATCGTCTATATGATTGACTAAAAATGATTCACAAATTTTAGGGAATGGAGATGAGTATTCACTGTCTCTGACAACATGTTTGAGCAGCGAGTACTCACTCGCAGCATTATCTTGTAGGGACTCACGAATCAACGGTCATTGATACACCAACCCACATTTCCAAAAGGTTTAATCATGATTTAATGTTCACCATTTTGTTTCCCTCGCACATACGCTTTTCCCATCCAGAATCCAGATGGACCGACTCATCAGCGGTTCTCTCTGTTTCCGGCGACGGAAAAGATATTAGCTGCAGGCGACGATTGAGTTTAGTGTACAACACGGTACGATGCAAGGATAACTTGATCGTATTTCATCAAACTACTGGACAGGCATTTCTTGCTTATAAGCACTCCTGCTGGACATGGTGATTACGACCCATGACTAGAACAACAAATTGTCGATTAGAATTAAAGGGGTAACCAATGAACATTTGCGTATGAAAAGGGTGAACAGCCAATAAGAGTGATTGCGAGTGTAGAGACGATGAGGCGAACACCAATAAAAGACATTCTTTCGGTAGGACTCTTAGCGAGATGGTCACGCTGCCCATGATGGACATTCATAATGTCTTACAATAATAATGTCAATTCTTAATCGTAACAATTTAAGTTATTTTGCTATGTGATTGTAAATAATTTGTGTAACGTAGAGACATGCTGTCTACATGGTTCATCTGTATCTTGGTATCCCTGACTTAATTTCGATAAGGTTCCAGGGTAACAATCCACGTGAGTTGTCGCAGGAGCTAAAACCCTTCTGATATAACTTATAAGCTATCGGTGATATTATGGAGTCTATCACCGCTCCATCGTTCTGCAATCCGTCATAGAACGATAACCAAATCTATAAATGTAGAAACCGCAATTGGTAACCCTACAATCTAAATGTGTTTCATGAAAAAAATGATGCCATATGCTTTTAAAAGCATCCACTCCAAATTTTGCATCAGCAGTATTCTATTTCAAAGCTTTTTCCAGGGGTGATTATGTTCTGGGATTTTCGTAAATCTTGAGAATTTCAACTTTTCTGTTCTGGGATTTCTTTTTAGAAGTTACAAAAATTTCATTTTGTTTCCTATAATTTTTTATATTCTTGTGGAAATCAGTGTCTTTACTAAAAGTATTACATAACGTTTCAGGTATATTCAAGGAATCTGGTTTGGACTTAAAATCGCCTCTGCTTTTGGTTCCACATACTCAAATTTTGGGCAAAATTGTACTGCATCAAACGGAAACCTGTGGTCAATCTCATCCAATACAAGCAGAAATAAACTTGGATTTTACATTATTATTTGTTGTTTATGACTGGGACTGTTGTCATGTTTCGTTTCATGCGAGTTGATGTCTTATAACATGAACTGATAAATTCTTCGCAATTTCCGCAACTCATGATACCGGAATCCACGTTATATAGCAACCATTTATATTGGGTTAATCAGATCATCTGGAATTTATCCTCATACCTTTTTGCGTTTCATTTCAGAAATAAAACAAGTGGAGGGTACAGGAAAGCCATCTCTCTCAATATCATCATCAACATCACTATTTCGATCTTCTGTTCCTTTCCTTTACAAAACAGTTAGGTATTTCAGCATTATTAATAAGAAAAATAGGTATTAAGACCGAAGGAACGACAACTTTGAGGAAAAGAATATTCACTACAAGTTAAAACATGATCTATTTGAAACATATGGCTACTTCCAAAGACTGCCCAACTTTCATTGCTTCTTGACCTCTGCCGTATTCCGATCTTGCAAACACATGTCTAAAGGATCTGGGTCATGTGTTTGCTAGGCCACCTCTCTCCCCCTCACAATCTTTCTCCATCGCCTCTAAAAAGCAGTTTTGTTTACAAACAACTGGAAAAACGGATGGGGGCGATCACACTAATCGATCAGTGCTGTACTTTCGGTTCAGTGGTTTAACACTCATAAAAATTGGAACTCTTCCGATGATGAATGTTTTTATTATTTTTTTTCATTTCTTTGAAGTCGTCTTTCCGATTTAAGTTGCCTCCGGAGTTTGAACAATAGCAAATGTATTTGGATACGGCCTGACAGGATATTTCCGTCTTATAAATTTATTAAGGAGGAGTCGCAGTTTCCACCATCTCAACCTCAATTTGAACCCTTGTTCTTCAAATCATTGAAGAACAATTCATCTAGTACAGTAGTTCCCAACTGGTGGTCCGCCAAAGAGTCCCAAGTGGTCCGCTAGACGGGTCATTATTTAAAAAAACGATTAAAAAAAATACTTATAAAAATTATTATTATTAAATATTAAAATTAATTATAAAAATGAAATTGATAGTATATTTGTAGTATTTTACAATCTGACGGAACTTCATAAAACGGTTCGTATTAAAAGTAATTCGTCTTAAGCGTGTTCATCTTAACGAGGTTTGACTGCATTATCATTAAATTTTTTTTTTTTTTCCAAAGATCGATTTTACAAACATATTTCCGCCCAAAAAGACTTGGCTCCCCTTTTATTAAGGTCTAGCAGTTAACTTGTGAGAATTTTTCAAAGTGGTCCGCAGGTACAATTAGAGGTGGAAAAGTGGTTCATAGCTTAAATTGAGTCGGGAACCACCGATCCAGTATTTCTCTTGAAATTCGACAAAAATGTCCAAAATTGAAAGTGTTCCATGACTTTTGGCTACATAGCATAAGTCATGTTATTTAAGATAGAGGGGATAACTCCTCTTCCTCTGTGTGTAGGTGCTAATTTTAGTTCATTCAAACTAACAATACTTTTACGAATTAGATTTAAAATGCAGTTGTCAACATATTTCATGTTTTTTTGCTTTATCTTTTACGAAAATTACTTCAATAACAATTTTGGACAATAATTTATTATGTCAAAATTAATCATTGGTTACATTGAAAAGGAGATGTGTTACCTGTATAATTTATTATTTTGCCATTATATATCATTAAAGTGAAATAGGGAAATTTCTATGTATGTATAGCTGTAGAAAATTATATAAAAGTGCATAATTTCAAATGCAATCATTTTGAACGCAAATTCCTTAAAATTCGTCATTAAGAAATAAAATTAAAATTTACAATAATTTTTTTTGTATTTGAAAAATGTCATGTTGTAAAATGTGTTAGAAATTTTATCAGTTCATTTTATTTTGAACAAAACTATCTATGCATACACTATTTTATACACAATAAGTGTTTTGCTCTAAAGATTAATGCATTATTTTATATAGAAACTTAATATTGCCAAGATCGTGCCTCAAGATCTATCAAAGGATGACATCAACCGTTTTGTTAGGCTTAATATCAATCCTTCTACTATAACCTGGCACAGGGGTGCGTAAAACTTTTGTTTGTCACAAAGCATTGACGTATAGTGGCAATTTTTTTCCCCTATGAGTTTTCTTTAACTTTTAAATTGTATACTATTAAACTTTAAGTTCTTATGTTACAAGGATCATACAGTCCTTAATTTTTTGAAGAAATGTTTTTCAATCCTTAAAAGTTATTATTATTATTTTATTTTATTTTAAAGCTATTATTATTTTTTTTTTGTCTAAAACTTGTGAAAAATACATGAAAAGTTCTTGATTTTGCTCTACCAATTCTAAACATTCCTCTATAGCATGCTTACGTTCAGATTTTTATTACTGCCATTCTTCTCACAGCATGAATCAAGATAATTAACAAATATGGAATTTAAGTCATGTGACTTTTAACATGGCTTTCATGATGAATAGATTATGCATGGAGGAGAATTCCTCCTGGAAATTTGCTAAAGCAATCTTCTGGAGCGGTTTTGATAAATGCAGCACTTACCTCCTAGATTTAGAGTGCAAGGATCACAATTCTGTGCCAATTGCGCCACACTTACCCAATTTAAAATTTCTGTGCCATTCTGCTCCAAAATTGTGCCATTTAGTGCCAAACTCAAATTTTTGGGAAATTTGCCAAAACTGATTTCTGTGCACCAAATTTCAGTTTTCGCATTAACCTTGCTCTTTTAACACTCCAACTTTTAGCCTTTCTTCTCTAGTTAAGCATGCCCTCAGTCTATAATTTCTTTTTGTGTTATTGGATTGAATTCACCACACATATGCTAACGAGCTTAGTCATATCTAACAGTGGCGTATCCCATTGTGCGAGGGCTTGCTTTGTCTTTAAAAGTGCTTAATTTTTTATAACACGATTTTCAGTCCTTAGAAGTCCATATTTTCACCCAAAATCTTGGAAAAGTTTTTAATTTTATTCTTCCGATCATTGACATTTCTCTGTAGCACGTTTTCATTTTTTTGTTGCCATTTTTCTCACAGTACGAATCAATGTAAATGAACGAGTGTGAAATTTAAACCATGTGTCTAGTAATGTGGCTTTCACAAGAAAAAAAAAAGAAGAATGCAGAAACGAGAATTCCTTGTGAAACCTTTTCTATTTCTAGCTGAAGGCTCCTGTACCATGTCTTGGAGTTCTGGTGGGTCCATTGAAAAAATGTCATCAGCAAACAGCAGATGATTGAAATATTCACCATTTATTTTTATTCCTGTGTATCAGCTGAAAAATCATCTGTAAGACTGACATAAAAAGTTTCAGAGAAATGATATCTCCCTCCTTACATCTTACCAATTCTGATACTTACGGTATTTTTATGTAATCAACCTTTTGCAGTTGCATTTTTATACACATATTTAACCATGTCAATGTACGCATTGTCAATGTCTGTTATTTCAAAGAGTTGATGACTGCTGATGTTTGGATAGAGTCAAAGGCTTTCTCATAGTCAATAAATACCACACATACTGGAAGTTCATATTCATGTGTTCTTTTTATAAGTTCACTTAATACTTGAACATGGTTTACTGTACTGACTCCACTTCAAAATCCAGCTTGTTCTCTTGGTTGAGCTATATCTAAACTTTTCTGCAGACGATGTGTTAGCACTTTTGTGAAGATTTTATAAATAGCAGGTAACAAGCTAATTGGTCGGTAATTTTTTAAATCCTCTTTATCACCTTTTTTATGCAAAAGAATTACTGTTGCAGAATCCCATTGGTTTGGTATGTTACCGCTGTTAAGACATTTGGTAAAGAATTTTGCAAGTATGTCTTCTACATATTCTCCAGCTTCTTTTAGGATATCTAATGTAATACCATCATCACCAGGGGCTCTTCCTTTCTTCATGCTTTTTATTGCAAATGAAACTTCTTCTTTTAAGATTTTAGGAGCTGTTCCTTCGACTATTTCAATGTCTTCGTTTAATTCACTGTTACTTTCGTATAGATTTTTGTAGAATTCTTCAACTCTTCTAAGTATTTCTTCCCTATTTCTTGTTACGGTGCCATCCTCTCCTTTTAATGCAATGATGTGTTTCTTCCCAACAGATAAACTTCCTTTAACAACCCTAAGGCTCTTGTTATTTTCAATGGCTTCCTTTACTAGCTCACAGTTGAATTTTCTTATGTCTTCTTTCATGCTTTTGCGCAGAGTTTTACAAAGTTCTATGTACTCAATCCTGGAACTGGTATTTCGATTGTCCACCTTCATATCTCTTCGCCTTTTCATGAGCTGTTTCGTCTTCTCAGATAATTTGCTATTGTGCTTTTTACAGGTTACACCACCAATTTCCCCAGCAGTTTCAACTATTGTCTTAACAATGTTTTCATTTGCTTCTGAGATATCACTTTCATCAATAAGTCCTTCCAGTGCAGAAAAGCGATTTTTTAATTCCAACTTGAATGCCTCGGTATTTACTTTCAGTTTCATTAGATCCACCCTCTTACTTACTTGTTTCCTAATGAGCTTCTGTCGTTCTAATTTAGTATTTAAGTGCACTTTACATCTCACCATTCGATGATCACTTCCAGTATTAAATCTGTTCAGTACACTGCAATCTTCAATAATTGATTTCTTGTTTGCCAGGATATAGTCAATTTCACTAGTTCCCCCATTTGGGTGTTTCCATGTCCATTTTCTTTGCGGTTTCTTCTTAAAAAATGAATTCATGATGCTAAGGTTTTCAGCTTCTGCAAATTCGATGAGTTGATCGCCACGTTCATTCCTTTCCCCATATCCGTATTTACCAACCGATGTCTCTCCTTGTTCCTGTTGTCCAATTCTTGCATTGAAATCCCCCATGATGAGCTTGATATGTTGTTTCCCTTTGGTGTGTAACTCTTTGATTTCTTCATAAAATTCTTCAACCTCTTCGTCGGTATGGCTTGATGTTGGTGCATATACCTGTACTATTTGAAGTTGGTATCGCTGGGTTAGTTGAACAACAAGCCTCGCTGCTCGATCTGATGTACTTTCAACTTCCAGAAGACAGTCTTTAATTCTTTTGTTGATTAAGAAGCCAACACCACTTGTTCTTCCAGTTTCCGTTCCTCTATAGTAAAACAAATGTCCGCTTTTCAGTTCCACCAACTCTTCACCTTTTCTTCTAACTTCACTGAGTCCTACAATGTCCCATTTGATCTTGTCTAGTTCCTCTTCCAATTCCTGAAGTTTTGCTTCAGAAGCAAGGGATCGTCCATTAAACGTAGCCAAGGTCAATAACAAACGGCAGCCTGGGCCATTCCAGTGATTCTTAGCACCCCCTGCTTTCATGCCACACTGACCGCTGCCTTGATCAGGAGCACTCCAGCACCTGGAGACTAGGGGCCATGGTTTCTGGTGTGTCAACATAATGGAGGAATTAGCCATAATTTCACCACGCTGGCTAAACGGGTTGGTGAATTAGCCCTCCCCTTCCGCCTTTCTATCCGTGTAGCAAATATTAATTTGCCACATAAATAGAAAGCTCAGCCTGCACCACTTGAAGGCGGGGTAGGACACTAGGTTACTGGCCTGGCCGGTTCCACACATCGTCACATACGTTCAGCGTGTGGGTCTCCTTCCAGTTAGATACCAGCAACCCTTTTGCAGGCCATATATATATATACCCCTGTATATATATAACAATAGCCTGTTTAAATCTTTTTACACATACCTACAAATTATACCGCTTTTGAAAATTCAGATTAATTTGTATATAAATGCCTGAAGATTAAGAGGAAAGACACATTTAATTTATTTTCACACTTTTAATTAGTGATTAAAATTTGTTCGCCTGCTTTTCACTGAATCCGACCACAAGTTAATTACAAGTATGGAATCAAAGTGTTCAATTGAAACTTCTGCATGTTTCGCTACTAGTCCATATTCTGCAGAATTGCACTGAGAAACAAAGTGGCAAGTGTGATGGCAACTGAAGGCATATTTTTAATCACCATTCCTTGATTTTTAGTCACCCTGCGACTGGTGGCAACTGTGAATTTTAACTTTTACTGTTAAGACATTTATTAAAGAATTTTGCAGGCATGTCTTTCATGTCTTCTACAGCTTTTTTTAGGACATCTAATGTAACACCATCATCACCAGGGGCTCTTCCTTTCTTCATATTTTTGATTGCAAATGTTACTTCCCCTTTTAATATTTTAGGAACTGTTCCTTTGACTATTTCAGGGCCTTTGTTTAATCCACTGTTTCCTTCATATAGCTTTCTGTAGAATTTTTCAACCCTTCTAAATATTTCTTCCCTATTTCTTGTTACGGTGCCATCTTTTCCCTTTATTGCAATGATATACTTCTTCCCAACAGGCAAACATCCTCTAACATCCCTAAGGCTCTGGTTGTTTTCAACGGCTTTCCATACTAACTCACAATTTAATTTTCATATGCTATCCTTTGTGATTTTGTGCAGGGTTTCATAAAATCCTATGTACTCAGTCCTTGAATTGGTATTTTGATTGTCCACCTTCAAATCTCTTAATTTTTCATGAGCTATTTCATCTTTTCAGATAGTTTGCTATTGTGTTTTTTGCATATTAAACCATCAATTTCCCTGGCAGTTTCAATAACTGTTTTAACAATGTTTTCGGTTGCTTTTGATAAGGGAACCCAGGACTTAATTTCAAACCTTTGGTCTTTTCACCTTCGGGAGTCAGTGTGATGTGCGATACGTCATGTGGCACAGTACAGCCATATGTTCCGGCCGAATTCAGGAAAACTGTGTTTACAGCTATGCATGGCTTTTCACACCCCAAAGTGAAGTCTGCTATTGATTTTACATTCTACTTTCAGTTGACAAAAGGAGCTGTTGGCTCATGAAATGTGTTTTTAAACCTTATGCCAGTGTCGAAATAACTGTTTGTTATGGAATCTCCTGGTGAAACTCTGTATTGTTTCGTTACATGCAGATAAAACTGAACCATCGATTATGTCCTAAATGATGCATTGTTTATCCTTAAGGTATAAAAAGTATGAACAAAGGAACTTAACTTTCTGGAAAATAAATTTGAGATTAAAATACAGTATAATGAGGTTATTCATTATAGTAAGTACTATGGCACACATTTCTTATATGTTCTTTTATGCACCAATTAATACTAAATATATTGAATAAAATAAAATTTTAAAGTTGTACACTCTTTTTCAATGAATGTTTGCAATATTGTTCACATGCTGATTTCATTAAAATTAGTGCTAAGAATTATAATAAAGCAGCGATACTTTTAATACATATGACATTTTAGCAAAACTCTTCTACTTATTAATTTTATAAAAAGAAACATTGTCTTTTTAGTTTGCTTTAGAATTATTGCACTAATTTTGAAAATTTTTTAGTTATGGATACGAATGATCGTTTTTTGAGAAAAATCACTATTGGACAGTCAACTACTGAGAAAGGGATGACGAGAGAAGTAATAATTATACTTTATATTATACCTGCTTTTCAAGAACTTTTATAAAATACAGGGTGGCTATAATTAAACTTGGGCTAATTAAAACATCTTTCAACCGTTTAGTGGATTGACACCGAAATTGGTATATAGACTATCTAAGCGGATGCCGAAAGTTTTACATGTACTTTAGTTTTCTTTTTCAATCGCAAAAGATGGCTTATTTCGTATAGCATGGTTATGCTAATTTCTATAGGTTATAAAATATTTTATTCATAATACAATTGCTTTTTCCCTAAAGAGAAAATTACGATATTATATTGTGCTAAAGGTGTTACTTCTTACCTCTCCTGTCATAACTGATAAAAAATAAATAGAACGAATTACTGAACTCTTTATTTGGTAGATCTTTTCTCTTTTTACAGATTAGAAGAACAGTTATAATCGTGAATCTTTAGCTGCATATTTATCACAATTTTCGCAAATGAGGCATAAACATCTTCATAAATATTATTATACCAATGTATAATTTATAACGATCTTACAAACTACATTATTTGATTGTACTTCTGAAGAAATACGATGAGGATCAAGGATATAAGATATGTATGCATCTTTTTACTGTAATGTGGTCTTCTGTTTTAAGTTTAAATATATAAGTTATTTATGTTTGATAACTCCGGAGGAGAATCTTGTAACAAGCTATTGCTTTCCATTATCCTCCATTTCTAATCTAATCATTGTATCAGTAACGTATCATCATCGTCCTCGTATGTAATTCATATATAAACTTACCATATGCAAATTTAAATATGTATCTCAGGTTGAATAAATTATTATTATTAAAAAAAAAAAGGAATTTAGCAAAAAATGTTTTTCAAAAACTTCGACTAGGAGATGCCTTTCAAGAAAACAAATGGATGAAATGTCTAGCACTAAACAAAAGTAACATTGTTAATATTTCTTGGTCAGTTATCGATGAACATTTCATTGAAACATTGCACCTTGTCTGACATAGAATGACGCTTATTGTCCTTGCGCCATAAAAATACAACCAACCAGTTGAAACATTTCAAATGCAGGTACTATAAAAAAAGAATTTGCACACCTCCTGTTAATCCTGTACAGGAAGATGTAATGAATATTGCTCAGTGTATTCACCACCTTGCAGTTGTAAAATTTGAAGCCGATGGACAGTGTGTTAAACAATGGATTGCAACTGGTCCTGTGTGATGCTTAGTATATGCAGAGTGAGGGCCTTCAAATCCATCAATGTAGCAACACTTCCACGATACACCAAATTCTTTAAACTGTCCCCACAACCAGAAATCGTATGGACTGAGATCCGGCGAAGATGATGGCGAACAATTAGGAAACGTACGACTAATAATATGCCCATTTGTGAAATGTTTGAATAAAAATGTTTTATGCACCATCCTATATGATGCATCAATCTTCATCCCAACTAGGAATTTCAATGCGAATGTGAGCTGCTGTTCCTTGTGCCTAGCAAACAGCTGGTAGCAGATCTTGTAAAGGAAAAAATTTACATTTTTTTAATACTTTTCACATAGTTCTATATAGAACGTCTAGTTGTTGAGATATTGTGTGCGCGCTACTGCAACTTGCAATATGTGTCATGGACTGTTCGATAGCTGTCATAACATCTTCACAAATTTGCATAGATATAGGTTTCGGGCCTCTGCAAGGTTGAACTCCTAATTCCCCTGTCTGTTTAAATTGAGAAACCATTTCCTGAACACCTTCTACAGACATTGGTCTACGTTATATTTAACACACTGAAGATCATGTACAGCAACAGCATTACTGTTGTTTTCATAAAAAAAAAACTTTACAAGTAAGATGCATTCCATTAACGTAATAGTCGTCATGGATGAAAACATAATGAAGACTAAGTGTTTGCAATCCTCTTTTGTAGTAAAACCTTTTTTGCATAACCTGACTACATTTCTGCGTGTATTCAAAGAACGTTTTTCCATCGCTACTATGACGTACGTGATACATACATACTTTTTATTCTGGAATTTTATTCGTAATGCAAGTTTTACATATCTAGTAATTGTTGTCATCAAATGTTAACAATGTTATTTTTGATTAATATTGGTCACTTCGTTCGTTTTGCTGAAAGACATCCCCCTAGCGGACATTTTTGGGTAATTATTTTTTCTAAATTCCTTTTCCACATCCTTTGGATAGTCTATACACCAATTTTGGTGTTAATCTGCTGAATGGTTTAAGCTGCAGGATGCTCTAAATAGGTCAAGTTTAATTATGGTTGCCCTATATATCTAGTTACGTTCATTTGTTGACAGTTACTCCATTTATTAAGCTATTTTGCTGACAAGTACGATCTACTAATAAGAGAAAACTTAATGTCATACAATTTGGTGTAATTTTTCTATATCATCTCCTGCTTCAGAGAAATTTTATAAGTACCTTCCTTTTCTAAGTCATTAACTGAAGCTAATTTTACAATTTGGTTAGGGAAAAGAGCATAAATTCAGCCGAATAAATTTATATTTTAAGTATTATTGTACAGAGCCCTTAGTTTTTCCTACCGATAATTTTAGAATTTTTTTTCCCATTAGCTATTGCCTTGCTTGTATAAAAATTGAGTTTTCAATCATTGTTCATTGCTAAACTCTTTGGTTTTCATCATTTTGTGCAAACAAGACCTCAAATTTATATGAGATAAACAACAATCATGTGCATATGTACAAACCAGAACAGCGAATGCAACCGACTGCTTCCACAAAAACCTGGAATTTTCAATTATCATCCTGGAAATGTTTTATTCACTGTCAAATTGCAATAACATTTGCATTTTCATTTCAACTTCCTAGTATGTGTGCAGTCATAAAGAAATAGGCGATTTCCAGTAACACACACACAGTGCAAGTAGAAAAATTGGGGTACCTAATACTTTTGACCAAGGCTATATAACATATATTATTAATATAATTTTATATTTAATATGTTTTCTTCACTCTGTTAAAATGCTTTCATTATGCAGATATGGTGGTGATGGATGGGGGTGGGGGGAGGCATATATAAGGGTTTTCTATGAAAGGGATTATTCATTATTTGGCTACTATAAATGAGTGTCAGGACTTAAAGAAGTTTGGGAAACACTGTCTTAAACTATCTAAAATGTAACAAAAGTTTGCATTGATGCTACTAGATGACAACAATATCGTTCAATAACCCCTTTTAAAAATGTTCCTCAGATTAAAATTATTTCTTGCTTATGAGGCTTAAAAAGTTTAAATAATCAGTATTTATAAATTTAATTGAGGTTTAATTTGACGAACTCACAGATTTCAAGGGGAAGCATGATTATATAGAAAATTTAAACATAATAACAATAAAATGCTTACATAGATATGCCTATAGTTAACATATTCACTCGAAAGCAACCCTTCAAATTTGCTTCTGATTTGACGTCGGGAGTTCTGCCCTCATAGTATGGCACCCTTAATTGACAAAAATCTTGCAAAAGATTAGTTTGATCTCAAATAGATTTTTTTTTTAGGAAAACACACTTTTTGCTGAACCTTTACGAATACGACAAAAATGGAGTGTTTTAAATTGATGTTAGGTAAGCAATGCTTACATTGTTTCTATGGACCGCATGTAGTCGTCAACAAAATAAGGCCCAATGATGGTTGCAGTTAAAGTGCACCATACTGTTACTTTCGCGGGGTGCAAGGGCACTTGATGGATTGCACTGGGGTTTTCCATTGCCCAAATGTTTGCCGAACTTCAGCGTCCCGGTCATACAGCTGGTGAAGACTATGGATTTTGTAAGGATAATAACCCACGATTCGTTGTATCACTTGCCAAATGGTTGAATATGGCATATCAACAGAATGATAAACAGTTGATACACTCATAACACCATGTGACTATTGGCTAGTTGCTTCCATGACCACCATAGCCATACCTTCCATGTGTGCAGAGTCCACAGGTTTCTGTCTTTTACCTTGTAAAATTCGAAGCTAGTTGGTTATTTCTAATTTTTTCATCATGTCACATGGAACATGTGGGGTCATTGGTCCTCAGTGTATATTCTTCTCCTGGCGGAATGCTCTTATCGCAGCACTAGAGTTCTTGTCATTCTGATAGAAAAGCTTCACTAACAGAGCTTTGACTTTCAAGGTCAGAATTGTGCATCAGTGAACTGAAAACTCCTGCTTATGTAATGAACTTGAAATTCTTGCTTATGCCATACCTGTTTTCCTTTTTTATCAGACTCTTCATTTGAGTAAGTTGTGAGGCAAATCACGTTTCACTAGTACTACAGTGCCACCTATCGACTACTTATACTATTTTTTTTTAAATATCAAACTCATTTTCTGAAGTGTCTACTGTCCAAATTTTATGTCATTATGACCCATACAATGTCCTTTACATCCCTCTGAGTTGGGGAAGTTTAATTTTGACAACCCTGTATATATGTCAATCACTATCTATGACATTAGAAATCACATGTTTATTAAGGCAGATAAAAGCAGTCGTTCAGAGTGTGATTGGTGATTTCATCAAACCTTTCGTTTCCATTGATATTCAGTGAATTGATGATGTCATGCCAGTGTAATTTACCTCAATCCATGTCATGGGCATTTATTTGTAAGCTGGACAGACCTTACAGATTATAGACTAAGCGTATGAAGTTTCACAAAATGTCATTTCTAAACTTTGGAATAGGTTTCTAGGTATTAAAAGAGTTTGTCAGTGGCAAGATCAGGGTCACTTATCATCAACTTTGGAAAATTATGATTAATGTTTATCATTGACTGTGAGAAGAAACTGGAAACTGAATTCTATGCAACTGAAGTGCAAGCTGTTTATATGGCTACAGGATTGAACACTTCAACATAAACAATTTGCAACTGTCTGCATCATGTTGGCCTTTATTCCCGCCATCTTATAACTTGCTAACTTCCCATTAATATCATATCATTCTATCTGTAAAGAATTGGCACAGGGTCATTGTGACTGAGGATGTAGTAACTAAAACAATGTTCTTATTACAGATGAATCGTGATTTACCTTTCAGCGAACATTAGGTTGAGTGCTTGTATGGAGATACCAAGGAACATGAAACAATCTTACTCTTTATGAAAAAAAAGCATCGATATGGTGAAAGTGGACTGATGGTTTTAGGCCTGCATTGCTATGAATGGTCACACAGACTTTGCATGTCCTCAAGGGTGGTACAATGACTGGTCAGAGGTGTAGAGGTATCATCCCAAGAATCTCCGTTGTGATCTGTTATACTTCAACTATTGGAGATACAATCATTCTTATGAATGATAATTGTTGCCTACATTTTGAGAACCACTTTTAGTTTCTGAAACGGGTATCGAGCATACGAAGATGCCTATTTGCCCACTTAATACGAATTCTATTGTGTATATTTGAGATGTATTTGGGAAACATGGTGCATCTAAACATTGTAGACTGTTCAACAACTTGAAACTATTGTGTTGGTTGAATGTCAAAGAATTCCCCAAGAATTTATAAATGCTCACCATCAGAGGAAGCTGCCCACACTACTAGGGAATCATTAGCTATAAATGATTTCTTACCTTTAAAAAAAAAAGTGTTTTTATGTCCTGCTTCAACAGATTTAATTTAAAAATTTACATATCAACCATCTATGTTTTTTTTTTTTCGTTTCACTCGCCTGATGTTATTTTAATTACAAAAACATAGCTACTGTTGCAGTATAGCATCAAAACTGCATCATCCCATAAGTACTTTGAGTAGTGTACAGGGTGGTTATAATTTAAGTTTTCATGAACTAATAAGAGAAATGATATAAAATTTTGTACACACACTATTCAAGGGGTAGGGAGGATTCTGCAAAAGATTTTTAGTTCCAAAATTCGCCGATAGGGGAAAATGTGTTGCTTTCAAAATCTAAAAGAAATTCTCATAAATTATTCTAAAATTTTTATCTTGAAATGAAAATAATACATTTACATCAGTTCAGAAATTTGTATAAAACACTTTTCCTTTGAAATTGTTTCCACATGACAGTTTATGTAAGTTTCTTTACCTTTTGCAATGAATCAACTTAAAAAATGAAAATATGCTTTAATTTTTTTTTCCCGCTTTTGGAGCATTCCCCTATCGGCAAATTTTGTAATTTTTTTTTACGCTTCCTCCACATGTCTTGAATACGTATGGGTACAAAATATGGTGTCATTTTTCATATTAGTTTAGGCTACAGAGAACTTTAAACAGGGAGACTTTAACTGTAACCATCCTGTATACATATGATATACATTTAGTACACATTGGAATATGTTCATTATTGGGAGTTTAAATTGTAATACTGAAATTTATTTTTAAATTAGCACCATCTATTAATGCATTGACAATTTTTTGAGCTTGAATAATCAGGAGTTTACTGTATTTATGTTTTCTGTTTTTAGACTCAATTTGATATATCTGTGGCAAGTGAAATCATGGCTATTCTTGCTCTTACTAATAGTCTTCAAGATATGCGACAAAGATTTGGTAAAATTGTAGTTGCAAGTGATTATTGTGGAAATCCTGTTACAGCTGATGATTTGGTTAGCACTCAGTTTTTTAATAAAATTAAAATTACACATGTAGTTTTCAATGTTATCTGATTAATTTAGGTACAGGGTGGAAAAAAAAACAAAACTGTATCAATTTAAGAGTTTCTAGTAAGGACAATTATGGTAAAATATAATTGAAATTTAGAATCCTGATGTTACTTAATGTGCAGTCACAATTTATTTTATAAAAATCGCTCTAAGCTGTAGGATTACAGTTATAAGATTTTGAATGACAACATGAAAATTACTTAATGTAAGAGTGATAAGCACACAAGAAATGATAAATAGAATTGAATTTTATATTTACAAAAAAAAAATCAAAGCATCATCTTTAATGTGAGAAGAGGAACCGAAAAAGAGACAGCAGAAAACTTACAGTTAATGGTAAAGTTTTTAATAATTCCTTTTAGTTATAAGTACTTAATATGTCTACCATACTTTCATGCTATTTATGGGTCGTTCATGTCAAGATCTGTCACATATGTACCCCATGTTTTCAAACTTTCTGCCCAGGTCATACACAGTTTGAACAGAACATAAACTCTCAATGAAAATTATGATTTCTGTGAAAGACACG
>QLNU02015360.1:65634580-65654611 GCA_006491805.2 Dysdera silvatica
ATATAAATATCGCGAAAATAAAGAATTATTGTGGAGGTAGGGAAATCCCTTATTCTTGAAATGGGTATAAAGAATTTTATTGTTGAGCCATTCACAGATCAAGTTGAGAGGAAGTGGAAAATCTTTACGATCAGAATCTCTTGGCGGAAGTACCGCAAAAGAAACGAACGTCAAACAAGCTAAGTAAGAATGAAAATATATTGTGATTTCTAACACGGCTGGGAAATTAACTTTTACTATTTCGGCCCGGAAGTAGTTTGCAAGAGAAATTGATTGCCGTTTAAGTCGTGTATATCTTGTGAAATGCTTTCAAGATCTTGTGCAAATGACGGAAACTTGGATTCTGTCGATGAAATGAAAAAAAAAAAAAAAGGTAATCTAAGTAACAAAGGAATCGAAGCTAAAACCGTTTTTGATGGAATAGTTCGAAAAATTAAATTTGTTATTAAGCGGACTGACGTAGTTGTCTTTTAGTCTTTAGAAACTGATTGAAACGTTGCAAAATGTTTTTTTAATGACTCAATCATGTCCTTAACTAAAATGATATCATAATGATTACTTAATATAAAACCGCATTAAATTTATAATTTTACAAAATTAGTTTATTCATTTATCCAAAAGGAGAGCAAAACGGCATACTTACCTGCATTTTAAAAATTTATGGCTAAGTTTCCATCATAATTAACAAATCAATTGTATTAATTAATAATTAATTTAATAATTGTACCAATTAATAATCAACCTAATAATTGTACACTAATAATCAACTTTGACAATTGTATTAATTAATAATTAATTTAACAATTGTATTAATTAATAATTAATTTGACAATTGTATTAATTAATAATTAATTTTGATAACTGTACACTAATAATTAATTTGATAATTGTATTAATTGAAGAATAAATTAATAATCATATTAATTAATAAATAATTTAATTGTATTAATTAATGATTAATCTCTAATAATTGTATTAATTGTAATTAATAATTGTATTAATTGTAATTAATAATTGCATTAATTGTAATTAATAATTGCATTAATTGTACTAATAATTGCATTAATTGTAATTAATAATTGCACATCAGTAATTAATAATTGCATTAATTGTAATTAATAATTGCATTAATTGTAATTGATAATTGTAATTAATGATTAATCAATAATGAATAATAATTATATTAATTAATTGTATTAAATAATAATTAACAAATTAACGTTTTAAAGCCTGGGGTGAATTTTGTTAGTTTTTCCTGGGGGAATTTTATTGTACAACAGTTTCGTCAACCACGTATAATTAGCTCGACCTAAAGCTTTTTTTTTGTCGTTTAGGAAAAAAAGAGACGCCGCAGAGTGGACCAAAGGCGGCCAAAATTTGATTTTCTGAAAGTGAGGATTTTTATAAATTAATATACTCATAAGTAAGCGCTCATAAGTATTTTGACAAACAGTTTTTATTTGCCGAAGCCATCTTCATTAAAGCATTCACTTGCATAGTGATATGTTGCGAGTTACTGAAGAGTTACACATTCTACGATAACAACGAACTAGCACTGGGTAAGTAATTGCCTTTTCTTTCAGTTCAAATAAGAAAATTCGTTCAAAAGTGTTTTTACATGCTAATTAGTAATTTGTTTTCGTAGATATACTTAATTAAATACTGTATTATATTTTTCAAACAGCCTTCTATTAGTATTTTTAAATTGTGACGGCATGTCAAAAGAAAAGGAATAATCTGAAGGAAGGCTTAAGAAAAAGCTGTGATTGCAACTTTAAGAGAAGTTTGCTCTAAGGCAAGTGTAGCTTACGATTTTAATCATCTAGACAAATTGTAAGTGTGTGGAATAAAGTTTTCAATAAGAGGGGAACTGCATCTAATAATCCTATGCCCAGACGGCTACAAGAAACGTCCAGCAGAACTGATAAAACGCTCAGAAGCAAATCTGTAGCTAATCCCCGTCTAACTGCTATAGACATAAAAGATGATTTACAGGAAAATTATAAAGTTAAAGTGCACGTTTCCACCATAAAAAGACGTCTAAATGAAACAAATTTAGATGGTCGCCGACCAAGCAAGAAGCCTCTTATATCTAAAAAGAATAGAAAGGCTCGACTTAGTTTCTCCCCAAAATATCGAAACTGGATACTGAGTTCACTGGACTGACTGCTCATCCTTGAATGATAAAAAGTTAAAGCCCACCTTCTTATCTGGTGAAATCTCAGTGTGTTCAAGTGGCTCTCCAAACAAAAGAAACGCTGCCAAATATCAAGTTCCAACCAACAAGCATGATGGAGGAAGCGTTATGGTATGGGGGGTGTTTTTTCCGCCATCGGGTCTTCTCTAGTTTGTGTTAATGGAAACATGGATCGCTTCAAATATTGTGATATACTTAAAAATCATATGCTACCCCATACCTGGAGGAAAATTCACGCTCGTTGGATTTCCCAACATAACAATGACCCAAAACACACATCTCAACATGTCAAAAGTTTTTTGAAGAAGAAGGAAGTGCAAGTGTTCGATTTTCCTAGTCAAAGATCAGATTTAAACCCAATCGAGCACATGTGGTCAGAACTAGACAAACGTGTCAGACGCCAAAACTTTACAGATAAGGGCACTTTTTTTTGTGTGTCGTGAGTGGAGAAATATTTCTCAAGAGCACGTTGCGCATTTAATCGGCACAACGCCGAAAAGATGCACGGCTGTTATTGATTCCAGTGGCTATCCAACCAAATATTAAACACTGAAGTGTTTTTTACTTTTAAGTTATCAGTCAAAACAAGACTGAGCTATAAAAATAACATTTGTCAAAATACTTATGACCCAAGAGATTAAGATCAAGTATAATTTCTATTATTACAAGCTTTGAAGTAAATGCTGTTTTATACATTTTTAAATATATATTCATTTACTATTAGTTTATTTTAATTCATAATAAAATATAGAGTAAATAAAATAATTGAACAAAAACTGTTTATCAAAATACTTATGAGCACTACTGTATAGTGAAGTGGCCATACCTGATCAGATGGGATCAACAGCAATACTCTCTGTGGCAAAATTTGGAACTTACTTTACCTAACTTAGGAAAGCTAAAAGAAATACAAAAAATTTATAAAGTTGTATTAAGCATCAACTAATTAATAGAAAAATGACATACCATGTACACCAGTAAGGTAAGTAGAAGGCCATACACATTTGGTAAGATCAAATTCTCATCACTGTCACATCATAAAAAAATGTTAAAAATAAGTAGTAATAATGAATTGTATATCACTATAGATCAAATTTGTACTTGCCACAGTGGAATTATGTATATTTTACAATAATAATGTGCAATTAAATTTTGCCATCCAACATCAAATGATGGGAATACATGCATATCTGAATGAATTCATACTATTTATTCTCGCCTATATTTCTATAAACCAATCAATATTTTTTAAAAATTACCATTGTAGCATATTAATATGGGAATATATATTTTATAGGTTAGTAGATTCAACGTGTTTCATGCAAAAAATATGAACTGTCCTCATCTATAGTATCGACACTTTGAAAAAATAGAGAAGCCATTGTATTTGCTTTTTGAAAAAAATGTTGTGAATACTAAAAAATTAAATTAAAAAAGTGTGAAAAAGACGACATTAAGAAAGCTTTGTTATGCTGGTTTAAAAGTTTTGCGTATTTTAAAATTTTTATTCCTTTCACAGGTTTTATGAGTAATGGCTAATATGAGGAATTTTACATATTCTTACCATCTCATATTAACCATTCAACTGTATATATATGTATATATACTTATTCTTGTGAAATTTGCAATACCAGGAAGGAATGATCAGATCGGAATGAAATGTATACCACATATGAAGAAAGGTGTTACACAAATATGATTAATTTTACAAATACAACTGCACTAATTTGCAGAAAATCAGTATGCAGTGAAGCTTCCCCGAGTGGCAATAGGAGCCCCTAAACATCTGCGCATCGAATCAAATTGAGTTTGGATGTATTCTTGGAGTATTTCCTGCTATACTTCTTCAATCTGAGTCCACAGTTCATTGACAGCAACTGCTGGAGAATAGTAATGCCTAGTCTACAAGTGACCATATTCCACTCATGTTCAATCAGTGACATGTCTGGTGAATGGGCATGTTTAGGAAGAAGTGGTACCTCCTGTATCGTGAAGAAGGTTTAAACATTCCGGGCAACATGTGGTCAGGCATTGTCATGTTGGAATATAGCATCAGGAGTGTAATGAAGAGAGGGTACAACTTGGGCTTCTAAAACTTCCCTAAGGATTGCTGTTGAGCTTACCTTCAATTTGTAGCAGCCAGAATCACCTATAATAGCCAATAGCACCCCACACCACCAAACTGACCATTTGTGCAGTATGATGCTCTAAAACGCGTACCAGAACATAGCACTCACTATAATACCATCTAACACATAAGTGGCCATCATTTTTGTCCAAGTTGTAGCAGGACTTGTCCAAAGACATGATCTAGTGCCAATTTGTATGCCTATATTTACAGTGAAACCTGTTTAAGGCGGAAAATAATTCTGTAGTCAAATAGAATAAAACACATTAACACAGTTTAAACTGTGCTGGGGTGTGCACAGGTTAAACCACACACTGTGTAAAATATTAAATAAAGTAAAACACATTAACACAGTTTAAACTGTGTTAATGTGTTTTATTTTATTTAATATTTTGCGCAGTGTGTCGTTTCATCTTTACTATAATTGCATAGCATGCAGGTTTCCCCCTTAATAGAGATTACATGCAAAATAATGGCATACAAATTGGCTAAAGAAGCTAATGGGTTGTGTTTTGTTTTGTTTTTTTTAAATACATATTCTCCTTTTACACACACATGCATAGTACTCCAATGCTTTTTTTTGAATTTTTTCAAATATTTATATCCTTCTAATATAGAAACTGAGGATATTTATTTATTTTTGTCTTCCTAGGTGTGTTTAATAATAACCATAAAAATAATTGACGTCTCCCCTCCCCTTTTTTTAAGTTAGAATATCGTGATCAACTTTCACAGCCATTTGATTGTTACAGCATTACTATCCTTTTTGCAACCTCTGAATGTATGATTTTTCTTTGGTGCATGTCTCTTATTAATAACACTATTTTATCAGTTAAAAAATTATTCTGAATTTTTTATATACACTGGTGTGCAAAAATTAAGGATAAGATGGAAAAAGTAACATAACAGCGGAACGAACAGGCAGAACTGACCGAAAGACCAATCAGGAGACTGCCTAGGGTCCTACACGGTAGGGCATTTGCGTATACGCATCATGATGTAATGTGGGCGTGTGGGTAGGGTATAAAGCACGAGGGCGGTGTTTGCACAGCATTTCAGTAGAAGCTATTGCACAGTGTACATTAGACGGTCCTTATTACCACAGCAATTTTTTTATTTTAATTTTTCATGGTCTTACCCCCTAATATTGTTGTGTTTGATGAAAAAACATTACGTACAAAATTTGGGGAAGATTGGACGATTTTATGATGTGTCACATGGAGTCCAAACTGTGGAAGTGTTTTATTGGCAGTTAACATAAGGACATATTGTGTGCCATTAGGTTACATGATAACATATATACAAATAATAAATATCGTATAAATAATTTTTTGTTTTTGCTATACATTAACAATAATAAAAAAACGAATACATTTATTTTTATCATTTTTCTATAGCTCCGAACGTAGACTAACACCCAAGACACTGTAAGAATTATGAAGCTGTTGGAACATACATAATTTGAATGTACTTCTTGTCAGGGCGGGAATGGCCAGAAATGCACTATTTATAGATTAGCTGGTTAGCGGGGATTTTCCCCTTATGTGCAAGGATTCTTTTTGTTCAATTCATACTGGCACGGTAAACACAATGCAGTTGTAAAAATATGGCAGTTTTTCACTTCCAAGTTGCAAAAATCAGTTTATATTGTGGTCTTGTAACAAAATAACATGGTTTCAGCTTCGCCTGTAACTCTTAAAGACACTGAAGTCTGGCTCGTAGGGCAACCAACCAACGAGTTAACACGGGTCAACAGACAGGGGCTTGCATACTTATTGAATTGAATGTTGGAAGAAACCTACTGTATCTTGCGTGTCACCACCACATTATGGAGATAGTTGCAGTAAATGTCTTTTCTGCATGCAAAATCCACTCTTCTGGTCCTGACATCTTGCTTTTTAAGTGTTTTCAACAGCAGTGGCAATTCATCAACCAAAACACTTTTGAAGTTATTGAAGATGAGGTCACCAAATAGAAAAATATCATCAACTTCTGTAATCAACAGTTAGCTGGCATCTATTACCAGGAACTACTAGAACTGACTATAATTCACCTTGGTACTATTCCTTCCTAAGGAATCAGTTTCATGCAGTCCGGAGCTTTCGGCCAGGCTAGGTGGATGACCCACATCATCTATGCAATAAAAATATGCCTTTTTCATTCTCAGTTTAAAATGAAAAAACGTGATCATGCCGGTATGAAAAGATCCGCAGCTTTTGCTGTCAGTATGTACATCAGATCATGGTTTTTAGCTCCACTTGCCTCTACTGCCATGGCTAACGAACTTGCTTTCTTGAAACATCTGGTATCTTATAACGACAAAGTCCTTTCACAAGTGCAGCAATTACAGTCTTTTCCATACGTCTGTGGTATCTAAATGAATTGTTGGTGTTGCTCTCTTTCTTTAACTCTGACATACACGTGCCAGTGAAGAGGGCCATGATTAATGCTTAAATAAGGATGGGATGGATAACCATGCAAAGAGGATCGATTGGGATGTGACCCAATTTATTCATGAAAAGACAGTGGCAAACTTTGTGACCAGTTCATCCAATCATTTTTTTTAAATGCTGGATATAGACACAGAGTTTTTGTCTTTGGACCCCAGTGAGTGGGATGAATCACTGATTATTAGTCAGCAATGATTATAGTTAAAGCCCTTAAGGTAGTAAATGATTCAACCGAATATGGTATGGCACTAATGCAGGACTACAACAGTATTCTCACAAAGAACGAAGACCAGAAGCAGTACTTTATGCAAATTGTGGAAGAACACAGGAAGAAATTTCCAAATGCGTTAAAAAAACTGTGAGTGGCAGTAAATAGCAAACTGAATAATTGAAGTGTTTAATGTTTCTTTGTGGACAAATAGACAGTAGGCACTCCCTTTTGCTTTTACAATGCATAATATAAGAATTTATCAAGCAGATTCTTATAGACAGTCTTGTGTTTCAATAGTATGGTAAAGTAATAGAAATAAGTAAAGTTCTAGGTCCATGTGACACCTCTTAAAATTGCCTGATCAGGCTAAAATTCAAGGTAATTTACTTTTTTAACCCACTTAACAATATTAGCAAGAAAGATACTAACATTTTCAATTTTAGTTTTTAAGAACCACCATGGTGTACATTGGTTTAAACGACAGTGAATTGCTGTATCAGTTCAAGATGTCCAATGAACAGTCCTGTAGACAACATCTGGATGACTTTACTTGCAATAGAATCATTGAAAAGTTGAGAGGTCGAAGTTTCACGAGCGTGGGATAGCATTTCAAATGACAGGAACAGCTGTCCGAAGGTTTAATGGTGGTTGTCCATGAGCAATCACGGCAAGGGAGGATCGGTATCTTGTTGTGTATGCGAGGAGAGATCAACGACTGACAGTGGATGAAATCGCAAGCCACATGCAACACACTATTGGATGGCTACTATCGCATTTTAACGTGGCTGGGAGACTGTACACAGGCAGTTTATTCTTTCGGTGACCAGTACAGTGTGTGTGTCATTGACGCTTAGCCATTATGGATGGCGTTTTCTGTGGTGCCAGGAACACAAGGAATGGGGAGCTCAGAAATGGGGTCGAATACTGTTTACGAATGAGATCCAATTTAGTCTCACTGGCGATTTTGGACATCTATATATCTGGAGAGATTGGGGAACACGTAATCACCCCTCCAACATGGTCGAAAGGGACCGATTTGGAGGTGGAGGAGTTCCGGCTTGGGGAGGCATAATGATTGGTAGCCGTACAAAGCTCCACATTTTCCAAGAGGGTTCAGTCACTGGTGACCGCTATTGTATCGAAGTTCTCCTGCCTTATACCCATATTTTCCGGGGTGCTGTGGGCCCAGAATTCCTCATCATGGATGACAACGCTACTCCTTACCGTACAGCGGCTGTTGTTGAGCTGTTATAGAGTTAAGATATTCATCACATGATGTGGCCTGCACAGTCTCCAGACCTGAATCCAATAGAACCTGTGTGGGATGTTCTCGGGAGACGCCTGGCAGCACTTTGCCATCTGCCAGCAATGATTGCGCAGCTGCGATCGGCGCTACAAGAGGAATGGGCTATGATGCCTCAAGAGCTTGTCAACAACCTCTTACTGAGCATGAACAGATGGTGTACATCCTGCATCGCAATCAGGGGTTATCATATCCCCTACTGAAAACTGCATTTTTCTTGTGTGCCATCTGTTATCTTGACGTACTGTATATCTCGACGATGTTATGGTGTGCTTTGTACCCATTTGAAACACTTGGGTGCAACGTTATGTGTGAAAAACTGTCCTGTCCACAATTTTTGCACACTAGTATATATCATAATTTAATGGATTGGATTTTAATTTTTATATCAAAGTTAAGCAATTATTGAGGTTACATAATAAATATCTGGGTTCTGTTTTGAGTAAAATCAGCACTGTTTGCTTTGTTTTTCAGTATTACTTGCTTATTAGATCTACTTTTTATAGGGGTAGATGTAGCATAAAATATTTTTATGCGCTTGCTGTCTATAAAAGGACCAGTATTTAAAATTCTTAATAAGGGTAATCGAGGAACTCTATTTAAATTTTGAATGACTTTATTTTAAAAAGCCATGTATAAAAATCACTCGTATTAGAGACTTATGCTGTTTTTAAGTGCTCCTTATTTTCCTAATTTCTTGCGAAAGTTCTGCTGGGAGCCCTGAACTCTCTCTCGAGTCCTCTAATTAGGGAACTACAAGAGATGTGAATGACTAATTTTGACAAAAGTGGTACCATTTAAAAGGTCTTATCATGGAGAGTAAATAGCCAATGCACAACTACCTTCTCTCCCACCCCCAACAGTGTAACCATTTATAAGATATGGATGAATTTTGGCAAATACAAAAGAGTAAAAGAGGGGTGACACTAATGCTCCTAACCAATTAACTTATTGCACATACCAATTGATATACATGTTTAATATTTGCTACTGGTCATTTATGCTGTTCAACTCTGACAATGCCATTTGGTATAAAGTGTATGAAACACAAGAGCTCTTGGCACCAGCACACTTCAAAGTTGCTATGGTCATATCCATGGTCCCAAAGAACTCATTTTCTATCCAAGCTTTAACAGTCTTAAATAGTCGCAGACATCTGTTTTTATTTATTGGTGTCCTCTCAACCGATTGTTGAGTACCTGTAAAGTGTAACAACATTTGTGTGACTACAAAGTAATTTGGCAGTCAACGATCAAATTACAGACTGGAGACTCTTTAACAAGATCTTCGAATCTAGGGCTGATTTTGCATGCCATAGGAGATTATGCCATTCCTCTTAAGCCGTAATGCCTGGACGTAAGCCGTAGTTACTGATAGAATTCATCATGGTTGAGAACCTTTGGAACTGCCCTACTAGACCCTGCCCCTGCTCTCTGTTTCTTCCCATAAGACCAGTTGAGGAGTTAGTTCCTGTTGTTATAACATCACCCAGTACATTCTAACCATAGCATTTACTCCTCTTCGTTGGTTAATTTATTATTGGTTAATAGAGAATTAGCTTAACTCTAATCTCTTCTTTACTTTCTTGTATTTGCTGAAATTCATCCATATCTAGACCCTTTGAATGACACCACTTGCAGTTCCTCCTAGTAAGTAGGGATATTTTTAATTTTAACAACCCTGTATATTCAACCTGTTTTCACTTACATTAGAAACAAATTAAAAATGACACTGAAGAGGAAATTATAGTTTACTTCGTTTAAGTTTATAGCAACAATTATCACAAAGTGCTCTCTTTTCATGTTTTAAGATTTTATTATATATCTAATAAATTTCTGTGTTTATTACAGATGACTACTATACCAGGTTTGCCAACTCGTCCATGCTTTTATGATATTGATTTGAATTTAGATTCTGGAGAAATCGAGGGTTTATTTTGAAAAATTTTGTTGAAGATCCATTCAACAATAATGCAAGGAAATGCAAATCTAGACTTCATAAATTTAACTGGAAATTTTCTCAATTTGATAGAATTTTGTGTTATTTTTGTATATACATATATATTCTTAGATATATTTTTGCTACTAAATTTTATGTATACTTTCATACTGGACATAATAAATTTGCTGTGAAATTGTCAAATATATGTGTAACAGTCATATAACATTCCCATTATAATATTTCTAACTCAAATTTTAATAATTGTGTAAATTATGAGGAAAGCAGTACTTTAACCAGGGTGTCTACTCATCTGGAAAATATAGAAAATTCAGGGAATTTTTTTTTTTTTGACTGCAAAAGTCAGGAAATTAGAAATAGAAGACCTAAGTCAAGGAAATTTAATTTAAATTTAAGTCATTGAAATTCATTGTTATGATAAATAGTTTATTAAAATAATTTTCCTGATTTGTGCTTTTCATACCATGTTGTATACTGAAAAATTTTAAAAACTTATATTTTTAATTAAACTTCCAAAATTTACCCTTTTGCACCAAAACTAATATAATTTATATAAAATTATTAAGCCCATATATTTCTCAGGAGAAAATGTTTGCCAAATATGTAACTAAAACTTGAAAAAAAAAGTTTTTAGCTAAATTATCCAATCTGTAAGGAATTTTTATCATACCAATCTCCTTTGCCTTATATACAGTCATACACACTTTAAATGGAATAGAAGATGAAGCATCAGCTTTGCGATTATATAGCTAAATGCTTTTATAATAAATTCAAAAAGGGCTGGATGAAAGTGTTATAAATATTTAATTAATGCAAGTTTTTAGTGTAAAGAAATGCATTTTTTAATACAGTTTTTTGTATTTGTAAATTCACTGTATGAGTTATAAATGGCTTTGAGGTGTCATTAATGGATTTTATGGTCTTGAAACTTATTTTGTTTACACAAATTTTAATGCGTTGTGTGTTGTTTACTGTAATTAGCGACTTGAAATCGATTAAGATTTGGTCTGGTAACCTAGAAAAGTCAGGGAAGTTTGAAATAGAATTTGGGTAGACACCCGAATTAACCTTTATAGGCTTGTTTCTAAAAAATCCTATCATTAAAATTGAACCATATTTTTAAATATAGCTTAAATTACAATAAATTTTTTACTTTACGAAGCATGATCAAAAAGCATTTGGACTGGTGCTCTACGCTTAAGGAAAATACACACCGAGTGAAAACACTTGGCAGATATTGACCTTGAACCCTCCCACACATGCACCAAAAGTCACAACATCATAGTTTCTGCCACTTCTTTATAGTAGAGCTTTGAAAAAACGTCGTGCTATGTTGTCATCGCATCCATTATGTCAGAGAAAGTTGAACAGAGAATCTGCATCAAATTTTGCCAAAAGCTTGACACCACCTGTGCTGAGACCCATGCAAAGTTGAAGTATATTAGGAAGAGAGTATGATGTTGAGTAGGTAACACCGCTTGACATAAATATAATAAAAGCAATCAGACAACTTTGAGCGGTTTGTAGATTATTACCAGATTATTGTAGATAGACTATTATTGTAGATAGACAACCATCAAAACATCCAAGATGTGCATTCAGCTGTGCGGGAAAATCGTCGAATCATTATTCGTGAGTTATCTGAAGAGTACAACATTAGCTACAATTCAGTTCAATCTATTCTGACTCAAGATTTGAGTATGAGACGTGTGTTTGCCAAGTTTGTGCCAAAACTGCTATCTGCAGGCAAAAAAGAAGACCGGCTTTCAGCTGCCCTCGATCTTCTTGAATGTACTTAGTTAGAATGGTAAAAACATTTTGAAATCAATTATAACAGGAGATGAATCATGGGTTTATGGCTATGATCCTAAAACCAAGGCTCGGTCTTCACAGTGGAAGACCCCAAGCTCTCCAAACCGAAAAAAGCACGAATGAGTCAAAGCAATGTGACGGCACTGCTGACCGTTTTCTTCGAGTACATGGGCGTTGTTCATCATAAGTATGCTCTACATGGCCAGACAGTAAACAAAGAGTAGTGCCGTGAAAATGTAAGACGTTTAAAAGGTTCCATTCATTGAAAAAGGCCAAGGAAGCATGCGTCCAATAAGTGGCAACTCCCTCTCATTCAGCGCAGCTTGTGCAAGAATTTTTGGCCGAGCATCAAATTCTTTATGTCCAACATTGTACTCTCTAAATATGGCCCCCCTGCAACTTTTTGCTCTTTCCAAAAATTAAATCCCACTTGAAAGGAAGGAGATTTCAGGATGTCAAGGAAATCCAATGGAATGTGATAAAGGAGCTGCTCGATATCCCAGAAAATGAGTTCCAGTCTTGCTTCCAACAATGGAAAAAATGCTGTGTGAAGTGTGTGACTTTGAAGGAGATTAAATGCCAAATCTGCAAGTACTATAGGAATTTTTTTTTAAGCCGCAGTCCCGATATTTTTTTATCACACCTCATACACTCACTAATAATGCTTTTAACTGATTTTCAAAAATAAATATTCTACACAGGAAAGAAAAGAGTCTGACTTCAGGTCAAAGTTTAGTTCAATTTGTATGGATTGTTTATGTATATTTCCAATATCTCCAACCAAAAAGTCCTGAGCAAATTCAGTACAAAAAGAGTTATCATGGCTACAATTCTGAAAAGAAAGTTAGCATGTTGCAGACTCATGGTGAGAAAAGAAAAATACAAGCTACCCCAATTGGCACTGGAGGGAAACGTCATAGGGAAGAGAGCCAAAAGCAAAAAAAGTAGGCAGAAAGTGTAGAAAGCAGAAATACAATTATTAAAACTAAATAGTCCGGTTTACAACTATTTACAATCGCCCAAATATAAACCAATGAAAGAGTATTCTTGCCTCAAATGCAATATTAGTCATTTCAATCCAGGAAAATACGCCATTGTCCAAAAACTGTCTTTTAAATTGGATCATAAGAACTGTGATATTTTGCGTTGTGACAGCTATTCGTTTTTAGAATGTACACATTGTCATAATTTTTTGTATTTTATCCATTTTTACAAACAGTTTTACTACCATTGAAAGATTATATTTTATTTAACAAAATTCAGATTAAAATTTTTTGCCAAAAGTTCGCCAACTAGTCATTTTTAAGAGATCATAATTGCTCAAAAAATGAGTTTTGCAAGAAACTAAAGACATATTCTGAATCAGTGTTAAACACTATACAAAATAATCCTAGTGTTGACTCCATTTGCGACGAACATGACAAAAGGTTCCCTTATAAGCACAGAAAACACTGTCCATGTATTCGAGTAGAGACAACGAAATGTGATCCATATTGGCCGCCAACCTCCGAATCGGAGAAGGCACTTGATGATGATGATATATATTTACATCTTACTACTGCTTAGATAATTTAATATGAGGCAACTATCTTAATGTAACATCTGAAGCAAGATATTTTTTCCTTTAAGGATCTTATTGTAGTCTTGGCAAAAAGTATTAGGCATTCTATAAGAATTCATTTATTTTAAAATACGGATGAGAATAAATAAAAGTGCACAGTTACAAAATAAGCTTTTTTTTATGAAAAGTGATCAATATTTGGTTGAGCCTTCTTTATAGCCTTAATTATACCATTAATTCTTTTAGGCATAGTGTTTACTAGCTTGCATTCCACTTTTGTTACCCTCTTCTATTCTTTCATTAACACACATTTTAATAAATACAGAGAAGAAATACAATGTTTTAGGCATAGTAAAATTTTAATAACAAATGATGTTCAATGATGTACGTTTCAGACGGTCGTTGTCCGTCCCTTACCAGGAATGCGAGTGGTTCACTTGCATTCCTGACGAGAGATAGCCAATGCCTGTCCGAAACGTATGTCGATAAATATTGTTTGTTATTAAAATTTTACTATGCCTAAAATGTTATACATCTCTGTATTTGTTCTGCATGATGCTACATCGCCTTACTAATCTTGCATGTTTTAATGTTTCTTTAAAGTAATGGAATGATCTCGGATCTTGCATTTGAGAATACCCCGAAAGTGGGGTTGAGATCTGGAGACTGTACAAGCCAGTCCAGATCTTCACCATTTTCACTAAATCACTTTATAATCACAGCAGATTTATGATAATATGTATTGCCTTGTTGGAATTTTACCCCATCCATATGTCTATCACTGAAAATCTGTAAAAATGATGGTTACGAGGTCATTTCTAGTATGTTTATGTATGTACTTGTTAGAATCTGTGTGTCCTATATTACAATCCTACTATCCATGGATAAACATTACGCACACATCATCAGCTGTCATGCAACCTCAGATCATTCTACTGCCTTCTCCTTGTTTCACAATAGGCATTATGCACCGTGGATGGTATTCTTCACCTCACGATACAGCATATATACCAAATACCTAAAGTAATGACATATTGCAATAACTTTCTAAAATAATTTTTAATTTAAGTTTCTACATTTTGATACTCTAATGCCATTTTCTAAATAAATATAAATTAAAAGAACGTACCTCAAAGTTAGATTTGTCAGACCTCAAGGCTTTCCAATCCTCTTCAGTGAGATATTGATGTTTAAAAAAAAGCCCATGCAAGCAGCGCCTTTTTTTTTTTTTTTTTTTTTCGGACAACCATGGCTCCTTCCTTGCCTTACAACCTTTGAGTTGTCTTGTTTCTGCCAACAAAGCAGTAGCCAGTTCAGAACATGTTTTGTTTTTTTTATGGTTTTACAAAGAAGCCTGTATTAGCAATAGGTCCTTTCTAACTAGGAAAATGTACAAGATGTAAGTATCTAATTTTTATTAAAGTGGTATCGTTGGAAAGCTCTCATTACAAGTAGTAAAAAAGTCAATGGGACTACCCATCTCAATCCAACAGTTAAGATGATATTGCTAACAGAAAACAAGGGAGTCAGCACTTGGGGGGGTGGAAGCAAAGAGCAGGGACATATTGTGAATACAAACAATACACACGTTAATACGGTATTTTAAATGCTTAATATTCACATCAAGGGTGCTCCATGACATCACTCATTTTCCCCATGATAGTGTTGTGCTCATCTAATAACTAAATGGCATCAATACAGGACTAAATTATTGTAGACCAAAATTTAATGTTAAGAACTAACTCCCCACTTGGTCCTATAGGACAAAAAGAGGGCAGGGCCTAAGGAGGCAGTTTCCTTAGGCTCTCAACCTATGAGAATTTTAGCAGTACCTGTGGCTCGTGTTCCTGGCATGCTGGTCCAGAGGAGGTGGCACAAACCCCTGTGACATCCAAAGTTGGGCCTAATTATGAGGGTGTAGTTGATGAGCCCTCATGCTATAATGTTATCATGACAAAACTGTAATTGCTCATCACTTAGCACATCGTCATCAAACAGCATGCTCTTTTGATCCTGGATCAGTGGAGTGGCCAAAAAGATTGTGAAATATTAAAAAAAAAATTGGAAAATAATGTTCAAGTCACATTCCTACCTCTTAATACAACAAAATAATTATAGTCGCTAGATATTCAAACTTTTCACGATTATAAATACATGGTAAAGAGAATGGTGAAATATTCTCGTACTCATCAGGCAATCTACCGAGAAATTGATTTCACAACAAGGAAAGGTATTATCAATATACAGCACTTATTTCACATTCAAATGAAAGGCCAGACATTTGAAGACATGAGACAATAAAACTTTGAAAAAGTGAAAAAGTGCTATTGCAATCATACCTCCCAAGCTTTCCATCTGTAAAGCATTTATGTTTTAGGCTAACAGAAAAAACACACAGTAAATTCAATAGTTCTCCATTTTTGAAGTGTGCCTGATGTACAAAACATTTGTGCTTTTTACATTACTATACTGCACAGCATTATGATAGGGAAAACGAGTGATGTCACGAAGCTTCCTTGACATGAATATTAAGCATTTAAAATATTACATCAACATGTGTGTGCTTTGTATTCATGATATGCCCCTGTACTTGGCTTTGCCAGCAGTACATACTCCCTTGTTTTATTTTAGCGATATCTTCTCAACTATTGGATTGAGACAAGTAGTTCATTGATTTTTTTTACTACCCATAACGATATCTTTCCAACGATACCACTTTTATCAAAATGAACAACTTACACCTTGTGCACTACCCTAGTGAGTGTGATTCTTTTACTATTAACATGTGAATGAGTATCATGACACATTAAACCGTGCATCTTGAACATTTAATGATTTGTGTAATTTTAACTTGACTCTGTCCCTGTTCAACGAAAAACTGAATTTTTGAACGTTGTTGCTAAGTTCACTTCTTGTTTTCTTTATTTTCAAAGAAAAACTATGTACTTAATGACTTACGTAAAGTATAACTACAGTGTACATCCATTCACTAGTAGTAATGAATACAGACTAACAAGGGGAACCCACGGTAAGTGCGCTGCCGATTTTGATGGTTTGTGTGTTTGTTTGGTTTTTTTTTATGGAAGTAGAGACAATATAAGGAAATACGTGTCTTGGTATTCATGCCAATGCGGCTTATTTTCGGAGATATGAATTTTTAAAGACTTTGATTCCTATGTATATGAGCTTAAAATACGACGTCTTCTGCAAGCTACTCGGTAGCTTAGTTGATAAGTTAACGGCTCTGCAGTTAGTGTTTTTGCTTCCGATGCCCGCAGAAATTTATCACTTTTTTTTTTCTTTAATGTATCCTTTTTATATATTTTTATTAGTAAAAATACTTTGCTTACAATCGAATTTTGCTCATAAACTTACTTTAATAAAATTCATATTTACATATTTAATTCTGTGATACTATTTTTCGCAGTTATAATTTTTACACGAATTTTAATTTTTAATTGAAGAGTTGTAAAGGTACAAAAAGTTTAGGAGTTAGCTGTAAGTTTTTATGTGAATATAACTTTTATAAAATTTGCGTACTCATTGTCAACCTGTGAAGGGATGAAATTACACCAATAACACAGTTTTGTTTTATTTAAGGATTGAAAGATTTTTTCTGAAAACGTTTAACAATTCCATTAAATAAAAAAGAAAACTGCGTTAATTCGTTTAATTTTGTCATTATTAGCCTTTGCAGTCATCCTCTATTAGTATCTATTATGCCTAATATTTTTTTAAATATATTTATCTATTGTCAAATGCATTTTTAGTATGTAATATTTTATTTTATAACATATAAACATCATTATATTTTATAACATATAAACATCATTTTATTTTATAACATATAAACATCATTTTATTTTATAACATATAAACATTTTATGTGCATCTCATTTATATGCATCTCATTTATATGCATTTCATTTATACTCAGGCTTTTGCTTGTCAGTTGCCAAACTGACTGAAGCGTGAAGACATGGCTCTTTTTGTATATCACTATGAGTATGAATTATTTTACTGGTACATAATTTTGGATGACAATTATCATAAAAACATAAAAAAATTCTACAACGTGAGCATTTTATAAATGAATTGTTCGAACAACTGATTTTCTTTGTCTAATATCATCTGGAAAACAAATACCATCTACATTTTCATAAACGCTTCTTTCGTTTGTTAACTTTGCAACCCTCTAGTTAACGGTTCTCCAATTTACGGCTCTCTAATTCAAAACCATCTGGCGGCCCTCGAATTGCTGGCTCTATAATTTGAGGCCATCTAATCGGCGACCCTCTAATTTCCAGCCTTCTAATTAGCAGCCCTCAAAACGGCAACCCTCTGATCGGCGGCCCCCTAATTGTTAACCCTATAACCAGCCTACCTCTATTTCTCAGCCCTCTAATTGGCGACCCTCTAATCGATGGCTGTTTAATTCACAGCCCTCGTATTGCCAGCTGTCTAATTGACTGCTCTCCAATTTGTGGCCCTCTAATCATCGGTGGCTCTCTAATTCGAGACAATCTGGCAGCCCTCTAATTGGCTGTCCTCTTATCGGTGGCCCTCTAATTCTAGACCATGTGATAGCCCTCTAATTGCCACACCTCTAATTTAAAGCCTTCTAATTGGCGACTCTCTAATTTCCAGCACTCTAATCGACAGCTGTCGATTCACGGCTCTCTAATTACCAGCTGTCTAATTGGCGGCCCTCTAATTCTAGACCATCTGGCGGCTCTCTAATTCGGGAATGTCTTACCGCCGACATCTAATTGCTGGCCCTCTAATTGCTAGCCCTAATTTGAGGTTCTCTAATCAGCGACTGTCTAGTTGGTGACCCTCTAATCAGCTGCCCTCTAATTGCTGGCGCTTTCATTTGAAGCCCTCTAATCGGTGACCATCTAATTCGCGGCCCTTTAATTTCCAGCCTTCTAATTGGCAGCCCTCTTACCAGCCGCCCTTTATTTACCAGCCCTCCAATCAACTGCTGTTTAATTCACGGCCCTCGTATTGCCAACTGTCTAATTGGCAACCTTCTAATTCTAGACTACCTGTTTGCTCTCTAATTTGTGGCACTCTAATTGTACTGCTCACATGGCGTTAGCATGGGAAAGTGAGACTTGTAGGTCTTCTTTGTGAAATGGGTCGAGAGGAAACAGTCCGGATGTGGGGGTATAAAATTGTTGTAACTTCCTTCTGTAATGTCAAGATGGACATTACAGAATATTTATGGGGAGAAACATTGAGTGAGTGTGGTGTTGTTCTCGAGAGGTAAGCCTGGGAAAGGTGGCCGCCGAAGGGGGCAGCGCTGTATTCCCAGACAGGCTTTTGTCATATGATATGACGACCAGTGGACCGAGAAGGGACACTGGGGGGGAGGGGGCATTGCAGGGGATTGTCGATCGAAACAGGCGTACAGAGACGCACAGCTCACATGATTGTCGTCATTCAACGTCGACCGGAGACCACCCACGATCAGTCCGCCCCGAAGAGCGGCCGAAATAGATGGATGGCGCGGAAGAACACCCCGGGCCGGCCGGTACTCCTACAGGAGACCACCGGACACCGTTGAGTGGGTGAGGTGCCGCGAGCGGCAGCGAACAGGCGTAAAACATTCCCCGCAACCAGGGCGCACGAGACCAGAATAGTCCGGACAGGCATTACATACCAAATTATCATCCACTGTTTGCGAAAGCTGGCCCCCAAGCGATCGCAGCGGACGAAGACAATGGCGAACGCCCGTCATGGACAGAAGGCCAAGCACGACCCCAGCGACGAAGTCCGAATTACGAGGGAGGGCGGAGTCCGGTCCCAGAATAGCAGAAGCAGGCATCCATCCACCGCCACCCGGCGGCCAAAGTGAATATCCCAAGCACTCCGTCTTAAGCGAGCTGGAACCAACACCCGCCAGCCCGGACAGCAGAGAACAGACATCCGCACGCCACCAGAACTGAGACCGAACTCCGGGAAACACATGTGGAACGGGGAAAAGAGTCACATCGGCCAATCAGGTGTGACCACGCTCTTAAGACTGATCAATTATATCATAGTAGGAAAAGAGTTCGTGGCGTGGAGAGGGTAAGAGAATAAGATGGAATTAGGGAGAGGAGAAGGACGGAAGCACACGTGTGTGATTCCGTGCCTCATCAATACGTTGGAACTTAGGCGGTGCGCCTATAGTTGCCTTGTCTGTGATGTCAATGTATATACTAAATCCATACAATAATTTTTGCCACCCACGTATTAATTAGCTCAAACTAGAGCTTTATTCGTTTTGGAGAAAAAGAGACGCTTTCCCCATCCTGGATTCGAACCAGGGTCCCTCCGTTTAGCCCGGAGTGTCTTGGACCGCTAGACGAATGAGGACAGGAAACAACGCTCTCTTTCTCCGTATGTAAAGATGTTAAGGTATT
>QLNU02015360.1:65660913-65683577 GCA_006491805.2 Dysdera silvatica
GTAGATTACAGTTTAGCTTTTTTTTGACATGGTGAGTCCCTTGAATAGGAACAAGAAGCTTGAGTTGATAAGTTTTTGGGGTCATCGGGATACAAATTTGGAAATGCTCCCTTTTTCAATCGCGGATAAGATAAAGGTGTTTTCAGAAGCTTGGAATTTTTGGCATCGTACAATTCAACTTCTGTAATTATTTCTTCTGGATGAAAATGAAGTTCACATACTTACAAAATTAAAAACATTAATTAGTAAACCATGACATAATTTTTTGATCATACTCAAATTTAGGAACATTGCTAAACGAGTAGCGTCATAAATCATACTTTTTGTTGTATTACTTATTATTTTTTTAGGCTTTTTGTGGAATAAACCGAGACGAATGCAATTAGGCAATCGACACATGTTCAATATTCCCACATTCAAAGTTGGCAAAAAAAAGGGGGGTGGGGAATGCGATAGCAATGCATGTGGTTCAGCTATTTTTTTTACCCTCAGCCAAAAGTCTTGATAGGCTTTATTACCTCCTACTCAACCTTCACGAATGTCTCTCGCGACTAGGCAAGTGACTAGTAAAAAAGATTAAAATGGCTGGTAAATTTAGAGAGACTTAGTCACCATGGTTGGCAAGTAGACTTTCTCTTTCTTCAGGCACATTTGGTTACTCCGTAATTTATTCTGATAGCAATGTTATGTCCATAATTTGTCGATTTTCATAAATACCATACATTTACAATTATTTACCTAAGCAACATGACACTACTTATTCAGAAATACCCCATAATAAGTTATTGAAAATCGTAGAATTGGAATAATAGACTGCCAAAAATCTATAGACATAAAAACATTTTTTTCAGCGGTTTTGGTTATAAAACTGTTGTTGGTGAACCAGACTGATATGGCACTTGCACCTTCTTCTTAAATACAAACGTTTACGAAAAATAAATCGACGCAACTACATAGTTGGTCTCCTAGTTTTCTCTCCTCCTGAAATTGGTCAGGAATTTCGGTAGATCGGCTTGTGACGTCATACTGTCTCTGACGTCAGAGTTACGCTTCTCCTCTGTACTTACAATACTATCGCCATGTCGTAAATGACACAATATTTGATTCCTACCTTGCAGAATTTATGTGGCTTCGCCGCCATAAGGACAAGCTACAGAATTTGATTCTGTTAGGCCATAAATACAACTTTTCCGCTATACGGCTGACCAAGATATCTAGGTGAATACTTCCTGCTTTTCCCTGAATCGTTCTTGACTGGTTCTACATTTTTAATATTCAGCCATAACTCGCATGTGATCCAAACGAGACAGAAGGGGTTTACCCCCAAAAGGGGGCTATCCCTCACTTACCCTCCATTGATAACAGGATGTACAGAGCTCAAAAACTACCCAAAACAACAATTCCAACATGGCGGCAGGTCACTTCGCCTGTTGCCAGTCGCTTTTAGCAACACTTCAAAAAAAAAATTCAGGAGGGGACCAATTATACAATTTTACTAACAAATCTAGGCGAGCAAAATTCGTATGAAGTTTCAAGAGTGTTAATTATAATTTAAGCAGGAGATAATCATTTGTTTTAATGAAGATAGAGGGTCTCCATCCGCATAAATAAAACACGAATTACACATTCGTCCAAAGCAGGATTGTCCTACCTGAATTGGGACGTTTGGTCACCTTACGCATTGACAGAATTTTACTGGAAAAAAGAGTTCGTAGCTTTTTAAAATTTCCTGGGTATTTATCCAGTATGTACATTTATAAATTCTGGTTTGATACGCTTTTTGTATGCACTAATAGTAAACGAATGAATAATAAAAAATTTGAACTGATAACGAAAAAATTCATACAAGGATGCGTACGTGTATATTTCCCAAATACGCGAAATATACGTAAAAATATCAGAGGCTCCAGGAATCCATACTAAAATTATTGTGGATTCAAAAAATGTCTCGAATTCACGAAGTCGGAGATTATGGTAGCAATAATTTCGAATTGTATCTTATTAGTTTGAATAATTATATGAAAAATCTCCTTTACATATCAAATGTTAAGAGTATGATACGTTTTTTTTGTACAAATTTTCTTTTTAAAAGAGGTGGGGCAAGGCCTTCAAGTCTTCTCGTATTCAAGAAAGCTGTGGAAGAGAGGGACAGTACAGGCTGTGCCTAAGGGCGGCAATTTTATAAATCCGCCACTGGCTTCTGAAATTTTATAATTAGGGAAAAAATGTAATATGTTTTTAATTTTTGTTTTAAATTGATGTTAACCTGTTAACTGGGTATGACGACATTTTTCGTCATGCCCGGAAGACTACCAAAATGCGAATGACGACATTTTTCGTCATTAAAATTAACCGTATTATGTTGAACGCATTACGTTTTATGTAGTTCTTATATATTTAATCCTAGCGTGATGGTGTGATGACATTACTTATCACTGTGAAAAAAAGTCCCCAGTGTGAAACGAGTTTCTCATTACTCTCATGAGCAATTTCTCTATGAGTCTGTTCTATTCATTTTCACTTCAATTCCTTTCATTGGCAATCGGTTGATGATGGGCACAACTAAACAGCCAAAGTATTTTGCAAATATAAAATGTTTACCTATGCAGTACAAGAATAATAAAATATCATGAACAACATCCGAGTTGTATGAATCTTGGATTAGTTATTTTCAAATATTGGTATATATCAAATGTGTAATTATGGAATTGGACAGAAAATTTTACAAACAAGGAAAAAAGTTGCAATGGTTGACTTTGCCCTGCTGATCAAAAGGTTCTCAGTAAAGAATTAGAAGCAATTAAAAGTGATTTTTGTTTTTTTGCCTCCAAATGCGACATCAAAACTTTAGCCCATGAATCAAGGTATGACAAAAAATTGGAAACACTTCTACAAAAACTGTATTGTTTTGAAACTTACCTCTTCTCTAGATGATGAACAGAGTACACCCAAGGTAACACATTTAGACTGTGTGTGAAATATTTATTATGCATGGGTAAAGTGTAAAACCTTCAAATATTGTGCATTGCTTCATAAAAGCTGGTTTAAACAATTAGAAAATCATAATCATAATCTTATCAATACAAAAAGAAAATATTTTGAAGATAGTAAAATTTCATTAGATACCGATTATGCTATTTCAACTCAACATGAGTGGAATTGGTTGGCACTGATGATTGATTAATGTAAACTGAAAATGCCAGATGAAATAACTTACGAAAGCTACGTTAATATCAATGCCAATTTGGCAATTTCAATGCATTCTATGGATGACGATATTTCTGATTGTGTTCCAGGAGATTCCTACTGATTGATGATAATGATGACGAGATATGGAATTTACATAATGTTCCCACTTTTAAAGGCACTTTTTATGCAATCAGAATATTACGATCCTTTGCTGAATCTCACAAATCAATGTCCAAAAACATTTTTAAGACTATTGTTGATTTAGAGACATATTCTAAATGAAAATTTTACATCGAAACAAGGAAAAGTGACATGTTTTTAATAAAATATAATTTTTAAAGGTATGTATGTGTTAACTTTCCTTTTAATCACAGTTCATAGTAATTGCAGTGTTTTGTGTTTTTAAAACATATTATTTTATTCATGCGTAGTAATAAGTTAATTATTCTGTAACGCAAATTTTCTATAACTCGAAATTTTCCCCACTCATGTGAAGATTCGATTTATGGAAGTTCGACTGCATATGGTTAGTATCAGTGGCGCAATTGGGATTAACTAATGCAGTTTAAATACTGAGTGTTGGGGGAGGGGGCACCTAAAGCCTGAGGTCCTGTTTTACTAAGGTACAGGGTGTTAAAAAAGTAATAAATTTACTGCTTGAGAATAGAGTCTGGTATAAAAGTCAGTATAAAAAAAAACCTACTATTACATTTCCAGACTCAGCCCCTATAACCCCAGCCTGGCTATGGCTGTGATTGTTTCATGAATCTTATTATCTTCTATTCTTTTATTGCAAATTTAGTTACTCGTTTTTATAGATTTCTAGCTGTCTCAGACACGAACACTACTTTTTCCTGACTTTTTTTATAACTCTGGTGGCAATCTTGTGTGTTGGCAAAAATTAAAAATCAGGTTTTCGCTAACAGAAAATAATAAACATATAAAATTTTCAAGTACATTGTGTACTAGGATTTTATCATGATTTGTAACTATCAAATAGGTTCTATCTATCTTGTTGTTAATTTATATATGTTCAATTTGATACGTTACACAATTATTTACCGAGAAATGCATAAAATTAAGATTTTGTAAATAAATACGAATCTAACCAAACTTAGATACGTAATGTTCTTAAATCTATGAATTACAGGTATCTTTTAGTTTTTTTTTGAAAATTTTTGGGATTTATGTAATTTAGTTTAGCTGCTACTCATTTTATAACTTTCATAATGTGCATTACGTTATGCACCATAAAAATGAAATTTTTTTATGACTTATAAATTATAATTCATGACCAATATAAATTATAAATCAAGTAATGAATTATAAATCTCTGAAATTACCTATTTGTATTTATTTCGGTGTGTATAAGTTCATAATTTGTATAATTTAACTTGCATCTGTCTTGTAATACTTAATGTTCATCAGGATTACTGACACAATTTTATCTTTTCCATTGATACGCAGTTAGAATCAAAAGTATGTTAACATGGCAAAAATAGAAAATCAATGTTAAATTTGGTCATCATAAAAACAAAAATTAGAAATTGTAAAATCACAGAATAAATGATATTATGTATTAAAAAAAATATTTATAACAGCGAATCATTTTGAGGAATATGAACGAAAAATTAGCTGTTTTATACAAATATCTCGTCGGTTTAAAGTCAAATATTTTAAAAAATAATTCTTTAATTATTTATATTGTATTGTGATAATGACAGATACATTTATTGGGCAAGTAATATATTTTAGGAAAATTTTGCCCTGAATTTGTTCTTAACCCTTTAAAGACCAAATTATCAAAAGCCCCCCCTTCAAAAAAAATTCCATATTTCGCACTTCCTAGAGAAAAACGTGCTAAAAAGCACAAAAATAATAAAAGTGTAAATAATCATAGCCACTGCATATCGCGTTGGTCCCGAAAGGGCTTAAATATATATATATATAAAAGAAATTGAAAGTGGATAATTTTTATTAGTTCTAAATAAACAAACAAACCAACAAAAAAAAAATCCATTAATAAAAAAAACTGTTGAAAACGTAACTACTCTAACCTAACTGAAACGGAGTATATGTTATGCCGACGTGCTTCCCTACCGAAGGGCCATCTAGTGGTGTCATGAAATTTTGAACCAATTTACGATCGTCGAACGACACACTATCCCTTTCAGCCACTATAGTCACGCTTTTGCTTGCGCGTTCCATCTATGTCTCTTTTACTATATCTATAAGATGGACCTGTCTTCTCTATTTTATCTTGGTATGTGTCTGCTTAAAGCTGGGGAATACGGAGTTAAATCTATAGTTTTTTTTAATATTTGTTCATTTCTGCTCTAAAACTCTCTTAATATCCCCAATCATGAAATAATACTCATTTTTGGATGCGCATCTATTTGGAACTTCAAATATTCTATTTATTTATTTATTTATTATTTTTAAGCTATTTTAGTATAGTTGTTAAGGAACCAATGGTGACTGCGCAAAAGCAATTAAATGAAGCCTTTTTGACTTCGGTTTACCTATTAAGGCGGAGCCTATAGCATCCCGAGCATTTCCAATTCCTTAATGCTGAAGATTACGGCTTAATTTTACCTCTATCCGATTTTCTCCCATTTTAATCTGAATTGCATAATATGCAATGATCTTCGTTTCTCTTTACGACAGAGTAAAATGTATGGCATCGTTTTGCAGCATTGTTTCCATCGAATAATTTTGCTTCTATTAATTTTTTTCTCAAGAAATGTTTAGTTTTGGAGAAAACGTTAAAACGTGAAATTACTGATACGTTATCGTCGGTAAAAAATAATAATATTGCCATTAGAAAATTATTTTATATTATTCATATATTACCTTCATTTAAGAAATTGAATTAAAAAATATACTTCGTGCAGTAGAATTCACGCAAAACAATTTTTTTAAAAATAAGGAATTACATTCTTTACCTAATAGGGCGGAGCTAATCGAGAAATGAAGGCTCATGTGCAAAGAATAATTCGAATGGGTGGCGCCCTCTGTCAGTTTTTTACTCAATACTGTAAATGTGAAAAGAAGGAGATCACGATTTTGCATTGCTACCTACCTGTTTCCCGTCGATCTGGGTTCCATGGTTCCGTAGGGAAAGTTAATGGCGACAATGCTATGATGGAGGACGTTTCGACAACGCAAAATCATACTGGGCAGCTTGGCCCTCCAAGTGGAGGAATAAACATAAACAGTAAACAAAATCAAGATGATCACAACCAAAGGCCTCATTATTCTATTCCCGGTATTCTACATTTTATTCAACACGAGTGGGCACGATTCGAAATGGAGCGAGCTCAGTGGGAAGTTGAAAGGGCTGAATTACAAGTGAGTGAACCTTCAATAGGGCCTAATTTATGTATTGTGATTATTCTATCCTACGAAGGCAAAAACTTGTAGATGTGTTGACTTGTATGCCGCGGTAATTTTTGTATCTTAGCATTTGTTTTGACATTTAATTCGTCTTCCCCACCGTTTCCTTTTTCTTATAAACACACTGTATTACCCAAGATGGCGTTCGAAAGTTACTTTTAAATTGTGCTTAAAAATTTGTTTATAGCATTTGTTATGTCGGTCAGAAAACGTTGACGCACGTATTTTGTTTTTAAAGTGTTTATTTCATGGAGAACTTATAATTGTATATTCCAGAGATTTGTTTTCTAAAGGAGGGGTGAAAGAGGCACCTCACGTGCCCATTGGAGAAAAAATGAATTAGTATTTAGGAAATTCTTAATTACTGTTGTAAAATTGGGGAAGTTCGTATTTATGTATATGTAAAATTTTATGATTAGGAAATATCTTTTATATTTATTTAGTTACATATTGGGGCATAAACAAGGAAATACCTCACTGCTTTTATTTTTCTCAGAAGTAATCAGCCCTAAAAGCTTAATTTTGTTTCATAAGAAATAGCATTAAGCAATTTTAAGCGTTCTTTTTTTGTGCATGAATTTAACTTTGACTGTAGTATTGTAATTGAATCGTACTTTTACTAATCTGGAAAGTCATCATTAAAATTTAGAAATAGTTTTACATTAATAACATAGAATGTAACTAGATGGAGACTGATGCTTGTATTTTTTGCATACCGAAATTGTGAAAGTGCTAGAATAGCCTATGGATAAAATCATTGAAATCTATCGTCACAAGTGTTATTTTTCGTCTCATACTTCTTGAGTTTAATCGCCTGACTTTCCACAGTAAAAGTTGTCATTATATGTCTAATTGCATTATGTCTATTTCAACATTATATTAATATCTTAACTTCATCCTAATGGATAAAATTATGTTCTATATAATATGGGTATTCTAGATAAAAGAATGTTTAAAACTTTAACTTCTCGTTTCATCATATGCTTCGCTGTAATCACAGTTTGGAGGGCATATTATTAATTTCATTATAGATGGTTTATTTTAGTCTTGGATGGGAGAACATTGTTTCACTGCAGATGTAGTGTATCCATGTTAGTTTTGTATTAGTATTTACAACCTTACCTAGTAAGCATTTATAGTTTTTTTTAAAACTTGTTAATAATGTTTTTGCTACTAATAAGTGGATTGAAACAGCATCAAAATATTGTAATGTTTATACTGCCATCTATTGAACCCATCTACTGTAAGCCAGTTAAATATTTATTTAGAGAAACTGTTGAATCTGCTTTTTGAATTTCGAAACATGTACCATCTTTCTGTAAAAATCGTTAGATGAACTCATGAGTTCACTGCACCTATGATTTCATCTACCCCCTCCCCCCAATGCTCCCAAGTTTTTTTGTTTTTTTTACACAAAAATGTGTATTAAAGTTAAAATATATACAGTGGAACTGATTATATAATGAATTTATGGCTATAATGAACAATGGTTTAGGTTAGTTTGATTTAATGTATATGGTTATGTCAAATAACGACTATAATGAAAAAAATTCTCCAGTCCTTTGATGTTCCTTATAATTTTTTAGTTGAATATATATTAATGTTCCCTTTTTTTATAATATACAGATTTTAAAGCCCTAAAGTAATCAAGGATTTTAAATTTTGAGATGCATTATCGTATACATTTATTTTTAAAAAGCATATTCATGGTAAAAAGCAAGTGACAAAAAAACAAATTTGGTTCAGTCAAAATCGAAGCAATTACTTTATTTTCTTTGAAACAAGTCTATAGTCCAATAAAGAAATTTCGTTTCCTTTTTTATCATATTCTTAAAGAAACCACCTTGTTTATTTACAACAGTATGTACACTGCTTGACAATTGCTAAGGAACAATTGGTTGTGGCCATGCAGTGCCCGTAAGTACAAGCCGTACAGACACGTAACACGTAATGAAGAGGATACTATTTTTCTGCCATATCTACATAAACATAGTTTGTAAATTTTGGACAGAACTCATGTTCTTGTAAATAGGTACTATAATTTTGGATGAACAAAAGTTTTCTTTGCCTCATGTTTTATCTTTAATATTGAAGTTCACTGTAAATTGATTTCTAAAGCTATAATTTTTCAGAAATTGTAAGTAAGAATTAAAGATTATCCTTTTTTAGGACACTACATTAATATTTGTAAATAAGATTTTCTAAATGTTAAATTTTTCTAATTTTGGTATTTTTATTTGGCAGGCTCGTATAGCGTTTTTACAAGGTGAAAGGAAAGGTCAAGAAAATTTAAAGAATGATTTAATACGAAGGATAAAAATGTTAGAATTTGCTTTAAAACAAGAAAGGTTAGTCTTGTTTTGTATTTATCTGTGTTATTGGTTAAAATTTTATTTTTATTTCTTCTGTCACATATTTTAGTCTCTATGATTAGAATGTATTTTAAGGTTGAGAATGTAGAATATATGTGATAAAATGCATTAAATTTCTATGTTATCAAGATATTTGCGTGAGGCCCAAATGATGTGTAAATCAGTGTTTTACATTTTGAGAAAACCAAGTTGTATCTAAAGGCATAAAAATACACAATTGTGTAAAAATAAAGTACTGTCATATAATGACGGAATTTTTACAAGAAGTTTGGTTTGCTATTCTAGTCCATAGGTCACTGTTCTTGAAAAATAAACGTAAGTAGCCATAGTTTTGAATAGTTAGGTGCACTGTATGCACCCAAATTAAAAGTTTACGTGCACGGATAAAATTTCATGTGCACCCATGAATCCACTAATTTCGAACCCTGAAATATATTTTAAATTACAACAAAATAAGTTTGACGAATTGTGTGTGATAGATGGATGAGACACCAACTTTACTTGTTGTATCAGCTTCCACGCTTACTATTATATGAATGCTTCTCTGACGATGATGGCTTTCAGCCATCATCGTCAAATGTCATCATCAAAGATTCATCATCGAAAAATGTTTAAAGCTTAAATTTTTACAACTGTGCCTATTGTGTGTTTTAATGCATCATTTATCAAGTGTATTACACATTGATTCTACCTTCAGTTTCATTGTGTTTATTAATGCATTATTTATCAGGCATTTATGTATAGTCATACAGTCCTTAAAAGTCCTTAATTTTTTAGGAAATGATTTTTGGTCCTTAAAAGTCCTTATTTTCACCCAAAATCTACAAAAAGTCCTGAAAGGTCCTTAATTTTGTTCAGTTTTTCAATATGTCTTTGAAGTACGATTTACGAGTTTTTCTATGAAGTACAATTTTTATTACTGCCACAGGGTTCGTACATATGGTCCTTAAAAGTCTTTATCTTTGTCCAAAATCTGCAAAAAGTCCTTGAAAGTCCTTAATTTTGTTCTCTTATTTCTCCGAAGTACGATTTATTAGTTTTTCTACGAAGATTTTCCATGATTATTTCTACGAAATACAATTTTTATTATGCCACAGGTTTTGTATGGTCCTTAAAGGCCTTTAAAGTCCTTATTTTTGCCCAAAATCTGCTAAAAGTCCTTAATTTTGTTCTCTCAACATTTCTCTGAAGTATGTTTTAGTTAAAATTTTTATTAATGCCATTCTTCTCACAGTATGAATCAATATAAAGAACAAACATGAAATTCACACCATGCAGGTTGTTATATGCCCATAGTATTCTGCAGTAGAGATTGACTGCAATTAAAAAAAAAAGTAGCAAAAAAAGTCACCTTTTAAATTTAAAATTTTGTGCTCCTTTATAATAAATCTAGGCTTTCTTCCCATCCTATTTTAGTGCGGATGGTGGAGATTCTCTATTCGGTTCAGGACCATAGTTAGATGCTTCTTTGCATGACTGTGGACTTCGAATTTGTTAATATTTCGATATATTTTATTAATATATTTAACGATGCTAACAATCTAAGCAGACTAAAAATTTAGTGTTAATGAATAAATTCCTTAAATTTTGTAATGAGTAAACATTGGGCTGTGCAGTGGTAACATGTTCGCTTAGTGCGCTGTTATCTCAGGTTCAATTCTCAATGGTATGCTGCTCCACAGAAAATACCATCAAACTGCTCACTGCAGTCCAGGGCTGGTTCCTTAGGCGGTTTGGAATCTTTGGAAAACTGTAGATCCCGACACAGCATGACCCATGTTGTCAAAAACAAGCATGAGTCAGCGATTAATATGGTGGTCCGCTAGAGAACGAAGGCAGAACTCTTAAAAAGGAGGAAAGGCAAAAGATAATATCGTTCCTTAGTGGCATTTCGTTTTTTTTTTTTTTCCCAGCCTGTATTCTGGAACTGGGGTCATGCCTTTTGTGGCAGCAATCTGTTCCACCTAACGAAGGAGATTCAATTTAATGATGGTGCTGCTCCTAACGACATTTTTTGTAACTTTTTGTGTTTACGTAGTTCTGTGACAAAGAGGCCATATTTTTAACCGTCATATCTCGAATGGGAGGAATGCAAAATGCCCGTACATGGTACTGCTTTACTGAATTTCACCAAACTGTTTTAAAAACCGGACCATCTCAAAATCTGCAGTGCTGTCTTTGCCGTTCAATTCCATCGATCAAAGGAAATTTTAATTATAAATATTACATATTGAATTACAATTTATTATAAATATGAAACCCCATTAACTTTTAATTATCAACCTTATTTGTCTTGTTTAAGGCTAATTACTCTATCACTTTTAAGGAACTGCTTTTCTTTCTCCATGATTATTGTTTCGTAATCATTAATTCTGCGATTTCATTCTATTTCTGTTTGCTAATAGGTCCTTATTTTTTTATTTCTGGTCCTTAAAGGTCCTTAGAAGTCCTTAAATTTCATGTAAGGAAGTGTGTGTATGAACCCTGGATAAATGTTTGATATGTATCACTAAAGCTGCTCAATATGTCCCCCCTCCCATTTTGAACGATGTTTTCTACTCGCAAAACCATATTTTCCTACAGTTGAACGTAGCAAGTCTGTTGGAATATCCAGAATATGGTGCTGAATGCTGTTCTTCAGATCTGGCACTGATGCAAGTCTTCTGCAGTAGATGGTGTCCTTTTGGAAACCGCATAACCAAAAGTTGGATGGGGTGATGTCCAGCGAGTGAGGTGGCCACGCTGTAGGAAAGTGTTACGGCTGATCACCCGTGCAGCTGTGAAACGCTGTTTTAGCAATTGCTGTACAGGATGAGAAATGTGGGGAGGGGTGCATTCATGCTGTTGAAGTTGTTGGACTACAAAATCCCCCAGCATGTCATAGTATCATTTTCCACCAACATAACAGGTTCTGATTCCATTTGCTGTTATCTCTTCAAAAACGTATGTCCTAATGCTAAAAGTGGCTGTAAAGCCATATCATACTGTTAGTTGTTCAGGATGTAAGGGTTTTTCCTGGATAGCGTGAGGGCTTTTTGATGCCCAAACTCGACAATTGTGGGTGTTAACTTGGCCATTGAGGTAAAAGTGGACTTCCTCAGTCCACAGGATGTTCCATGGCCAAGTGATATGTACCATGCGAGCAACGAACTGAAGTGCAAAGGTTTTACAAATCTCTGAGTTCCCTTCATGCAATTGGTGCACGTGTTTGATTTTGTAGAAGAGAAAAAACATGCAAAATCTACCTCATGGTGTTTTGTACAGTGGAATATGGTATATCCACAGTACAGGCACTGGCACATTCACACTGCTATGTGGCGATTAACTGCTGGTTTCTACAACTGCTGTAGCCATACCTTCCATGTAAGTACACTGGACTCACTTTTGTCTTCTACCCTGAAGAATGCAAAGTTGCCCAGTTCTTTCAAATTTTGGTATCACCTTGCGTAGGGTACATAGAGATATTAGACCTCTTTGTATCTGCTTCATTTGGTGGAATTCTCTGACAGCTGCAAAGGAGTTTTGTGGGTTCTGCTAGAACAACCTTACTGGTAAAGTTGTTATTGTTCTGCAGGTTTTTCTTGCAGCGTAGACATGTTCAGATAAGTAATTAATGCTTGTGCACAGTCCACCTTATTATCTAGTGAATAATGTCAATAGCTATGCATGATTGTGCGAATGGCATTTCCCTTGTTCAATTTATGCAAATAACTACTATTCATGCTCCAGTGCCACCTGTTGACAAACTTTGATATTAACTTTTTTATAATAAATATTATGCACATCATTTGAATTATCTGTTGTATAAATTTTGTCTCATCTGGAGCAGTGGAACATACTCCAGAGCTCTCTCTGAAGTGGGAACTTATTTCTCACTAACCCTGTACATACTGAACACCATACTCATCATACATCTTATAAAATTTTTTTTTTTTTGTGTGTGGGTGGCAAAAATTATTGTATAATAAATTCCCCCCCACGAAAAACTCACAAAAATCTCGCCCCCGAGGCTTTTCTGTGTTGACCATTATTTGGCAATTGTGTTATCCCTGTGAAGGGTAATAATATCATATGTCATGCATCTTCAAAATTTGTTAATTTCAGAAAGTTGATAATTGAGTAGAAATAAAAAACCCTTAGTGCGGTAGATGTAAAGTCAGGGTTGGAAATAAGGAGCAGAAAGTCTGGTGTCACTGGCACATAACCATAAAATGTTTTATTTGGGTGAAATTTCAAAATTTTTATTTTGTTTGCATATGTGTGTATAAACATACAGTATAATGACTTACAATGATAATAATAACCAAATCAGTTTGTTATTTTTCTGATTTAAATGTGGCCTGACCACAGACCAAATTATTCACAAATCACATGGAGAAATGGAAAAACAGACATTTTAATGGAGACAAGTTATTGTTAACTTCAGGATTCATGAGATAGTTTGTAATAGAGGATGACAATGGCTGGGAGTATCCATATTTTCACACAAAATAGTTTTGCTAAGTATAAATTTTAAGATATTAATTTACATTTTTCTTAGAATTTTTTCTAAAATAAAAATCTAATTTTGAACACTCGTTTCTCAGTAATTTTTTTTACAAATAATAATTTTTGTTGATAAAGTTTTATTATATTTTTATTCACTATTCAAGTGCAGAATGCTTATTGATCATTCAGGATTAGGATGACTTCATTGTTCATTCCCAATTTTTTGAAATTGTATAACTATTGCCCCCTTTTCCTTTCTCCTTGGCATCCTGATTGTACTTCAAACAAAATTAAATATTATTTTAATACTCAAATCTTGTAGTCATACATTTCACGATGTGTGAATTATGCTATAATGTTGTCTTAATGTTTTTTATATATGAATGATTGTGATTAAAAATAAATTCTTATTATAATATAGTTTTAAAATATACGAATAAATTGGGCATGTGATATATTGATAAAGGTAAGAGATATTTAGGGCCGTGCAGTGGTAGCACACTTGCTTATCTTGTGGTTATCCCTGCTTTGACTACCAACATTTCCAAAGAAAGGACACTTACTGAGTAACTGCTCACTGTAGTCCGGGGTTTGGTTCCCTAGGCCTTAAGAGGTTCAGATTCCTTAGAAAATTATTTGTTCTAGTACAGCATGACCTTATTGTCCTTGTGCCGTACAACTCAAACCAAAAGATTATATGTAGATCAATTATAATCGTTGGCAGCATTTCATGGAGAATTCTATTTTTTTTTTTTTTGTTCGTGTTTCTTCAACTAACACTTTTAAAGAACAGTTGTCTTTTACAATAAACAGTTCATTGATATTTTTATAAACGGTAGAAATGACCATCACTAGAATTTAATATGCCTTTTTGGCACATCCAGGATACCTGGAGAACCTGGAATTGTTGTTTGAAGTCTGGGAAAACACGGGTTTTTTTGGTCAATCCTGGAAAAATCAGGGGAAAACCTAACTTCTGTTCTGAACAGCTAAATTTCAAGTAAATATGAAGCTATTTTTGTCAAAACCAAAGTTTAATTCAAAGTTGTGTTGGAAAAGTCAGGTCATTTTTTTTTCTCCAATGCGAGTGGGAACCCTGCAGATCCTTCAGTCATACATTCGTATATAGGTTGATTTTAAAGTTTTTTTTTTTGTTTTTTTTCCAGAATTTGGAAAACATTTATGATTGTTTCTAAATACCTAAAGTAAAATGTGATTGCCATATACTTAAAATGAAATAAACTACAGTAAGGAATAATAGAATTTATACAGCAATTAACCGTTAACAATTGTTAAAAACTGTAATTATAAAATTTGTATTGCCATGTTTACTCAATGGCATCAGTTCATAAAGCCAGTGAATGAAACTGAACCAGGAGTGTAACGTTCAAGTTCATACTATCTTGTAATAGCTTCTCATCTTGAACAATATCTATTTAGCATTAAAACTTTTCATAAATATTTACTGATTAATGATAGGTACTGTATATTTCTTTTAGTTTGTTTTATGAATAAGTTCTTTTGTTTAAACATAGGGTAAAATTTCATAAGCTCAAATATGGAACTGACCTGAATCCTGCTGACTTAAAGGCACCCATTTTTGATGATATAGGTATGTTTACTTACTACCTACTTTAAATTTAACTTGAAATGCGAAAGAGTTTATTTGTTCATTATATTAAGAATTTTATATTTATTAAGGCATTGTTTAACTGTATTTTTATGCTATTCTACATCACATTCTATGGCTTCAGGAGTTTTGATTCCATTTTTGAGGAGAAAGGATCACAAGTCAGAGTTTACAGACACACACATGAAACCATGTTTTTCGAGTTTACATAATTTACGGGTCATTCATTCCACCTCAAGTGATCCAATTGGAAAGCCTCACCCTCTTGGATTTTTTCCAAATTTGGTTCATTTGATATATTACTAGAGGTAGTAAAAAATCCATATTTTCAGATTTTTAACTGCAGTATTTTTTAAATTATAGGCCTCTGAAATCTGGAAAAAAGCACGATTTTCTGTTTACGTGCAGTTACAAAAACTATTACTAATCAAGCTAGAAATGAGATAGATGAAATAAAAATAATGTTGTAGATTATAAGCTTTCATATGATATCCAACATGACAAGTTTTGGGCAGTTTGGAATTTCAAAGTCATGTCATGAAGTTTTTGACCTTGGATTTATCAAAACACTCTATTTTTAAAATTTTTAAAAAAATCACACATAAATTTGCACATATTAGCATCATTTCTGGAAAGTTTCATCTTGGGACAGGAATGGGAACAGATTTTGGTTTTTTTTAAAAAAAGTTATTCCAAGGAAAGACCATCTGCAAAAATGGGAATTTTTTATTTTAGTCCACACTTATCAATTACTTTGGCAAGAACAACTATTTTTAAACGAAACAGCACTATCATATTACAGAGTTGCCAACTGCTCCGGAACTTCCGGTTTCTCCTCTAAAGCCTTGAAAATCTGCAACTCCGCACTCTGTATCGTTCACTCTGGAAACTGTGTCGATGCAGGTATAGGGTATTTTTCCCTACAAGGGAAAATTTTTCTCTGTGAAGAGGGGAAAAAACCTCTACTTCACAGGTAAATTTTCCCTGAATTTCTTCGATTAGGATTACGATATATTCCCCCTCTTTCGCGAAGGTACTAGACCGTAGAAACTCTAATTGCACTTTCCAAAATGGTACAATGCGCATGCCCACAGACTTCACTTTGATGCTTCTGAATGTTTCCATAGCGGGTGGTATAAGAATTGAGGAAACGTTGTATTTCGACAAATTAGAAACTCGAAATGCACCGACCAAGTTGTCAAGGGCTTATCCAGAAAGGGGTCCGGAGTCATAAGCGTATGCAGAAAGTTAAAAGGGGATGGGGTTATAGAGCTACAACTCATATATTCCTATGTTAAATATACAAAATTTCATTGCAATGGGGAGGTTACAACCTCCATCAACACCTCCCTGCATACACCAATGCCCCGAGTTCCCACCCTTTTTCTAGGCTGCTATTGAGGCTACGATTACGATATTAAGTAATCAGAGAGTGTACGTGAGGGCACTTGCAATGCCGCATGTCATGGACGTTTCTGGTGGGGGCCAGAGCCCCCCATCCTTTTTCTAAGCTTCTGTTGGAACTACGACTATGATATTCCGTATTCAGAGAGTGTACATGAGGGCACTTGAAATGCATATGTCAGGGACGTATCATATGGAGATCGGAGCCCCCATCCTTTTCCTAGGCTGCTATTGGAGATACGATTACGATATTCCGTATTCAGAGAGCGTACGTGAGGGCACTTGAAATGCATATGTCAGGGGCGTATCGTATGGGGGAGTCGAACCCCCATTCTTTCTAAGCTGCTATTGGAGCATGACTATGATATTCCTTATTCAGAGTGTGCATTGAGGGCACCTGAAATGTCATATGTACATCTTTTTATGAAAATAGGTGCTTGTATAAAAATGTATCTAGGTTTATTAAAGGCCTGCAGCTTTTGCATCTGTTGAAAGCTGTTGAATGACATTGATTTTCTAATCAACTAAGAAGTTAAGAAGATTTGGTGTGGCTGTAGAACTCTACAGTTGGTAAATACAAAGATGTAACAAGAATGTCAAAAATGAGTTTTATAGTAATATACGAAACTATTTTAAGAGGGTTTGTACATATATGGTAAGAAATTTTCATTCCATGAGAAGTCTACACTGTGTCAAATCCCCCACACCAAGGACAAATGAGTTTAGAGGAATGAAATTTAGGCAAAGCAGTTGTCTAGGTAACATATTTATTTGATTAAAGTTTCAAGGTTACCGGTAAAAGTATGCGCAAGAAGATCCATTTCAAATGCGAAATGGTGGTACATTAATAACCGCTGTAGTCGCCACGATTTTCAATGCAAGCATGCAAACGTGCATGCATTGTGTCGTACAGGTGCCGTATGTCATTTTGTGGTATGGAGTTCCATGCCTGTTGCACTTGGTCAGTCAAATCAGCAACGCTTAATGCTGGTTGTGGATGACGCTGGATTTGTCTTCCAATAATGTCCCATATGTGCTTGATGGGAGAAAGATCTGGTGATCTGGTAAGCCAAGGTGATATGTCGACACTCCGTAGAGCACGTTGGGCGACAGCAGCGGTATGAGGACGAGCGTTATCCTGTTGGAAAACACCCCCTTGAATACTGCTCATGAATGGCAGCGCAACCGGTTCAATCACCAGTCTGAGCTACAAATTTGCTGTCAAGGTGCTTGGGATAACGATGAGAGTGATCCTGCTGTCATAGGAAATCGCTCCCTAGACCGTAACTCCTGGTGTAGGTCCAGTGTGTCTACGCCGCAGACAGCTTGGTTCCAAGCGTTCATCTGTCCTCCTTCTTACCAATATACGACCATCAATGACACCAAGACAGAAACGGCTCTCATCTGAAAACACAACAGATCTCCACTCCGCCCTCCAATGAGCTCTAGCTTGACATCGCAGATGGCAGTGATTCGGAGTTAGTGACATGAATGCTATAGGCCGTCTGGCTCAGAGCTGTCCGTTAAGTAATCGATTTGTTACAGTTCGCTGTGTGTCACTCTGAAGCCAACAGAAGCTCTAATTTCTGCTGCAGATGCAGTACGATGCGCCACAGCCATGAGGCAAATATGGCAGTCTTCTCTGTCAGTAGTGACCCATGCGTGGCAGGACCCTGGTCTTTTTGAGACAGTGCCTTCTCGTGACCACTGCTGCCAACACTCATACACAGTGGATACATCATTGCCAAGTCTTTCTGCAATATCGTGGGAAGAAAACTCACCTTCTCATAGCCCTTATTACACAGCCTCATTCAAGTTCAATAAGCTGCTGATACTGCTTTCTTCGTCTCCTTAAAGGCATTCTTGACTCAAACCTAGCTCACAACGTCCAATTTGGACGATAAACAATGCGCACAAAGTTTATATCGCATATTTAAAGCAAACATGATTTGCATGATCATAGTGGCACTACTAGTGCCATGCTTATTGAACTGGCATCATCTTTCAGATGTGCAAACATGCCTCCCAAATGTCGTTTATCTAGCACAACTCTTTCTTGGAATATAGGATTTTATTTTCCGCCAGTGTATTTAAACATGCTAAAATAGCTGATGTTAAGACAATTTGGAAAACTCATCTCTACAGTTGTTTAACTATGACTCTGAAACAAGTGATATAATTGAAGCTGAGTTTGCCAGATTTCAAGTGGACTCTTTAACAGAAGAGATAATCAGCTGTGATAGACCAGATATTGCATGGTTTAAAATGCAGGATAATAAAGATCATAATGGGTGTACAAAGTATAAGTTATTACCTGATCTCATGTTTAATATTCTTTTAATTCCACACAGTAATGCTGCATGTGAAAGAGTGTTTAGTGTTGTATCACAAAATCTAACTGATAACAGATCAAACCTTCTAAGCTTAAATTATAGAGAAATGTAAAGCAGGTGGAAATGTGTGTTATGACACTTTTTTCAGCAGATGAGTTGCAAAAAGCAAAAAAGGCAACCTATTGATCTCTTGATGAAAAATGAATCAGCTCAAAAGGTTTTCTCAAAATTATTTTTTGCCACAAGTGATGATGTAAATAGAAATCATATATTTTCTTTTGTTGTTCTTCACTGCTACTAAAATTCATTAAAAAATTAATATAATACATTTTTTTGGATGAGTGCAATTCTTAGGCTTTTCTCTATCCTATTGTTCATTGAATATCTGTACATGTACTTTTTCATTTGTGTGTATTGAGAGAAATGTCCTTTGAGTTTTCCTAAGATTATTTCACACAAATTCATTGGAAAAACTTCTAATGCATTTTATATTTGAGGTTTTGGGGGGAAGGGGGTTAAATGTGTATTAGATTTTTGCTTCCATAATATTAGAATAAATCCTTTTTATTTATACATGCAATTTTTAAATCTTGCACACACACACACACACATATATATATATACAGTGCGTTTGGTATTTTAGTGGACACCTGATATTTTTACGTAAATGCTAAAAAAAATACAAAAACTGCGAATTGGCTTTTGAAGAATGCCGAGACACCATAATGTCTTGTAGAAAAATAAATTTTATATAAATATATCGTCACATAAATGGGGAAAATGCAAATTTATGTAACAAATGTTGTTTGTTAATTTAAGGGACACTATCATTCCTGACTAACAGATGGCAGTGCAGGCGCTAAAAAATTTGCATATTGTATTCTTTCGATGCGTAGGTTCGTATAAATACCCGTGTGAACAGGTTTATGATAAAACATCGTTTGTAGTCATCGAAAAAAGGAAAATACTTACGGATTTCGAGAAAGAGGAAATTGTGGCTTTTAAATGAAATGGAAAATCCATTTTCAAAATTTGTCAGCTTATTCAGCGTCCAAGGAGTGCTATAGGGGCCTTTTCAAAAAGAAACCCCAAAAGGATCCACCCAAAAAGCGGGGAGCGAAGCCAAAACTGAGTAAAAGAGATAAGCGGAACATTAATAGAGAGGCCAGTAACACAGGAAAGTTGGCTGCAAAAATCCAAAACGACCTTAGTTAGCTCCTAGTTAAACGTTGGATAGTATGGAATGTGCTCTCTAATTCCAAAAATTTATCTTTTCGAAAAAGAAAGGCAAACCACCTCTCACCCAAGTTCACAAACAGGAACACTTAAACTAGGCTCGACGACTCATGAAGTGGAACGATAAATGGTTGCAGGTACTTTTCACGGAGGAAAAGAAATTCAACTTAGATGGTCCGGATGCTTTTCAACATTATTGGCACGATTTGCGGAAAGCGCCGCAATACTTTTCTTGTAGAGTTCAAGGAGGAGAGTCGGTGACCATTTGTAGTGTCTTTGGCTACAACGGTACTACGCCTGGAGCTTTCATCGGCAGTCGTATGAATTTCACCTGCTATCAAGAACTTTTGAATGAATATGCCCTCCCATATGCCTCATAAATATGTGGGGAAAACTGGATTTTGCAACAGGACAACGCACCGTGCCATGCATCTATCTCCACCAAAAGATGGATAAATTCAAAAAAGTTTAAAAGTATGATTTGGTCGACACGTAGTCCTGATTTAAATCCTATCGAAAACGTATGGGATTATATTGTTCGTCAAATATATGCAAATGGGAAGCAATTCACGTCGGTTAATGCCTTAAAGGACGCTATTGTGGAAACTTGGTATCAAATCGATCCTAAGTATTTACAAACATTGATAGAATCAATGGATTCACGTGTCTTTAAAGTTATGCGCAAGAACGGAGGATATCTCGCGTATTAATCTACATAAAACTTCGAAAGCCCTATTCGATTTTTCTGGATGTCGATCACGCAATTTGCAAAACATGTTGAAAACGATAACCGTAGCCAAACCGTTTAAAGGTTATCCAGCAGCATGAGAGTGGAACGCAAGGGGAGAATGTTCACTTTCCGAAGCTGACGCCATAACTCGGGAGGAGTAGGAGACTGACCGACGGCAACTGGAAAAGCTCGAAGCAGAAACAGTATTGGCTTTAAAATGAGGGATACTGCACGTGTGATGTTCGCCAAGTCCTCCATAAGCAAACTGATAACGCGATTGGAGGGGAGTAAGGACGAACTTTTTTTTTGTTAAATAATGATAGAAACGCAGGTTTTTTTAATGAAGATTATTATTATTTTTAATCTGGCCTGCAGTTTTAATGTATAATTATAGATTTTATATGCAAAATTTTTTGTTCATAACAGGTTTTGTTGGGAATTATTTTCCTTCACGTAGGAATACATCGTGTAGCGTAACCCATGTAGCCAGGTTGAGTTTGCCTAAAGTATATAGACTAAAATATTTTTTTATAATAGGGGTTTTTACATGGCTGTTTTTAAAGAAAAACACGCTGGTTTTTCATTTCTATCCTTATTCTCGCATTGCTTCTGAAGCATCCTCAAAACTCCTAAAATTTTATGAGAATGCTGTGTGTGTGTGTGTGAAGCTGCTTAGATAAGGTTGGCAACCTTGATATTAATCATGCTTAAATTGATGAAAACGTTTACTCAGTTAAGAGGGTGTGGAGGGGGATGGATGAGGCCAAAGTATGTGTACTTTAAGAAAGTTACATCCTCAAACAAACATTAACTTGTTAATTTATGAAAAATTGCATCTTTTTACAAGTTGCTGCTGCCCCATTCCCCTCTTTTCTATGTTGTTAACTTCAATAACCCCCTGCAAGGTAACTCTTAAGAGCTGTGGTTGCCAAGCCCATTTTTTCTTTACAAACATAGGAAGTCAGCCAGTGGGACATCTGGGTTCCACCAGAGTCGGAATTTGGGAAACATGCACTTCATAGTCAAGTGGATACATAAAGGATGGAGTAGGATCTTTAGGATCCAGAAACTTCGTACTCACCATCTCGGTTGTTTCATTCTTTTCCAAAATTATACCAAGCGACCATTGATTGTCATACTTACATGTTACATATCCTTTCACATCTGCTATTGTAAGAGACTTCTTTAAAATTTCTCCTATCAAAGAGAGCTTGTAGGACTGCTTACCTTTTGAGTATACTTTTGTCAGTGTCTCTTTAGATGACACATTGTGGAAATTGTGGAATTTCCGGGTGCTAAGTATTGGCTTTGCAACCAGAAATCGTTTTTCTAGAACTTTCTGTTTGTCTTCATGTTGTTGTTTATTAAAATTTTTTTTTTTCATAAGAGTCAATTTTAGCTTGACACCATTTAAATAACTGTAAGGGTGTCATAATTCACTCATCATAAGGTCAATGTAGACTTGCCCTTGCTTCTTTGTCTTTTCACAGTACCTCCGAGATCGTCACATATACCTTTATCATGCAACAGTCTATAAAAATACCACTCAGCCTCTATAGTAAACTTACTTTCATGGTGACATAAGTTTAAAAAGTTTTTCAATTTTTGAATTTAGCAGCAGAACCATCTGAGAAGTAGAATATTTTTTTCAAGTCTGGTATTAATTCTGATTTTAGATATGAGCCAAATTTTATTTGAAATAAATGTACGGTGATTGCGTTATGCTTAAGATGTTCAGAGATATGATGCTTTTAATTCTTAAAACATCAGAGTCTTTGTAGTGGACCTCTACTGGGAAAATGGTAGCCTGGTCATTGTTTCAATGAAAAGACAGGACCTCATCTTACAAAACAAAGGCATAATTTTCAGCAAATTCAAAGGGTATC
>QLNU02015360.1:65689690-65737786 GCA_006491805.2 Dysdera silvatica
CCAATAAGAGCATTGCGAGTGTAGAGACGATGAGGCGAACACCAATAAAAGACATTCTTTCGGTAGGACTCTTAGCGAGATGGTCACGCTGCCCATGATGGACATTCATAATGTCTTACAATAATAATGTCAATTCTTAATCGTAACAATTTAAGTTATTTTGCTATGTGATTGTAAATAATTTGTGTAACGTAGAGACATGCTGTCTACATGGTTCATCTGTATCTTGGTATTTCTGACTCAATTTCGATAAGGTTCCAGGGTAACAATCCACGTGAGTTGACGTACGAGCTAAAACCCTTCTGATATAACTTATAAGCTATCGGTGATATTATGGAGTCTATCACCGCTCCATCGTTCTGCAATCCGTCATAGAACGATAACCAAATCTATAAATGTAGAAACCGCAATTGGTAACCCTACAATATCATATATCGCATGTATAGTAGAATTTTGCATATTGTACAATAATAATGCATAATAAAATTTGGCCATCCAGCATGAAACAGCTGGAATACATATATATTTGAATAAATTCATAATATGTATTCCCACCATTTGGTGCTAGATGGCAAAATGTTATTACATGTTATTATTGTACAATATACACAATTCTACTATACAAGTATAAATATGATATATAGTGATGTTAATTTTATTATTTACTTTTATTATTATTTATGACGTAACAGTGCCAGAATCTGATTTCACGAAATGTTTTCAGCCTTCGGTCTATCTTGTTGGCCTACACGACTTATTTCCTACTAATTAGTTAATGCTTAGTAGTTTTGCAATTTAATTTTTTTCTCTTTTTTAGTTTTTGAGTTTGGTTAAAAAACTCCTATTTTGCTACATTGGGTCCTGCTATTGGTCCCATCTGATCAAGCATGACCACTTTGCAATACCTGTACATAACTTTTACAGTTCTACGAGCCTTCGTTTCGACATTATTTGATCGATTGAGGACTTACTTTTTGCATCCTGTGTATATTGTATAAAATCAAAAAATGAAATCTCTTGACTTCAAATATTGATTTTAGGTTTTTTTTTCCTATTATTTTACTAATGTCTTTCATGTAATTTATCTTATAGGTGCAAAACATCGCTCTCTCCTTTATTCAAAAAGTTCATATAACAGCATGAAAATTTTTTGCAACACGAAAGAGCCGTCTACTTCCAAAACCTCTGATATGAATGCTAATACAGCATTATTACATAAAGAAAATAAAATTGATTCATTTGTTTTAAAATCCGAAGTTACAGATACAGAAATATTATGGGCATTTAAGTGTGTGATAAACCACTATTCGTATAAATCTTGTGATGATGTTAGATAGTTATTTACTTGAATGTTCCCTGATAGTTCAATTGGGAAAAATTTCTCATGTGGTGAAAAGAAATGTACCTGTAGCTTCCACTTTGGTCTTGGTCCTTACTTTGAAACATTGCAAAGATGCTAATTTTTTGCTTTACTCTTTGATGAGACTCTTAATCAGACAAATCAAAAGAAGCAACTGGATATCCATGTGCGATATTGGCATCAGGAAAACAAGGTTAGAACTCAATATCTCACTTTGGCATTTATTGGGCATGCCACAAGTGAAAATATTTTATCAAAATTTTATGAATGAGTTGACAAGTTGGATTTATCAAAACTTGTACAAATATTGATGGATGCACCTTCAGTAAATTGGAAATTTTACAACTTATTGCAAGAGGATTTGTATAGGGAATATAACATCAAATGCTTAACATTGGGGACATGTGGTCTACATATTCTCAATAATGCTTTTAAATATGGAATGTCATCTACTGGCTGAGATATCTCATCATTCTTGTCTTCTTTGTATTGGGTTTTCGAAGATTCACCTGCTGGACGTGAAGACTTTTTAAATATATTCTCCCTTTAAAGTTCTGCTGTTACCGCTGGTTGGAAAATGCTCCAGCAGCTGAAAGAGCTATAGAGATTTGGAACGATATAATTCTATATGTGAAAAAGATTGAAATAGGGCGTTTTAAAAGAATTTCATCAAAATCATTTTTAATTGTTTTAGAGGCTTCGAAAGATAAAACTTTTCTTATAAAATTGCATTTTTTTCTGTAACAGAAGTACTGTTACCTTCCTTGAATATTACCAAAGAGATAAACCACTAATTTCCTTTTTTGCTGAAGATCTATTAAAATTAGTAAACGAAAGTCTTCAGCATTTTAAGATCCTGAAGTCTGAACATGGAAGAATATCAAGGGTCAAAAATTAGTTCAAATTTAATTTTAGTGATCCCAATTACTACAATGACAAAAGTAAAGTGTATTTGTGATTAGCTGCAGATCAGTTCCTGAAAGTCAAATTCCGCAAAAACAGAAATTTTTCAGGCTGAAGTTTTTGCATTTAAACAAGAAGCTTAACAGTGTGTTTTAACGATACGTTTCTTGCAGAAATGTCTAATAAACTTTCAATTGTTCGAAATGCTTCTTGTATAGACCCATGAGTAATGGCTAATGAACAAGAAAAAGCCTGTGATATATTAAAGAACGTGTTACTGATTTTAACACAAAATAAATATAATTTTCAGGAAGGCTGTGATGAAACTCTCATACTTTTCCAAGAATTTTTGGAAAAAGTAGTGAAACTAAATTTACTTCAATTTTCTACTTTTGATCCAAAAAGTCTTTCTCTTTACACAGTTCTTTTTCCTTATTTTCACAACACCCGTTATTCCAAAGTATGGATAATTGTAAAAATGCTACTTACCTTATCACATGGGCAGGCATCTGTAGAAAGGGGATTCTGTATAAATAAAGCGATAGAAGTTGAAAATTTAAATGACTCCCCTTATATTTTTCAACGCACCATATATGAATCCATAAAGTTTTCTGGAAGTTTCATGAACATTGACATTACCAAAGAAATGAGATCAGCTGTTTCTTCTGCACATTCTAAATACATGCAGTATTTAAAGCAATAAAAATCTTTAGTGAAGTCAGAAAATTTGCAGATAAAAAAAAAGTTCTAGAAGAAATTGAGTACTTAAAACAAAAGAAAATTTTTATTCAAAGTGATATTAAAGACACCAACAAAAAAAGCAGATGCTTTAACAGAGACTGGCAGAAACATCGAGTTATTTATTAAATCAAATGGACTTAGAAAAATTGTTAAAGAGAAAGAAATAGATATAAACAATTTGGACGTACAAATATCCGAAAAAAATTCAGATTTAAAAAATAAATGTGTTGTATATTTGTAGTATCATGATTTTTTTTTTTGTATCTGTTAATTTATGAAAATTATAATTATAACTATTATAATGTTTTTTAATACCAACTTATACAATATATGTGTGTTAATCTGATAAAAATTTAAACTGCAAAATTTTAATAACTTTTAGGGAATTGCTTTTCATTCTCAAGCTTGTTTATAGGCTAAGTACGTTCTTCAATTATGTTTAATTATGGTATATTTTAACATACTTCAATTTTATTCTTAAAATGATGATGTAAGAGAGAGAGTGAAGTCGGTTGTGTAGATTATCTCTTTAATTCATTCAATTCCCATTTGCTTATATGTCCTTAATTCTTTTTATTTTTGGTCCTTAAAGGTCCTTAAATTTTATGTAAAGACATGTACACGTTCACTGTTGTCTAGGGTTTGGTTTCCTTGGAAGCAGAAGTTTGATTCTCTGAAAAATTGTTGGTGCCAGTGTAGCACGACCTTTGCTGTTTTTCAACTGCAAAATCACAAATTTGAAGTGAACAGTACATGGGGCCCTTCAGTGGTAACATGCTTACCTAGCATGCTGTTATCCCATGCTCGACTCTCAATGGTGCTTTAAAAAAGAAAAGAAAAAAGGGGGTTTACTGAATAACTGCTCACTGTAGAGGTTCAGATTTCTTGAAAAATTGTAGGTCCAGAGGTTTGGATTCCTCGGAAAACAGTAGGTCCCGGCGCAGCATGACCATTGTAGTCCTTGAGCCATAAAACCACAAATAAAAATGAACAAGTCCCATGGTGCAGAATGGCTCTTACAGCCCTTGCGTCATAAAGTTCACAAAGGCTCTGCACAGTAGAGCAAATTTTCATTTTCCTGTAAGATGAAAAAGCTAAATTTGTGATTAATAATTTTGCAATTCAGGTGTAAATTACTGTAATCTCACTCTTTCAGTTTTTAATATTAATATAAATTTTCAATATTTGTGTTCTCATAATTTCTCATGTTACTTTAAGTAAGAGTCTAGTTTAGTCCTGTTATAAGGTGTGCCGTTTAAGAAATTAAGATGAAACTGTATTAAAAACACCAACCTTAACACAATTGTATAATGTCTTAATGATAGCAGGTGTCTGTCATTAAAAGTAAATGTGTTCAAAGGCTGTAACAGGAGAATAATTAAGCAGAAAACATGAGGGCATCTACCACCTACTCACACATAATTTACATGTTGCTGACAGCCATATGTGTAGAGTTTCTAAAATTATTGGGGAGGCTTGGGCCACCAATAAATAAGTAATTTATTAAATATTAAGTAGATTAATTAATAATTAGTTTACCATTAATTAACAATTGAGTAATTTTTTAATTAATAATCATTGAATATCAATATTAAAGGAAATCTCTGTAAAATATCTTGCATAAATTGCACCTTATGCAAACTTTATATGCAGATCAATTTTTTAAATGATCGTGTATATTTCACGATTTGGGGCCCAAACAAATACATGATTTGGGAGTTTAAACTGGGGGAAGGGGAAAAAATATTCAGAAATTGGAAGTCAAGTATTTTCTGTCACTTTTTTTTTAATACTTAATCCATTAACAGCTAAGCATAAAAATTTACGGTGAAATCGCATAAAAATTCATGTGTTTTTATTTATGACAATAGCAATAAAGTTCAAAAAGAAATTGTATAACAATGTTTCATTAAAAACAAGAAAAATTAAAAAAACAACAAAAAAACAACAGTGTATGTAGGGGCACCGTGAAATGTTGCTTTAACACAATGTTGGTAGTTAACAAGGTCAGTTCATATATAAGTACAAAATTCATGATTTCTATAATATGCAACTAATTTTTCACATAAGAAAAATTTTATATGTTAAAATGCTTTTACAGATATTCCCATAATTATCTGAATAATTATCTAATAAAAATCCAATTAATAAAATTTTAATTATCTAATAAAATTCTAATTACGTAATAAAAGTCTAATTACGTAATAAAAGTCTAATTATGTAATAAAAATTCAAATTAACTGTGTACTAATAAAAATTCCAATTCAGCAATGAAAATTTCCTATATGGGATATAGGAAATTAGTGAAGTTGTTTTACCTCTCTCAGGAATCGTCACCTGCAGTTCTTTATGAAGGTTTTGGACATAAAAAAGAATGAAGGAAGATCAGGTCCAATCAATATTGCTAAACTACTCTCTCTCTCATGCGATGCTTCGAAGACACAAGAAGTTTAATTGCCCCACATAGTGGTGCACCTTGTTTATCAGAGGCCCTTACCTCCACTGTGGCATCACAAATGGACACACTAAGTGTGCAGCCCACGAGACGTGACACGAGTAACCTGTATATCGAAGACATCGGTATTGCGTATGCTTTATGATCTGTTAGACTTGTACCCTTATAAGTTGCAACCACTTCATCAGCTCTTACCAAATGACAGCTCTCCGCGAGATGAATTTGCAAGGTGGGCTTTTACAAAAGTCGCAGGAGATCCCCATTGGCTGCACATCTTCTGGGTAGATGAAGCTCGTTTTTCATTTCATGGTACAGTCAACACCAATATCTGTCGAATCTGGGCAAAGGAGAACCCACATGCTTACACTGATGAGCCGCTACCTTCACCATATGTTACTGTGTGGTGTGGTTTCATTGTGTCCATTATTGTGTGTCTTTTTTTTCTTCGAAGAGCCCTGTGCAAAAGTAGGCTGGAAAGCATGCTCAGTTAACAGAAAATGCTACTTACATATGCTACAGGAAAAAGTGATACCATGCTTATTGGAACATAATCTCCTTAACACAGTTACATTCATGCAAAATGGGGCAGCTCCTCACATTGCATCTTCTGTGAAGCAGTTCCTGACACGCACATCTGGGGAAGAACGACTAATCAGACATTACTATAAACATAAATGCTCCCCTCCTCACTGGACTTGACACCAGTTAATTTTTGGCTATGGTGTTACCAAGGGTAGAAACTTGTGAATTTTTGTGGTTGTCCGCAGGGCAACCACTGGAATTATTATGGTTGCCTCCAAGATAAGTTTGTTGCCCTGATTTTTTTTACTTCGCCAATTACCTTTTACCCTTTTCATGACAGAAAAACCTTGTTCACAATCCACACTCTGAGTTGGAAGACTGAGAAGCAAGTCTATTAATAATGAAAAATTCCTTATAGTATTCCATTCATTTACAGAACTTCAATCACACTTGGAGGCATTCTTATTATTTGTGTGTAAAACATATTTAAAATCAGCCCATTCGCATATTGTGCCTTCAACAGAACAGTTGTTTTCTTGTATTATGTCTTCAAATATTGTAATGCATTCGGTAATTTCTCTGTCCCTATATGTTCTTCCAAATTTTCTGGCCCAAATTTTGAAATTCAAAATGTTCATAGAATTTATGATTGAAACATCTTCAAATCTATTTTTCAGTGATTGAAGAAGAAATTTTATTATTACTGATGAAGTAGCAAAATTTTGAAGTTTGGAGTTTTATTTTTACGTTATGAAATGTTTTTGAAGACAGAATACTATTAAAGTTAATTCCTGGGCTTTTAGTTTTCCCAGTGTACATAAGGAATTGTGTAATGTAGAAAATACTTCAAGGAGGGGCAAATTTTGTAGTTGAAAATTTAATGATAACTGACTGAGAATAGGCAAAATGTCCATCAGAAAATGCAAGTATAAAATAAAGTTCTCTGATATAATGATCACTTTCAAAATCTGTTTTGACTTAACCTTCGCTTCAGCAGTGTTCACTTACAGAAACCTTTTCAAAGTGTTTAATAAGAGCTGAATATAACTGATGAACCTGCAGTTGCAGCTTCAAGGGAGTAAGTAATCCACCTCGTTTCATCAGCATGCCTGGGTTTCACAAATCTTGTTTTTAATGAACTTCATGCTGTTTTGAAGTTGTTCACATTTAGAGCATTTTTTTAATAGAAACAATACACTCTCTGAAGTGTTTTTTTGAAACGTTTTATGATATGAATAAGTATTGAAAGCTCCTTTGTCAAACTGGTAGCGGTCACAGAAAACATGTGTTTGTTGAAAATCTGATTACATATTGCATTTTAATGATATTTTTGATTTTTTACATTATAAATATCGAGGTTAAAACAATTTTTAGTTGCCCGAGGGGCAACTTTTTTTTTTTTGTTTAACTTGCCCTTCAAAAAATTTGATTGCCGGGGCAAGCTGGTAACCGCAAATTTTGACCCTTGCGGGTTACGTAAAATCACGAGTACCATAGTAGCCCATTCACCACGTAATCTTCTGCATACATCCGGATATGCTACATGCTTCAGTGAATGGTGTTCTCACTTGCTTACAAAATGTAATTTCTTGTGCTGGCGGATACACAGAACAATTAGTGCTGTAACGTGCTTCCAAACATTTGCCTGAATGCAAATAAACATAGTTTTCTCTGGAATTCTGTGATTTGAATGTGTGAAGCGTCCGCTGTGGATAAAATTTTGAACTATTTTTTTCTCTACCAAAAAGGAAACCACCTTCATGAGAATAATTTAATTTTATCATAAACCACATTCAAATATATCAATTCCTTCAATTTTTATAAATTTTTTAAATGTTTACAAACTTATGGACCACCCGGTATATCTGCCAATGACCCTGAATAATGTTTTGTTAGAGGCTTAAATAGCCAGTGAGGATATTACTATCTTTTGATCTCCCTCAAAGTATGGGTTCTTACCGTCTTTAAAAGTCCTTAAGAAATGTTTAATTTCGAAAATAAAAATTAAGGACACTTAAAACTCCTTAATTTTATGTCCAGGGCCTTAAAAACACCTTGCTTTTCAATCCACCAATCTTTCCTTTCTGAACACGACTGGGAAAGAACCTGGGGAAATTCCCACTAACCCCTAACCTTGTTTTAGTTCTCCCCTCTCAACTCAATGAACCAGCTGGAAAGGATGTTGTAAGGTTTTGTGATGATATGTCCTTTCGGGTATCTTCTTATTTCACTGGTGATAATCACACACACTTTTCCTTAACCTATGTAATGGACTATAACTTTTGAATTTTCCATAAAAGACACAATAGTCTTGTACCATAAAAGGCACTATAGCCTTATTCCATAAAAGACACTGTAGTCTTATAAATAACATTTCCACAACTCAAGTATAGAGATTAACAAATAATGAACTTTTATTCCAAGTGTGAGGTCTCTTGCTCCCATGAATTACCAGTACAACTCTGTACTTACAAAAAGCTACATAATCTAGCTTGGCAAGAAGAGTTGTACAGTCGCCAACAGATGTTATAATTTTGTCTAATCACAATATCCAGGATAGGACGATCATCGATGGCAGGGAAACTAAATTTTTAGCAAAGTGTTTTCAAGAACCTTGAATTGGAAAATTGAAATTTGCCAAAATGGTTGTGATATTAAAGACCCACAAACACCTAAAGTAGGTGTTTTGTCGGTCCTTAAGAACTGTTTAATTTTGCTCTATAAAAAGTAGCATGAACCCTGTATGTAAGATACAAGAAAAATAAAATCAGCATTACCTTTATGTTCTGAAATTTATATTTTTAATAAGTTATTTATAAATAGATGAGACAGATTTCTATTCCCAAGTGCTAATGCTGAAATGTAAACAGTAACGTTGCTGCGTCATTTCATTTCAAATTCTCTAGAATAAAAAAGTCACGTTGCCCTTATGTCACAGATTTTTTTTTTTGTCAGCAAGTACATAATGAAAAATGGTTAAATTATTTTTTTCAGACTTAGGTCAAAACTGAGGTCAGGTGGTTATGTTAAAACTAGTCACAATTTAACAAAATGTCACCGACAAGGTGGTTTTTAAGTTTGTAATTAGTGTAACTTTGTTATTTATGAACCAATTTTGTTCATTTCATTATTTGAAACACAAAAGTGCAAACTACAAGATATAATTCTTGAAATGCTGGAAATTTACATGTAACTTTTACAATTAAAAAAATTTTGGTCTCAAAATTTATTCAAATGTCAGGAATTTGTTGCAACTAAAGGTAAAGTCTCACTCCCTTGAGGGTTTTTTTTTACATAATGCTGATAATTAGTCCTTTTTTTTGCTTGTAAAAAAATCAGGATGGTGCTTCCTCTGGTTGGACAATAAAAAAAGTGCATCTCCCTTGTTTATTTATTTCTTAATTCATTAAGCATAAGAAACACCCTCTTGATTTTTTTTTTATGCTGAAAAGAAATGATAATCAGCATTATGTAATAAGAAGAAAAATTCAAAGTAGTGAGAGTGGATCGACCCCTAGCTGTAATGAATTCCTGAAATTTGCATAAGTTCGATAAAAAAATGAGAATAATTATAAACCTAAAAACCACCTTGTCCGTTGGCGTCATTTTGTTAAATTGCACTAAATTTCAAAATGATATCCTGACCTTAGTTTTAAGCCAAAAATTCTGAAAATTATAACCATTTTTCATAATGCACTTCTTGACAAAAATAAACTGGTATGGGGTCAACGAGATTTTATCTTGATTATAGGAAATGAAATGATTCTAATAATTTTTTGTATACTACTCGTTTATTTTTTATTCTCCAAACAGAAAAAAAAAAACCTAATTTTTTTTATAATGAAAAGAATTAATTGTCAGCATTATGTAAAAAAAACTCAAGGTACTGAGAATTGACACTTTACTGCAATAAATTCCTGAAATTTGAATAAATTTGGGGGCTAAAAAATTTTTATTGCACATTTGTATAGGTTACGTGTAAATTTTCGGAATTATATTTTATGGCTTGCACATTTGTTACGAATGACACTAAAATGAACAAGATTGATTCATAAATAACGAAGTTAAACATAGCTGTAAGTAGCAACTATGTTTGCGCTAGCTCTCTAGATGAGAGCAAGTGAATAGGCAGCTGTTTTCATTGAAATTGTGTGACGCTGATTGAACCTTCTCTGCAGCGAATGCTTACAGAGAATCAAGGCATTTCGCAAACTGCCAGTGATGCGGTTGAACTTGAAATCTCAGAAAGTCGTTTCTTTTATTAAAATGTGGGGGTGTTTTTTTTTTGCATTTTTGCATCAATTTTTTTGAATTAATGTTTTAAAATTGACCAAAAAGAAAAAAAAAATTTGTCTGATTTTAGATTGATTTTTTTTAGTCTTTGGCATTTGAACTTTGCAGCTAGCCTAGAATGTATGTCCCTAATATATATATCTAGCAGTTTGACAGTGATTTTTTTTTTTCCAGTTATAAAAACTTTTCCTTTTTTGGTGTTTTCCCATCACCAAGAAATGTCACCGGCGATAACCGATAAGTACCGTAAGAGGTAATACTGGAATTTTACATTAAACCACCTGGAAAAGTTGGGGAAAAATTCTTCTCTTTTAGTATGAACTCTGTATAAAAATCTTTTTTGCTTAACAATCCCCACAGTTACAGCCTTTCAGTATGTAAGCTTTAATTACGGATCTTTAATATATTGTAGATTACTCTATTTCATAGATATATTCTAAGCTGCTTCACATTTTTTAAAAGCTTTCTGTAATTGTTTAAAATAGTTCTTAAAGTGAGTGGTGAAGTTTTGTAGGGGCACTCTATGTTCATAATAAATGTAAAGTAACAGTAAAAGCAACAACGAGTTGCTGTAAAAGATTGTTCAGATTGATTTGAGGATCTACTTTTACTGTACATTCTGGATTGGATCTGGGGGTTGTTTCCCTAGGCCTTAAAAGGTTTGGGTTCCTTGAAAAAATGTATGTAGGTCCACTGTCCTACGATGACATAGTGGTTAATGTATTCGTTGTTTCATTAACCCTCTGACTGCTTATCCCGCGATTTCCACGGGCAACATGAAAGTAACAAAATTTGCTCAATCCCTCGACTTTCGCGGGTATGAAATTTTTCCATCTTTGGTTACAAAAATGTGCTACATATTTTAACTCTCAAATACATGTAGATTTGAAATATGTAATAAAAAAATATGCAATTTTTGAAGCGACTTTGATAAAAAAAAAAAAAAATTGAGCAGTCTGAGGGTACAACTCAGGTTCGAATCTCATTGGTATCGTAAAATGCATGCTCTTTTTCTACCCACCATTGTCCAATGTTTAGTTCCTTTGGCAACAGATGCTTGGTTTCCTCAGAAAATCGTAGGACCTGGCACAGCATGACCATTGCTGTCCTTACACCATAAACACAAATGAAAATGAAGCAACTGTATTGGGAATGTCGAAGCAAGTAAACAATAGTCTTTAAATACATATTAAAATGAGCAGTTTCCATGTGTACCAGTGCCTGATGAATTGTCTCTGAGCCTTCATTGGCTGTGAATTTGTGATTTGCAGCTCTAGCTTAAATGTACTTGCATGTTTCATTGTTGTCTGACAATTTTTTGAAGTGTGTTGATTATTTTGTTATAAAGTACAAGAAATTAATACTAGATTTTGTATGAAATTATTTTTTAGATATTTACAAGAAATTGGTTATACGGACACAATTATTGATGTTCGCTCGGCTAAAGTTAGAACTTTATTGGGTCTTGCCCCAACGAATGCTGAAAATGAAGATAAACAGAATTTAGGATCTGTGGTAAATGGTGAACAAAAAAGAGCATGTGATACACAGTTGCGTAGGTTAGTTTTATAGTTGTATATGTTTCTAACCTGTAACAAGTATACCTAAAATTTGCTCTGACAACGTTTTTGAAAAACCACTGAAATACATGCTTTATTATATTTTACCTAATTTGATATATCTTATTTCAAAATTTGTAGAATTTCTGGAAAAAAGATTTCAAATGCTGTCACTGAAAACACACTAATGGATGCAGAAGCATCTGTATTAGCTACTTTTGATTTTCTAGCTTCAGAAAATGTTGATATGGATGATGATGACGAAAATCTAAGGTTAGTGAAAAAAGGTTAACATTTTTAATTATGCTTAATTTGTAACTGTTTTCTTAAAGGCAATGTCATGTTTGATGCAATTATGGCAATTTAAAAATTGTCTTGAGTATTCAAACTTTAAATGTTATCAATGTGTGATTTTTAAATGCATTGTTGTTGCTTACATTACACAAAGTCTATTATGTCAAAGCATAAGTATCACCAGAAGTTAATTATGTGTACAGATTTGCCTCTTGGAAGTATATATAATATTGGGGGGGATTCAAGGAGACTGACTGGCATGACAAATGACCATTTTCTCTAATTGTGATGTGAACAAAGTATTTAAGAATTCTGTTTATATAATTGCTATGGAAGTTGAACTCAAAGATCTATAAAAAAAAGAGTTACATGTTACTCTTTTTTTTATTTTGTATTATACATTTGCTACATGTTTTTTCTTTGTATGTGGAAGCTTTATAAATGTATAAGGTGCCATGGAAAAGGTCATGAAATGTACCGATTGTGGTCATCTTAAAAGGCACAGTAGATTTGTTTTATCTTAAATTTTGTAGGAATGATAGATTTTTTTTTTACAGTTTACTCGATATCCTGAAATCTTTTCCCTGTAGAGAGAGTACTTGACGGAATACCAGGCTTGGTCATAACGATTTTTTTTTAAGAATTTAAATTTTTCTTCAGTTGAGAACATTCAATGTTCTTTTCACGCCTGCTATTTTCATCTCATAACATCATAATCATAAACACAACGCAGTGCACAGAGAACATAACGAAATTACTTTGTGTCTTCGATCCCCTTAAATTTTACGAGCTTAGTGTAAACCACAAAAGATGTAATTGACCATTTACCATTGACCCCCCTTCATATATAAATATATACTATCAATATATACTATATTGATTGACTCCAGAACCCCCAATATGGTCCTGACATACGACATTTGCCCTAACTGAGAAGTGCCCTCAAGTACACTCTCTGAATATGGAATATCGTAGTCTTAGCTCAAATAGCAGCCTAGAAAAAGGATGGGAGGCTCCGGACCCCTCCCCCGATATATCCTTGACTGTTGGTGATAACTTCGAACTAAGACCACGATCTGATGATTGCAAACTATGAACGAAGACCACAACCTATGAGCGAAGAGTGGTGATCTCAACTTGCAAACTAAAATCGCGAACAGCGAACTAAGATCACAAACTATGACGAAGAACGGTAGTTCAAAAAAAAAAAACCCACCTGTATGAATGGGACATTTTTGTGAATAGTTCAAAAAACATCGTTCGTTCATGAACGACCCATTTCTAATGACAGTGAGAAGTGTCCTTTCTGGGAATCCAGTCATGTACAAAGGGACCAATCACACAAGGTGCTATCTTGCCGTTTTAAGGGCAAAAAGGGTGGCAATTTTTCATTTTAAAGGCATGTAGGGTGGGATTTTTGGTTTCGAGGATGGGCAGGGTGCAGCACCCTTTGAAAACACCTAGGATGAACACTGCATTAAACTCTCTCCTCTTTTGTATTTTACAATGAAAACTCCCCTCTCCCACACACCTCACAGAGTAACGAGTGCTTGACAATATCGTAGTATTGAATTCTCAGAACTTGAAGTGACCTTATAAACAGGTTTCCGCCCAGAGCCTGGCCATATAAGCAGTAAAGTGTAACACAGAATTCCGATTCAGTAAACCGGGACTTTTCAAAAATGACCGCACATGCGGGGTGATCTTATATCGAGGTCCAATTCTAAATAAAATATATAGAGATTTCCATTTGAAATTTTATCCCCTTCTCCTTTGAAAAGGGCAGCTTGGTTGTTGTTAAAAAAAAAACAAAAAAAAACCACCCTTGAAAATACTAAACTTTTATTCTGAACAACTTTTTGAATTGGATGCATATTTTCTGAGATATTTATATTTTTCGTTATAAATAGATCGTCCTATGTGGCGACCCCCACTTTGCCAGAAAAGGCCTTGTCTTTTTCACATTCTTATGGCAAATGAATTTATAGGCGTGAAGATACTCCACTTCATCCTTGACTTTCACTCTTATAATAAAATTAAATAAATATGTAGAACTTGCCGTTAAGTAGTTTTGAAGTTTGTTGTTGCCACAACGGTTGTGCAAATTATTGAAATTTTCTTCCTTTCTTTGCATCATTGGCACTATGCTTTTCTATTGTACCAGTAATTGAAGAAATTGTAAAGTACTTGTCATCTAAAATGGCACATCTATTTGTGTATTCATCAAATTTCCTTACGCTACTAGTATTAGCACTCTGTTGCCATTGTTATCATGATTCATCACAGAAATGTATTTAGCTACGAAGACTTAAAGCAGGGCAAGTTCAAAGCAACCAGTTGAAATTTATGAAACAGATTAATTTGCAATATTAAAAATTGCCTAAATGGTTGTAAAGTAAGTCGTTGATAGAAGTTAGGTAGTAAAGCATGTGACCTCAGTCTCATATACGCGTGTAATGCGCTATTACCAGGATTAAAAGCAGTATTTCATCGGTTTTCGGTTTTCGTGCGAAAGTTTTCAAGTTAAAGAACGTTTCGGTCACCCGGGATATTTTTCACATAGCGATAGCGACACAGCCGACAGTTATACAAACTCATATATCTGGTCAAGATGGCAAATGTGTTTTGGCGAGGGAGAGCCAGGGTTATAAAGTTTTATTGCCTCGAAGCGGGTTCCTTTGCATATACAGATAGGGTGTACTTGTGAACAATTACAGTACGAGGAAAAGTGACACTTGAACAGGTGATGAAGTCGACCTTTGGGCATCATCTGTTTAGCCAAGTGGCTAGAATTGGAAGTTAAAAATTCCAAACTAAATGTATTTTCAAACTTGAAAATGTATTTTGAAAACGTAAAATACCTGAAAATATGTGTTTTTAATACAAAATACAAATGTATCGAAAATACGTATTTCAAATACATGTATTTTCGATACTGGCCAGCTTTGATGATAGGTTAGAAAACCAGTACTACGTCGATTTTGGGATTACTCTATGGTTTCAGGCACAAGAAAATAAAGTGGCTTTATCAAGAGTGATTTAGTAGTTTTTCAAAATTGTCACATACTTTTTAAATATTATCAGGGTGTCCAATTGTCAGGAAAATCGGGGAAATGTGCTTGAATTTTTAACGCCTCGCAGGAAAATCTGGAAATACGCTTGAAATTTATGTTTAATATTTAATTTTACAGTCTGCATCCAGAAAATTTTCTCTGCTTTGTTTGGTTGGCCACACTGTGAAATATTCATTATAGATTAAAAAAAAATAAATGAGAACGCATTAATACATCACAATTCAAATCTGAAATTTTATAAATATAATGAAGATGCCAACCATTACAGATTTTCAGCTCCCATTGTGCCATTATTGACAATCTTATTTTAAAATTATGGAAAACGTTCAAAATGAGGCAGTTTGTGAATATCTTTATATTTTAGTTTGTAAATGATCCCCCTTCTATTTCATTGGCATCTGGTAATAATTTGCCTATGAACATAATCTAAACAACCCTTATTCAACTGTTCATTCCCTTGGAAGGGAGAGATTTGGAGTGAGTCAACAGAAGGGCCGAGCTTTTATTTACAGGATGGCCAGTGACCAATGGCACCCCTTTTCCCCTGAGGAAAAAGGATCATCATGGATAATTTACCCAAAACATCGCAATTTTCGGACACCTGCAAATATCGGTTCACAAGATGTGGTCAGCGATATCGAGATAGTGTTTTTAGTGTTTCCAATTTTCCCTGCTAGATTTAATGAATTTAGCAAGGAAAACCTGCTAAAACTAACTGAAATCCGCTAAATTTAGGTATTTACTACTAGATTTGCTAGCCACTACACAGCGGGGCTCGAAATTAGTGGTCATTAGTCGTATTTTGCACCTATAAATTTTGTTTTGACGATTAAGATTTTAGACCCAGTCGCCATTTTTGGCGTCTAAAATGTCCAATTTTTATTATTTATATGATGCAAATTTCGATTGCTCAATCCTTTATTTTCCCCTCTACCAATCTCACCGACGCACGTTGCAAGATCAGAATCGTTGTTCCTCTGGTTAGGGGAAACCCCACAGTCTGCAATCTAGTGAGCTCTGACACACTATAATACCTCGATTCCCTCACCTAGCGTTCCACCATCGTCTTAACGAGCCGTTTTGGCTTATAAGGATATTCTTTAGGAATAGTTTGTTTATGGATGTTCCTTGGCTTCACGTTCATTTCCAATTTTTAGCTTCGCTATCAATTTTCGATCACGAAGACTACTCTAAGTGGAATTGGTAGTAAGATTTTTCCGGCGAAGTGTCCACGTGTGTATAATATTTTTTATAAATAGGCATGTTAGTCATATGTCCAAGGCACTAAATTTTAGGGGGACAAAATTTCAAAAGACGACAGTTTTTTTTAATTGCAGTCTATTTGTTGAATTCCGCTGATTCACTTTCACTGGAAAAGCGTTCCCCCACCCCTCCCCTAAATAATCGGGAAATACTTTTGGTGTAATATAAAATAAATTTATTCATAAAAATGCCATTTTCTATAATAATGCACATACGGTAATTTTAGATGCCACCACATGATATTCCGTGATTTTCAGTCACAGTCGCATTTGAAGGTCTGCAAAATTCTTATTTCTTGCAGCAGAAGATTCCTAATAAGCGCCCTATCCCCTACATTTAGCATAATTTTTTGGGAAATTCAAAGATTCCATGGTCCTTTCACAGAAATTATCATTCCCTCCCCAAATGATCTGGAAATATTTTTGTCATAATATCAAATAAATTTATTCATAAAAAATAGTTCTTTATAATAATGCACATGAAGTAGTTTCAGATACCCCCACCTTCCATGTATTCTACAATTTTCTGTCACAGTCGTATTTGAAGATCGATGAAATTCTTTTCTTCTAGCAAAAAATTCCTAATACGCGCCCTCCCCCTACATTTTCTGTTATTTTTAGGAGGGGATTCCAGAAATTTTGTCGATTTGCTTTTACCGGAAAAGCGTTAATCCCCGCCCCACCCCAAATAATCAGGAAATACTTTTGTCTTAATATAAAATAAATTTATTCATAAAAATATTGTTTTTTATAATAATGCGCATAAAATAATTTCAGACGCCCCCTTCCGGTATTCCGTAATTTTCTGTTGCAGTCTCATTTAATGATCGATGAAATTCTTACTTCTTCTAGCAAAAAATTCCCAATAACCACCTTCTCCCTACATTTTCTGTATTTTTTTTTTTTTTTTTCTTGGGGAAGAGATAGGATTATGTGCATGGCCCGAAGAAGAATTCATTTTTTCTAAATTGCAATCTTGGTCTATAAAATTCCATCGATCTGCCTTCTCCTTGAAAGCATATTTTCCGTTTTTTTCCCCCCTTAATTTGAAATTCTGAAAATTTTTGTGAAATAGACACCATCCTCCCACAAAATAAAACATTGGGAATAAAAATTTCGTTGTCTTATAAAATTAATTTTCAAAAACACGTTATTTTATTTTACCATAATGTACACAAGGTAATCATAATCCTCCTCCCTCCACATACTCCTCCATATAACTAATTTTTTGGGTGATGGGTATCGATGTACAACCCCTGTTCAAAAAGTTTGGTGAAACGTATATTTTGCTAAAGGTATTCACACATATCGGCAAACAAGGTTCACTGTCCTTAAAAGTAATCACCATCTGATGTTATGCACCTTTGACTATGTGTGTACAAGGCACTGAAAGTACACAAGAAGACGTCTTTTGGGATGCACTTTAGTTCTGCCGTCACATTTTGTTGAATCTCCTCAATCGTTGAAAATCTTTGTCGGCCTTCATGAAACCATCGATACCATTCGTACACACACTTTAAAGATACAATATCTTGTCCATACACCGCTAAAAGCATTTGATGACAATCTTTAGCTAACATTACGAGTTTAAAACAAAATCGCATATTGACATGTTGATCCATGTTTTTGTTTTTTAAAAACTCAAGTGGCTTTAAGAAAGATTATTTGATGCGGTCTTAAGAGAAAGTAATAATTTTTGGTATTCAATGGTGGTCTTAAGCCCTCTCCCTGGCCTATGCTACTGCTCTCAATTGATAATACTTCCAGGTCAGTTAGTCTTTCGTGGCTCATTGTAGATCTTTGATAGGTGTGAATTAATTTCAGTTTCTCACTTTGCTTGGTGTAGAATGATCCTTGCTGTCCTTGCACCATAAAATTACAAACAAGCTAACAACCAACCTAATTTCAGTTTTGAAAACCGAATATAATTTTTTTAGAACATGGCATTTTATCAATTGAAAGGACTATTTGTAATAATCAAAATGCCAATATATTTATTAATTTTTTATAACTACTATAGGCAATTGGTAATCGATTAAAATGCACTAAATAAGCAAATAAATAGATTATATTCACTACGTTTATTTTAATAAGGATATGCTATGACCATTGCTACCAATTGGACATACATATATATCATAGTTATCTAATGTTAAACATTATCCTACAGGCGATATTCATAATTCTGCATATTAATTTAAATAAAGCAGTGATGTAATAAAAATCTGGCTTACAATTAATTGTGCGTAAGCGGGGTACTATTGAAATTGATCGCGTCGGGGTATCAGATGTAAACCCTAGACGGAAAACTAAACATAATCCTTAGTCACCAAAACCTGTCGGCTAGAGCGTCTATTTTAAGATAATTTTTTAAGAACTTAACTTCGAAAAGACATTTTCAGAGAATGCGAGATCTCTCGAGTTTTAATTTTTAAAACTTGAAATAAGTACCACCGTAGTTATATCACCACATACGAATTGCTATTTGTATTTTTTTGTTGGTCACTTCCAATTATTCCCTTTTATAATTTGTCAGTTGGAGTCTGTGAAAACACCCTCATCAATCTGCCAATCAAATACTTAACGGCAAATATACACACCTTGGGGCAGTCAGGTTCGAGTCCGTGAGAAATCAATACCCCAATCTTTAGTAGATAAGTGGTTACAGCTGGTTACATTTGGACCATTAGGAATGAGTTCCACTTAATTTCATTTTTCAGGTGATACTGAAATTTATGCAAGTATTTATCTGGTTTTTTGTCCAAAACACTTCTGGGAACTGAAAACTTCTGAGAACACTGAATAGTTTTCGTTTGAAGGTGTTGCTAATCCAGGCTGATATCTAAGCAGAAAGAGGGGGATTTGAGTACTACCTGAAGTGGTCTGTAATGTGAGCGTGGTGTTCTTTACCTTCTGGGTATGGGTGAGAAAATGTCCATCTTCATCTCCCAATCTCTGTTCATCTGCTATAAAACTTTTATCATTGTTACTTTTTTTCATTTTCACATTTTGCACTCAGGGCTTTTACCCTGATGGCCCCTCCCTCATGTTACACCACTAGTACTATCTATTTCAACAGTCTACCTAAACTGATCATGAAATCAACCTTTGAGTGTTACCTGTTTAGCCAAATGGCTGGAATTAGAAGTTAAAAATTGCAAAACAAAATGTATTTTCAAACTTAAATGTATTTTGAAATACAAAATATGATAAAATATATGTTTTCAATACAAAATATTTAGAATTTTTTTATTCTCGATACAAAATGCAAAGGTAAATACTTATTTCAAATACATGTATTTTCAATACTGCCCAGCTCTTTCTCTACGAATAATGCAGTTAAAAAAAAAATTTCATTGCTTTTCTTTGTCTGCTAAATTTTTTGTTTGTTGCATTCTAATTTTGATTGCCTATTTATGTAGTGAAATAACTGTTTATAAATTAATTTTCACTAGTGATGATATGGATGATACTTGTGCAATGGATGATGAAGAAACGGAAAGAGTTGAAAAGAAACGAATAAAATCTAAAGTAAGTATTTTCTTTTAAATGCATGCTATCTGTAGGTAAAATTTCAAAAGTAATGTACACATTTTGGATTTAAGAAACTAAGGTAAGAGAAGACTGGACTAATTTTAATTTTTATTTTATAATCATGTGGGAATAAACCTAATAATGAACAAAAATGTATGTCATATTTAAGAGATGTTAGAAATGTTGTATTTGGAAATGATTGTATACGCTTTATTCCATTAACGTCTTTCATAGAAAGAAAATTGTGAGGTTATTATTCATATAAATTTTTGTAGTATTCCGTGCATATTGCTTCGCATGTAATAAAGTACTTGTATTGTTTCTTTTATGTTGCATAAATGTAAGAAGGAATATTAGGTTTACCTAAAAATTTAATTTTTTTTTTTTAAACAGTGTAAAGTACGTTAAAAAAATGAAAGCAGAGACTTTTTGCTACTCTTGTTCAATATCTGAACTCAGTTTCCCTCATTGCTTGTAAAGCCATATGGCAGTGAGGATGTCCCATTGGGTTAAAAGTAAAACAATCACAGGTTGGCTATTTGTTGTGGATCCTGCCTGATCTGTTTTCAATTGGATCATTGATTGCCACGTAGGAACATTGGAGAACAAGCCTGAAACAGGAAGAACGAGAGATGTCATCAAACTTTTTTTTAAAAAGGGCTTATTTTCAGAAATTTGGAGCTGAGGCTGCACAATCTGTGATGTTCATGCCAATCATTTTGATTTTTTTTTTATCGGTCTTCCGATTTTCGGAGATTTCATCTAAAATCCCCCAGTGTTTTTTAAAATGCTGATTTTTTTAAAAAAAATTTAAATACCTATTTTTCTTGATGCATGTTTATTTAAATTTTTATGCATATGTGCATATTTAATAATAAATATGCATAAATAAACACAAATATCTTTAAAAAAGCCGGAAAACTTTGTAATTGACGGCGCATGCGTGGCGTGACGTGGAATTTTAGCTCCAGCTATGACATAGAGTGATGCCCCTGCACAACGAAATCATGCATCTGTATTTGTAGTTGTTGGGGAAGGCAAGAAAGAATGTGCTACATCCATAAGGTTTTGGTCAAGCATGTGACTCTTTATAGGGAAGCCACGTGTTAGACATAGCTGGTATTTCTTTGCTCTGGAAAGAAAGTTTTGTTTTTAGGTGTTTTTGAAAACAACGTTAACGATGTCGACTGTTAATAAAAGGTACTACCAAACGTTTAAAGCCAAATATATGAAGATGTTTAATTTTATTCAAAAATCAAGACTGTTAGAGACTGCAGAGGTTACACAAATATCGAATTTTAAAAATGCATCATTTTCCAGCTTAAAATATTTTACAGAAAAATTTCCTGTTCTTTTGTTCAATAATACAGAAGATGAAGCTGTTGATGCTTTACAAACAGAATTCAGTGAGTGACAGACAAATGCAGTCAAAATATGCTTTCTGCACGTGTTGCGGTAAAGACATAAGCATTACTCACGGTGGTAAACGCGATATTACTTTGCATTCTGATACCGTTAAATATAAGAAGACGTTCAAGGCTGTAGAGTCTAATCATAGTATCAAGCCTTCATTTTTTGCATTTAACGATACCTCCATGATTAAAGCTGAATGTTTATTTACATTGTTTTTGATCGAACATAATTTGCCAATGAATTGCAGCGATCACACGGGGATGCTCTTTCGGAAAACGTTTCCTGACAGCAGTATTGTAAAACAAAAAATGTTTCCTGACAGCAGTATTGCAAAACAATATGGATCTGCAAGGACCAAAACTTCTGCAATTATGAAAGAAATGTCTGCAAAGGAATCCTCATCACTTGTTGAAAATTTAAGGTGCTATCCATTTTCAATTGCAACTGATGGAAGCAACGATGTTGATTCAAAGCTGTATCCAATAGTGGTAACTTTCTTCGATCCTTTATGTGAAAAAATTGTGAATTGTCTTTTATCTATGCCATCTTTGAAAGAAGATGCTACTGGGTTAAATATTGGAAATCTTCTGGTAAGTGCTTTACAATCTGAAAACTTTCCAATTTCTAATTGTGTTGCCTTTAGCTGTGATAATGCACCTGTTATGATAGGAAAAAAAGCAGGTGTAGCAGCGGTGTTAAAGAATCATCACCAAAATATTGAAATTATGGGCTGTTCCTGCCACCTTATTAACTTAGCAGCTGAAAAGAGTGCTGCATGTTTGCCATTTAAAATCGATGAAATTTTGGTAGACATTTACTATTACTTACAAAAGAGTTCGAAAAGAAAAGATAGGTTGAAAATTCTTCAAGAATTTCATGAGACTGATATAAAAAAGGTACTAAAACACGTTAGCACTCGTTGGTTGTCTGTTGGAAAGTGCTTAGAGCGTATAATCCAGCAGTGGCAACCTTTGATCAGTTTTTTTAAGGAAGAGGCCATGAAAAGGAATCAAATCACCCCACTTTCTTTCTTTACTATTCCCTCTATCAAAGTTTCGGTTGAAAATGCAGATAAAGTGAAAGAACGTAACAGCAAAAAAGCATCACAGAAATTAAAAAGGAAAGCTCAAAATTATGTGGATATTTCTAAGAAACAAAAAACTGAAAACTCCATGTCTCGTGAAGAAAGGTTGTTTTATTTTCTGTCGGAAGATATCAATAAGGCTTTCTGTTTATTTTTATCTTATACTGTGCCTGTATTTAAAAAAGCAAATGCTCAACTTCAGTCTGCGGAACCACATATTCATATGCTAAAATCTCTTCTCTTAAAATTGTACAGAGAAATGCTAGTGAAATTTGTAAAATCAAACATGATAAAATTATGTAGTGATATTTTGAAAGTCCACTATCATGAGAGGAGTAATCAAAAAGATGATGTTGATATCTTAATTGGAAATGGAACACTGAAAGTAATCCAAGATTTTAACATCCATGATAAAAATGAATTTTATGAAAACGTCAGAAGCTATTTCATAGCAGCATGTGACTACATGCACAATAAATTTCCTTTTGAGTTAGAAGTGTTACATCATGCAGAGGTTACACAAATATCGAATTTTGAAAATGCATCATTTTCCAGCTTAAAATATTTTACAGAAAAATTTCCTGTTCTTTTGTTCAATAATACAGAAGATGAAGCTGTTGATGCTTTACAAACAGAATTCAGTGAGTTCCAGGCTTTCGAAGTTCCACAAACTGTGAGTAATGAAGGTAGCATTGATGCACAATGGGCAGCCATAGGTAAAATAAAAAATGATACTTGTGAATTAAAATTTAAACGACTTTCTCAGGTTATGCTGTCAATACTTACGATCCCTCACAGTAATGCAGCATGCGAGAGAGTCTTCAGTCAAGTGAAGAAAATTAGAACTGACTTCAGGTCAACCATGTCTGATGACACATTAGAAAATTTACTAATAGTTAAATGCAGACAACATGTGAAATGTTACGAGAATGTATTTGACAAAAAATTTCTCAAATGCAAAATCTTGCACTACAGCATTTGTAAATTCTAAGAATTAATATTGCGTTTAATACAGTTTAATCCTCTATTATTATTAATTTAATAAATACTTAATTTCCTCATTGTGCCCTTTTTTCATAAATTATGTATGATTTTGTTTAATTAAAAAATGGTGGCCTGCCCACGCGTGCGTGATTGACTACAGATTTTTCACTTCTAGAAGTTGGCACCTATGGATGTTTAATTCTGCCGATCGCATGAGATTTAAGGAGGATTCCAAAAGTGGCCTATGGGCATTCTACAACAAATCAAATGCCATTCAACGTGTCTCACGGAGTAGATAAAAAATGTCAATGGGTGCAAAGCCGTCCGATCATGCAGTCCCAAGTTAGAGGTCATAGGTCATCCTGTGAGGAGAATCTAGGATTTTGCTTATCGGCGTTCCACAACAAATCAAATGCCATTCGACACGTCCCACAGAGTAAATAAAATATGTCAATGGGCGCAAAGCTGTCAGATCATGCAGTCACAAGTTACAGGCCAATAAGGAAGAGGGCCAACTTGGCGATAGCCGGCCTCTACCTAACTGGAGATCCTCCTCATAGGGTGACCTTCTATGACCTCTAACTCGTGACTGCATGATCTGACAGCTTTGTGTCTATTGACATTTTTTATCTACTCAGTGAGATGCATCGAATGGCATCTGATTTGTTGTGGAATGCCAATAGACAAAATCCTCCTCACAGGATGACCCCTATGATCTTTAACTTGTGATTGCATGATCTGACAGCTTTGCGCCCATTGCATTGACACATTTTATCTACTCAGTGAGACGCGTCGAATGGCGTCTGATTTGTTGTGGAACGCCGTAGGCAAAATCCCATAGACATCTGGCATCGTCCTTTGGTGTTTGTGCTGCCTCTGGTGGCATTTTTTTGGGGGGTATTTGTGGGTTGTACATGGTTTTGTGGTGAGTGTGTGATTTGCTAACAGGAGGAGAGGGAAAACAATAATAGTGTTCTGTGGTGGCATTTCATCAATTTGAAAAAACAAAACAAACCCTACTCCAAAAATCAGGAGCTGGGATCGTATAGTCTGCGACACGCGATTCCATTAAGTCTTAGGGTCTTAATTATAAATTTAAAGCCAACTAACTTTAATTATTGGTAGCAGTTAATTTATGTTACCTCGTTTAATGTGTACTTGATCACTTTTAGGGAATTGCTTTTCATTCTCAAACATTTCATAATTGTGTTAATTCTTAGATGTAGTGATAGTATGCTCTCCAACAGGACTTTAAGCTGGGTTTGGCTGCCAGTAGTGCTAAAGAAGAATGCTTGCTGAATAATTTTTCACTGTTTGGGGGGTTGCATTCCCAGGCCTTTAGAGAGTGTTTCCGCTGAAGAACGTAGGTTCACTGCCCCATGGAGCATAATGGTACATAAGTGTAATTAACCTGAAGTTCAAGGGTGGGGTGTCGAGTGATGGAGGATCATGACCCTCCTCCACCCAATGCGTGGCAGATATTAAATTAAAAATTACAAATAAATGTTAAGTGGGGGCTAGGTTTTCTCTAGCCAACATCTGATTATGCTAGTGTAGTGTAAGACATTTTTCTATCGTGTCGTTAACCTAGGTTCGACTCCCAGTTATATCATGGAACACATGCTGTTTTTCTGCACACTGTAATTGAGGGTTTGGTTCCTTTGGCAACAGCGATTCAGATATCTCAGAAAACTTTAGGTTTCACTGCAGCGTGACCTTTGTTGCTTTTGTGCCATGAAAACAAAATTCATCTGATTCTTATTTACTGATGGATCCTTATTTCATTTTTCATATTTTTGGTCCTTAAATTGCATGTATATGAATCCTGTATCACGAAAAGTGGTATTTTACCTAGGAAGCATGCTAGAAATAAGTGCCTGATTCGAGTATGGCTAGAAAATATAGGCATGCTATGTTGAAACCATGTAACCGAAGTTCAGTTGCAAGTTTTTTCTTTCAATAGATCAAGGAATTTTTTCCGTGAGAGTCTAGAAAAAACCTGGAAAGTCAGGGAATTTTTTACTCCAATATGAGTGGGAACCTTGACAAATTTTAAAAAAGGCTACATGAAATCTAAAAAAAGTACAAAAATATATTAAACCAGTGTCTTCTTTTATTTCCATGTCGGAAGGATAGATTGTGTTTAGTCTTGCTCGATAGTTTGCATCTGCTGAGTAAAAAAATAATAGCTGTGTCTTACAGGAAATAATGTGCTGGGATGTAAGTGGTCAATTGTGTGTGAATAACAAAAATTCCAAATCAAATATTAGAAATCGGTAGGGACCAAGGAAGCAGCTTTAAAAATCTATGCCCCACCGGTTTAACTCCCAACCATAAAAAGCGAAAAAAGATGCTTTGCTTACTAACTGCTCACTGTAGTCCGGGGTTTGGTTCCCCAGGCCTTAAGAGGTTCGGATTCCTCGGAAAACTGTAGGTCCCGGCGCAGCATGACCCTTGCTGTTCTTGTGACCGTGAAACTCACAAACAATAAAAATCCATGGAAGGAATAAACAAAATGTGAAGTAACATAAGTAGTATAGCATAGTAGAATAGCTTGAAGCATTTGTATGAAATGTTTAGACAATAGTGGTTTGTAAACGATAGCATTGAAAGCACATTCATGCATTAAATATAGATACCTATTAAATTTAAAAATTTTATGTAATGAAATGAATTTGATAATTTAATTTTTTTTTTTGTAAGTTCACTTTTGAAATGAATACAGAGTTTTCATTTTAAGAGTATTTTTCCTTTTAACCCTTAGTGCTGGATAATAGATATAAAATTATTAATAGATATATTAAAGATATATATTATATATAAAAGATAATGAAAATGTCTCCATAAAGGAGCCTTCCAATTTCTATAGCAGTAATACATGTCTCCACAACGGAGCCTTTCAAGCTTTAAGGGTTAAAAGTCATCTCCTTACATTAGTTTGCCATTTCAGGTATTGTAAAATGCTTAGAAACATAATGGTGTAAGTAAGTCAAGAGGATGAAATATTCAAGCTTAACCAAATTGTTTAACTTCATATAAATGTTTAAAGCTTTTCTAACCTTAACCATTGCAGTTAAAAAAATGCACGTTTTAGTTTATGAAATCATACACAAAACACTTTATTCCCATAAATCAGCCTAGTCTTACACCATTATAATTATCCTTTATCATATTTTATGTGATCCTTTAAATCATGAAATCATTTTTAACTTTTTATCCTATATTGGCTTTTTAAATCTCATCTGCTATTGTTGCATCATTTTGCTTCATTGTATATTTAATGCATTTTTACCTTTGTATGTTGAATTTATTTTATTCTTACAACGAAACAATACAGAGTTTCACCAGGAGATTCCATAACAAACAGTTATTTTGACACTGGCGTAAGGTTTAAAAACACATAAACCTTACACCAGTGTCGAAATAACTGTTTATTCTTAAAATCTTTTGCACAGTCTCAGCTTGCCTGGCATAGAATGACCTTTGTTTTACTTGCACAATAAAAATACAACCAACCAACTACATCATTATAATTTTCAACACCTCACATGTAGACTAAGCTATATATGTTTCAATGTTTTCTAAAACTTTTGTAATAATTTCTTAACTTCATATGTTTCTAAGTTGTGCTGACAGACTGATTATGAATACTGAATGTCAGAAATTCTTTTCTCACTGACGTATGTGATACAGTCTGCATTGGCAGTGGTTGTTATATGCAACTATGTGAATTTCAAATCATGCCATATGGTTTTCATGCATCACGAGCCTACTTAATATTTGTGCTTAAAATTACATTAAACTGAAACATGGTCAAAGGCAGCATTTTTTTCCAACTGGTGTATTACAGGAGTTTAGAAAGGGTTTTAAGAGAAGTAAGAGCGAAATTGAGGAACTAAAATAAATAAATGGAGAAATAATCTTTATGAGACCAATAAAATACACACTATAACAAAAAAATCGAAGCACTAAGAAGTAGTTGTCCGATTTCGATAAAAATTGGTGGATATGAAGAACATACATAGAAAAATAAACGATTAAAATTTCAGAACAATTGAATGATTTATTGCAGAGTTTGACCGTTACAAAGGGAGGAAGTCAATAAGGCGTTGGTCCACCTCTGGCCTGGATGCAAGCTGTCACCCGGCGTGGCATAGACTGATAAAGATCCCGGATGGTGTCCTGCGGAATTTCTTGCCAAATTGTCTCCAACTGTCGGGCTAAATCATCAACATCCCGTGATGGTTGCAATCGCCTTCCCATAGCGTCCCAAATGTGCTCTATGGGAGAGAGATCAGAAAACCTAGCTTGCAAAGGAAGTGTTGGGCAAGCTTGAAGACAATTCATAGCAACACGTGCCGTGTGCGGCCGGGCATTGTCTTGTTGAAACGTAAGTCCAGGGTGTCGCAAAAGGAACGCAATACAACAAGTTGTAGAATGTCTACTTACTGCTGTGCTTTATGTGTACAAATTATTCAAAGGGGTCTGGCTATCAAAGGAGATACCAGACTATAGACGAAAAGGGAGAGACCATAATGCCCTGTTGTGTGGCATGTGATAGTAAGGGACGTCTCCAGACACGTCTGCGGTTGTCGTCAGGACACAGTTGGAAACAGGACTCGTCACTAAAGACTATACGTCCCCAGTCAGCGCAGTTCCAAGTTGATCGAGCCCGGCACCACTGTAATCGGACTTGACGGTGTAAAGGCGTGAGAAGTAAGTGGCGTAACGGTCAGCGCGAGCGTAAATTCCGCTCTCTCAGTCGTCTACAGAGGGTCATGTTGGACACATGTGTGCGAGCCACACGTTGGATAGTTGATAACGACGAATCCGGTGCTGTCCCAATCGCTCTGTCTTCCCGTTCTGTTGTGGCCCTAGGTCGACCGCTGCCGTCCCGACGCTGACATCTGCCGTTGTTGACCCACTCTTGCCAGCACCGTCCAATCGCCGCATCGCTTCGACCCACATGTCCAGCGATTCTTCGATTCGTCCAACCAGCCTCTTTCAATCCGATAGCACGACCTCTTTCAAACTCTGACATATGCTCGTAATGAGCACGAATCTTTCGGAGAGGCATTGTTACAGTCGACGTAAGATATCCGCAGTCAAAATGCAACAGAAATTTTGACCACATATTGAGAATCGCTCCTTATATACACCTGCTGAATGCGCAGTTCCGATGCGCTGGAGTTCCCGCTATTCATTCATTGGACACCAAATTTTAATCATTTGCATGTTCGGTCAAAATGTCTTTGAATACGAAATTTCATTACAGTCGGACAACCCCTTCTTGGTGCATCGATTTTTTTGTTATAGAGTGTATTTTATCATGGGACATTTTTTATATATAAATGCCATCTTTTTTAATTATGTGATAAAATCTCTTTAAACTGATGGTGTGCTGTAAAAATTTTAGCTACATGTTTAGTATGTCATAGGTTAAAAAATGCTGGTCTATGCAAAAATTCAATTTCAGTGTTAAACTGAATTGCAAAATATTAAGTTTTATTTATTGTAGATAGAAATACTTGTTCTAAAAAACTCATTGAACCAGAAGTTATTTTGTCTTTGTTACCGTCTTGTAAAATTATGCTATCCCAATCAAAACATAAAATTTAACAAAACTTAAACGAATAAAGCACAGTGCCATGTGGTAGTGCAGTAGTAACATATTCACCTAGCATGTGCTGTTATCTCAGGTTAGACTCCCAACAGTGGAAAAGAAAAACAAAAAAAAAACCCCCATGTTTACTGAGGAACTGCTCAATGTTGTCTGGAGGTTGGTTCCCTAGGCCAGGCGTCGGCAATCGATGTGGCATGCTAGTCAATTTTTAAAGGCTCGTGGAATGACTTAAGAACAAAAACAAAATTCTGAATATGATCATTAAAATTAAAAATCTACTTAATTCATATTTATAATACGATAATAAAATATTTATTCGTAGTACAACAACTTGCAGAAAGAAAAGAATTCGCGTAAACTTGGTGGGGCACGATCCCACTTATCTTTACCTGAGACGTACTCTAACTGCTAAACTACAAGTGACCTGTAATTACCATACGATATTTTTTGTCACTCACGTAAATGTAGCCCGGACTAGAGCTTTATTGTTTTTGGAGAAAAAGAGACACCGTCCCCATCCTGGATTCGAACCAGGGTCCCTCCTTAAATACTCCTCCTATGAGTGTATTTAAGCTTCTCACTGTGAACTGGTTATTGTACCATAATTTCCACACATTCATAGTTAGGATAAAAAACATTGTTTCTATCCATTCATAACTTGGTAGGTGAAGGCTAGCATGTGAAATAATACTGTAGTATTATTTGGGCACTACACTACTAAAAGGTTGCCGATTCCTGCTCTATGCAGGGTATGAAAAATATCAGATTATTTTGATTTAAATTTGTCTTAAGCCTTTTAAATTTGGTATACGTAGTTCTCACTTGAGTCCCTGCTTTATGAGTTTTCAGTTTTACAATGTTGAAATGATGTGTCAAAAGATCTATCCACACTACAATAGTTATTTCAAAACTGGGCATCCTTCCTTTCTTCAACATCACCCCAACCTAATAATCCTAATACTAAAATAAAGTTTTTAACTATTTTGACCAGGGTGTTAATATTGAGGCCTTTGCTTGAGTGTGTTTCATCTTCAGTAAATAAAAGTCATACAGGATTTTTTATAATCTGCCATTTTTGAACAAAACAATATGAAGTTTCTCCAGATGATTCCATAACAAAAAGTTATTTCGACACTGGCGTAAGGTTTAAAAACAGGACATTTCGTAAGTTAGCTGCTCCCTTTGTTGAATGATGGCAGAATTCTGCTTTCATTCTGCCTTCACTTGACAAAGGGAGCAGTTGGCTCCCAAAACGTCGTGTTTTTAAACCTTACGCCAGTGTCGAAATAACTGTTGTTATGCCGTTTTAGAGTTAGAAAATGAGTATGAACCTGTACTTGGGCTTTGTATATTACCAAGCCTTTTCTTTTCTCAGACAAGTCAAGCATTCAGTAACAAGCTAAAGTGTAACTAATCAAACACTTGAAAAACAGGTTTATGATTAACACCTGTTTAGAGGCCAAAGAATAAAATACTTGTTTGTTATTGTTATCTCAATTAATGAATGCTGTTATCACTCATGATTGTCGTCGCACGCACACAAAGAGAAACAGAATTTTAGCTGAAAAAAGAACATTCTTAGGATGAATGCATTTTTTACCCATTCGTTTTTGCTTATTTGATTTAAATAACCTAGTTCCTGTTGTAGATTATTTTGATTTAGAATATAATTAAACTATGATAAAAAAAAATATATAATTTACATTTTTGATTTTAATCAATGATTTTTTTTAAAAAAACCAAGTGATCGAAATCGACATACCCTGGCCCTAGGCCTTAAGAAGTTCAAATTTCTCAGGAAATTGTAGTTTCTGGTGCAACATGGACCTGGCTCCTCTTACACTGTAAAACTAAGAAACAAATGAATAGAACACAAATAACTAATAAACACTGCTCGTTCATTCCAGGGAGGAGGTGGTGATGGCCCAGGTGAACCATCTACTGAAGAAGCTCTTTCGGAATTCGAATTCCTTGTTTCAGACCGTGGAATGGATGGATCTAATGAAGCAAGGTGTCAGAGTGATGGAACAACAGAGTGGGGTGAGCATTTTTTTTTAACATAAATGGATAAAAAATTTTAAATGTCAATCTATGCAAATATGTATCTCTCCCAGGTAACATCTGGAAAAATAAGTTTTATCTGCAATTTTAAAAGCTAAAAGATTAATCAGAAATTTTATTTTTATCAAACATAAAATAATGAAGCAATTTTTTTTGCCAGTGTTTCTAAATTAATTTATTCACAGATAAATTTAAACCACTATGAACTTAGATGTGCTTTAACTATCTTTAATTTCCACTATTATCAGAAAATGTTGCTTTGAGACATTCAAAAGTCTTGCTTTACTCAATTTCGATAAAGAAAATTGTTCTATTGTCCAATTTAATGTAATATGCATGTGTTCACTAGCATCTTTCCACAGGGTTCCCACACACACACGAAGAATTTGAGGTTGTCCGTAAAATTGGGGGGGGTGGAGTTTTTTGTCAAACCTGGTATACTAAGGGAACTTTACTAATTTTTGTCCTGAATATCTCAATTTCGTGTGAACATGAGGCCATTTGCCATGAAACGGAAGTCCAATTCAAACTTTCATTTGCGTTTAGTCAAGAAATTTTGTTAGAGAAGTTGGGGGAGGTATTTTTTCTCTACGATGAGTGGGAACCTTATTTCTATTTTATAATTTTAATTTGTAATTTCAGCCTGGTACTATTCCTTTTACCCTATGATGGTAGCACATTTGCTTATTGTACTGTTGACTTAGCTTTGATACCAATAGTAACATAAAGTGCAAGCTTTTTTTCTACTCATTGTAGTCTCAATTGTTCATTAGGCAACAGAGGTTCGGATTCCTCAAGAAACTAGTGATCCTTAAGTTACATTTTAATTTTTTTGACCAGTCGTTGAATTTTTATTGAATATTGACTTTTAACAAAAATTTGCGTCTGTCGAATTTTTAATTTCATCCAAAGTTGTATTTTAGGCATATACAAAATTTATAAAAGATATGTAAATTACGTCCAAAGTTATACCTTTTGCAAAATTTATATTAAGACATACCTTATTTCATGCATTCTGACTTTCTGCCCTTGCAGCAGAAAATTCAGTCTTATTTATATTTATTACTGTTTGAAAACTTCCTGCCCTTTTTCACGTAGCTTGTAAAATGGATGAATATATATATGTTCAATTAGTTACTGTATGTCCTATGTGGCGTTTAAAAAAATAAAAAAAATGTTTAATCAGTATTTTGAACAGGGTGTCTAGCCATGCGGGAAATCTGAAAAAGTTAACTAATTTTTTTTCCAGACTAGAAAAGTAATGGGAATTTGAAATTCTGAGTGGTATAATAAATAACCTATTAAAGTATTTTTCCAAATTGTACTGATTTTTACTGCATTGCATGCCGATTTTTGAAAAGCATGCTTTTGACTATGTGAATTTATTCACCTTTTTTGCATTAAAAAAACAAAACAATTTGTATAAAATTAAGCCCATATTCTCAATTAAGAACATTTGCCAAACATAACTGAAACGTGGAAGGGTGGAAAAGGTGTTTTTAGCTCTCATCTGTATAGGTTTTAAATCAACCAGTCTCTTTTATATATATATATAGAAAGAGAGTGAGTGAGTTGTGCATGCTTTTTAAGTAAAGTAAGAGATACAGCTCTAGCTGTACGCACATGATTGTATTGTTGAATCTGTCACTAAAAAACTCAAAAAAGGGGGCCAAATGAAAATTCCATAAGTAATTAATGTTGGTTTTTAGTTGTTAAGAAAATAATTTTTCTTCTTTAAATACGGTTTATACTCAATATTGTAGGTATAGAAAATTTAATTGAATAAAGGTTGTAGCTTAATTTAATTAAATACTATGCCTACCTATAACATTGAATTCATTCTCTTCATTTATCCTATGGTGTGTACAAAAGGGAGCTGGTGCATATCTGCCATTTTGTTGCCATTGTATCACATGGTCATGGTTGTAAATTGTATGGTGACATTTCAAAAGTTGCGTCAACGTTTACATTTGTCGGGTAATCACGAATTGGTTTTTAATAATATCATAATTGAGATCTCTAATGTATATTGTAGTCTCGATAAACAAGAAATCAAGACGTTGAATATTTGTTTTTTATTAGTTTTACTGTATCTTAAAATTTGAATCATTATTTTTAAATGTACACTTTGATTTTTAATGTTGGGGAATGTATAATATTCTCCAACATTAAACATTTTTTTTTTAAATATATATGTAGCATCCATTTAAAATTAAATAAAATTTTTATTTTAATAATCAAATCATTTACTAGATGATTTATGTAAGCAAATTAGTTCAATTTTTAGCATTCATTGAGTATTTTTACATAAATGGCAAAAGATTCTTTATTGTAATTAAAGTACTGAACAGAAGCATGGAGAAGATTCGTGCATAAGTCGATTTTCTATTTATTAATGAAGTACATCATAGGATTATACTAATGAAACTACTATAATTTGACAAACATAATTTGAAAGTATTACCTACTGCCCTGTGTGGGCAAAATAAATTAAGGTAGACTCAGTTTCTTCAAATATACATCACAGATAGCATTATATTATCGGTGTCATTGCTGTTTTTTTTTAGAGCCCTACAGTGGCATGATTGTAATGCATTTGACTGTCTTGCAAATAATCTAGGTTTGATTCTAGCAGGTATTGTCATGTTTCATGTTTTCTTCTTTTCCTACAGATCCACTGTCAGGGTTTGATTTCCTAGATAAAATAGGCTTTCTTTCCTTGAAAAACTAGTTTTTTATGCAGTATCAGTTTAGCTGTCCTTGCACTATACCACACAAGCGATTTTCTCACGTACTAATATGTTCCAAAGTAGTCCTATAAATTAAAATTTTTAAGGGAAACTTTTTACAATGCTAAATATAATATTGGGTTGTGCTGCTTTTTATTATAATTTTCGGACTTTCCCAGTCACCAGTTTATATTCTGAAGCTGTAGAACCTCCATTAATTTTACGTTGCTAACGTTTGTCTCTCGAATATTATTTTAAAATTCTATCACTAAAAGACCATCCTGCATCTCAATCACTTCATCAACCTCATTTCATATCATTTTTTAATGCTTGTCCCTCATGTACTCCAACCTTTGGCATGAGAATGGAAAGTGCTGCTAGTGAATTGGACATTTCGAAAACCAGGATAGCAGAGTCTCCACTGAACATCATTCCTCTCTTCTTTGATATTGGCAGTAACATCTGTTTGGACCTATCTGTCCAAAAGACAATACCCCAGACATTGGTTACTGGCAGGCGTTCATTGATCTGTCTGGTATGTACGATGGTTACTCCTTCATGTACACAGATGGATCAAAGACGGATGGATATGTCGGTGCGGCATTTGTCTGTTGAAATGTCATACAAAGTCAACTACTGTCAAAATTCTGCTCAATTTTTCAACAGAAATCCATGCCATTTAGTTAGCCCTACAATACATCTTGGATAATTCATTATCTCCAACTGTTATCTGTACAGATTCACTCAGCGTTCTGCAAAGCCTGACTTCATTCAACGTCTCGCATCACACTGGAATCCACAGAGTTTACAAACATCTCGTGGATATAAAAAACGCACAGTATATTGCGAAATTCTGCTGGGTTCCAGGCCATGTTGGAATTTCCGACAATGAACAGGCTAACATTTCTGCAAAGACGACAACCTGAAGCAGAACCTGAGTGTATTTCCATTCCATTTGGAGATTTTAACACTCATGTCTTATCCCATCTGTACAAAAAATGGCAGTTGGAATGGGACAAGCAATTTTTTAATAAACTATATATTATCAAACCAAAAATTGAAATGTGGTAGTCTAGCTACAGGAGTTACTGTTGAAAGGAGATAACTCTGGCTAGACTTCTCATTGGGCACACATGCTTCTCCCATCAGTATCTGTTAAAGGGAGAAGATACCCTATATGTGGTGATCCATTGAACATTTTACATATTTTAACGCTCTGCGGTGGCGCAGTGTGGTAACGCGTTCGCCTAGTACGCCGTTAATCCGGGTTCGACTCCCAGCAGTGCAAAAAGAACGCTTACTCAGAGATCTCATAAAGATCGCACTGCTCACTGTAGTCCGGGGTTTGGTTCCCTAGGCCTTAAGAGGTTCGGATTCCTCGGAAAACAGTAGGTCCCGGCGCAGCATGACCACTGTAGTCTTTGAGCCGTAAAACCACAAACAGACATATTTTAACGATTTGCATAAATTTTAACTAGCAACTTGCATCAGCTTTTATCGAAAATAATTTTATACATACGAAACTTTATTGGCAAGTGTATCGCGATATTTGTAGTAAGGAATGGCCGTTTTACGAAGCATCAAAAGTTTTTAAATTTTTATGTGAACTCGCAGTTTTACCATATTTTGAATAAATTTTTAACCACAGCATTTTATTAAAAGTTCAGAAAATTTTCCACACGGTACTTTAAAAAGTAGCGTATATAAATTCATATTTTGGAGATTTTAGTGCATATTTTTTATTGGTTGTTTAGTGTATATAATCTAGGTTCTAATTATTATCATCATGATGATATATGTCAGAATCATATATCATAATGATATATAGTTGGCTCTCGCTTTTTTTGGGTTTGATTTGGTGGCATATTTGCGGATATCTCACTTTTTTAATGCAAAAAAATAAAATATTTAGTAAAAAGAAGTGGTTAGATCAAAGCAATAATGTATATATACTATTACATATAGGCCTACTGTATTACATACTAAAATTAAATGATTAGAATATATACATATACTTGACATACAGTGTGATATGATACTACTTCCATACAATGAAGTGCTTAGAGAACTGGAAAGAAACAAAAAAACAGTCAAAAATAAAAAGTTTTTAACATGAAGTGTAAAACTCCTTTCTTTTCAGTGATTTAAATTTAGGTTAGGATTTTGTTTGAAATGATTTCAACTTTAAAAATTTAAGAAAACAGTTGTTTTAAGTGAACATTTTGGGTGTTGTTACTACGTACTACTATATGTGGTTTCTAATCGTTTTTTAGCTTGTATAAGAATAAATAACACAACAATAATCATATGTAAAACATATTTAGTTTTCCTGTATTTTTCATGAATATATTTTAATGTACAGCATTCAGTGTGCAAGGCAATTATTATGAATGTGTCCCTCCTTTCCACATGTAGTTTTGGTTTTGCCATTTGCTGATAGTTCATCGGACGTAACCCCCACGAATAGAGGGACGACTGTGTATATTTGTGGGACTTATGCTTTAGAATGAAGAACTCTATGGATAAATGTCCTTTAATGAATAATTGCTACAGCTACTTCACACAGCTACATCGCGTCTTCTGCGTTAATGCACATAACACAAATTGTTTTAGTTTGTCATAAGTATATCGGTGCAGTGGTAATATCCGCTATATTCCTATGTCATCGTAAGCATCGCTGCCCTGTGTCCAACCTCCACCTTGATTGCTTCACTTCTCCCAAGTCGTCTTCGTTTCCACGCATGTGTATAGGGATGGGTGTCCCAACCCACACACACATATATATATATATGAATTGTGACTCTTTTATTTGAGAGGGATGATGAACACACTTGGAGATAGTAGACTTTTGAAATCACGTTATGCCATCAATGTATATGCATATTTTAATATTCTATTTCTTAGAAAATGAACATGTCGTTTAAATTAGAAATCTTATTTAAATAAATTCAATGTTTAATTCAAAATGAAATAATAGTTTTGCTCTTTAACACATTAGTTATCATATAGCTCAAGTTAAAAATACTTTCATGTATGAAAATATCTTGCCCCCTGTCCCGCGAGACTCTCCTCCCTGTTGACCTCTGATTTAGCTCATCAAATACATAGTCATCAGTGTAATTAATTCATTACCTTAAAAAAAGGATTTGTTGTTAATTCTTTACTACCTATTCTGAAAGGGATGGGACTTCTCAAATTCTCCAGTTTCAGTTGCTAGAAACTGTTAGTCTCAGTTAAAAGCACATCCTCACTCGCTGATTTCTTTTTCAAATTTTTAACATTTGTTTAAAATTTTTTTGCTATTTTTTGCTGTGTCCACAAAAGTTTTGTTTGCTAAACCGATTAAATTGTACTATACTTAATCATTATACCAAAGTAAATTTATATTTTCCTTGCTGAATCTGGAAGCTCATTAAATGCAGACTTGTTACAAGTAGATCCTAATGTATTTGTATCATCTGTTTTTGGTGCATTGTCCTTAGTGTGCGGGGATATCAGGACAAGACAGGTTTGCCTTTATGGCAGGGGTCGAAATTAACTTTTTTGATTAGGTGCACAAGTAACTAACAGAATAGAAAGTAAACCTCAACATTAGAAACATGTAAAATGCAAGTGTAGCAACTATATTTAAGCATGTAAGCTACAACAAAATGCAACTTTTCAAAATAATTGAACATTCGTATGTAATAAAAAAAAATTCAAAGCAAATGCAGATACATTGAGAAAATTATATAAAATTATTCCGTATGTCACTGTTCTTGAAACATATAGCCATAGTTTTGAATAGTTAGGTGCACTATGTGCATCCAAAATTAAAAATTTATGCGCACGGATAAAATTTTACGTGCACAGTGCATTCGCTAATTTCAAACCCTGCTTTATGGTGTCTTACTTGGTAGCAAATAGACAAAACAGTCATTAGTTTTTTTTTTGCCCTTGGTATGTCATAGCTTGTACATTATATATAATCTCCACTACTATAAATTTTGCGCTCAGCAAAAAGCAAATCTACCACATTAAATATAAACATTACTTTTACTTGAGAAAAACATACAAGCAAGTACAATTAACATAACTAGTACTATAATATGGATTTTAAGAAATGTGCTGTAAATGCTAATAGTGATGACTTTTGTTTTTTGGAATTTTTTGAAAGTTGTGCTTTTTTCTTTTAATAAAAAGTATATACTGATGCGTTTAGAAGCAATAACATTATTTTGTGTTGAATTTATTTAAATAAGGCTGTATTAATTTTCTTATGTATAAAATATTAAAATATGTATATGCTCTGTATGTGTGTAAAAATACATGCACTAAGCAAAAAAACTGTTTTTATTCATATATACTGGGTCAGACTGGAAGGGGGCATGTGACAACAGTATATCAGTGTAAAGAGGGACGCGACATCAACATGTAGGTTTAAAGGGGGCACAGGAGTAAAATGTTTGAGAACCACTGACTTAGTCTATAGTGATGCAGTGAAGGTGTGATATGGTTTTTGGCAATTGGTCCTTAGAAAAGATTATTTAGGTCCGTAGAAAGTCCTTGTTTTTTTACTTCGGAAAAAATGTTGGAACCCTGTATTACCTATTACATTATATATAGTTACTTCAGAGTTAATGTAATTCTTCTTCGATCTTTTTTATTTATGGTATCCCTGAATTTCAATGATGAGAATATTTTCTGTATTAATACAACATATTGTAATTGCCAAGCTTATTTCTTAATTGTTCATCTCCTGTGCAGTTAAATCTGGTTTCAATTCCAGTTGTGCTGTAGAATGTATGCTGCCCACTGTACCGTTCACTGCTGAGGAGAAAATCCCCAGGAGCTGATAGACTAGTTTAACTTGGAACAGTTGACTAACCAAAATAGAGTAAGGGGGGAGTAATCAGGGGACCTTTGTTTATCAAGTTTGTACAGAATTCCCACAGAGTACCTATCGCAGGGCCTTTCCAACTCCCTCGCAAAATAATTGGCTGGTTTTGATTGACAGTTTTGCAAGGGATCTTCTCCTCAGCGGCCAACAGTAGTCTGGGATTTGGTTTCCTATGCAACAGAGGTTCGGTTTCTGTATAAAAACTGTAGAACCAGCACATCATGGTTTTAGCTGTTTTTGTGTCATAAAACGCAAAGAAACCGTCAGTTATTTAATCTGATTTTAAATAAAATTAGACTGCTCCTTAATTTCTTCTTCATTCCTATGAAATTCAAAGCAAGCATTGAATAGAATTCTATTTTTTAAAATATGGCTCAAAATAAATTTTACCGCATTCTTTGTTATGTATATTGTACCATTGGGACTTCTGTCATCATTATTTTGTCATACGGTTTTATCATTACCGCTGATCATATAATTTTGTAACAGAGCAGTCAGGGGAAACGTCTGAGGAAGACTGGGGTACTAATCCGCGGATGATATCACAGTTGATGGAAGAATTTCGCAGTGAAAGGAAATGCAAGAAAGGTTCAGCCCAGAGTAAGTTGGCCTGGTTGGCACATTAAATTGTCTATCTCCTCTTAATAGCTTGAGGTGTCTTGGGTTTTCTACTAGCATTTGTAGTTTTAAGTTTTACTTGAACAGCTTTTTTTTTATCTGCTTTAACAATAAGTTTATTATGACCTTTTAAATTTCTCTGGGCTGCATGGAAATACTAATCCGATATTTAAATTTCAATCGTATATGTTAAACATCAAAGGATTGTGATCATATCCATTTTACGATGTTCAAAGTCTATGCGTTATTTCATGCTTCTCATTTAATGTTTTACATGTATTTTTGTTGGAGGTGTTTTTTGTTTTTTTTTCCCCCATCTGTATATTCTGCTCGTGTTGTCCAGTAAGGAAAATATTTCTTCTCTCACAATATTTTCATTATCTTTGTAATTTATTTTTAGCAAGCATATTATTATGAACCTGTATATGCTTGTTAGGATTGAGAATTAAAATTGTATGATCATTACTTCCCCCTCCAATAATTAACTTCCATTAGGGTCTATGAATCCAAAGTACATTATATGTTCTTTGTTGAGTCTTACAGATAACTTACTTGCAAAATAAGGATTTTTACTGTTTATTTCTAAAATATTTGTAATACACGGCAATGTTAATGTTTTTATGAAGACACGATTTTTGTTACATTTGAACTATATTTTAATTAAAGTGTTTGTACTTGCAAATACTTACTTTCGAAATATGAATAGGGAAAAAAACACACACACTAAATCTGTCAGTGCAGTTGGTTTCATAAGGTTAGAATAATTAAGGAAAGGATCTTCACTTTAAAAAGGAACCAAAAATATAATACATATAATTGTTGGGGATATGAATAATGGATATATTTAGTAACAAAGGTTATGAGTGCTTTCAGTCTTTTTGTATATGACCGAATTGATAGTGCATGAACAAATCATAATCGAATATGATTAAGGCGAAAGTTTCGAACCTTATTTTAACCTTCAAGATATAATTAACAAACAAAATATTTTCAGTCAATACTGAATGTGAGCAATTTGCTTTATCTGCCTACTTTAAAAGCCATTAAAAACTAATTTTTGAGTGCAATAGTCCATAAAACCCCTTATTTTCTTTCCTAAAATTACTATGCAATCAATTTAATATTTGACCATGACTTTCTACTTGTTTTTGAGCTTCATTTCCCAATCTCCAGAGCCAGCACAATTCTATATATATATAACAAAGACACCATCAGAAATTTAAGTATTGAGTTGTACATCAACTACAGTGTTAAACCGTAATTGTTGTCCTACTTAGTTGATAATGATATGCTGAAGGTTCAATGTAGTTTTTTTGGCATATCTTGATTAGTCCTTATAAAATATGATTTGTGTCCTGAGAAATCCTTTATTTTTGTTTTTCTTCGGAAAATGAGCAGGAACCCTTAAGATGTTTTCTCATAAGTTGCATAAAGCAACATGCATGTTCTGGAGCACTGGAATACATTTTGTGGGTTTCTTGTCCTGAGCTGAATTTGCTTTAAAAATACCCTTTAAACCATATGGATGTCTCTTAAATTTCATATTGGTCAAGCATGTTTTCTTTAGTTGTATTTTTTGTGCTAAAAGGGTTGTGTTTAAAAATTTGAAATGGAAGGGCAACATGTTTGATGTAAGCTGAGTTTATGAAATTATGAAATATGGTTTATATAAATGGTTTTTCTGTCATTAGATGAAAATATCCTATTATAAAAGCAAGTTTCAACTGATTATATTTAAAGATAATACAATTTGGGAGGAGGAGGGCTACAAAAGAAGCATTCTTTCATTTCCATGGTAACAGCTCTGGCTTTTGTACTTACGAGGCTGAATTCAAACTCCTGGTTTGATTTTTGTATGTATCATGATTCAGATTTGATGATGACTATTCTGTCTCTGCTGACTTACTCAGATGTAAATGTAGGACAACATAAAAAAAAACAAGGGTTCCCACACAACCTGGAGAACCTGAAATTGCCGGGGAATTTGAAATTGTCTCTAAAGGTCAGGGAAAACCAAGATTTGTGGTCAAAACCTGGAAAAGTCAGGGAAAACCTTTTAAACTTTTGTTTTGAATAGCTAAATCTCCCATGAATATGAAGCCATTTCCCTCTCAACTGAAGTTTAGTTGAGAATTTTGCTGAAAAGGTCAGCGGGAAACCCGGAAAAGTCAGAGAATTTTTTTCTCCAATGTGAGTGGGAACACTGGGGGGAGGGAAAAAAATGGTGAGAATGTTGGAAAAAATTAAAGCAATTTGTGAAATTGCTATAAGAAACAAAAAGTTTAAATGAAAGATATACAAGTACCTCGCTCTCTGTGTGTGTATATACATTGGCAGAAAATAAAATCCCAACACCAAGAAGGAGTTGTGCTAGATAAACAAAATTTGGGAGACATGTTTGCATATTTGAAAAATGACGCTTATTCAAATTTCACGCTGGACGAATAAGAGTGGCGCTAGTAGTGCCACTATGATCATGCAAATCACGTTTGCTTTAAATACGCAATGTAAACTTCGTGAACATTATTTATCGTCCAAATTGGACGTTGTGAGCTAGGTTTGAGTCAAGAATACCTTTAAGGAGACAAAGAAGGCAGTATCAGCAGCTTATTGAACTTGAATGAGGCTGTGTAATAAGGGCTATGAGAAGGTGAGTTTTCTTCCCACGATATTGCAGAAAGACTTAGCTGGGATGTATCTACTGTGCATGGTAGTTGCACCAGTGGTCACGGGAAGGCACTGTCTCAAGAAGACCGTGGTCTGGCCACTACTGAGAGAGAAGACCGCTGTATTCACCGCATGGCTGTGTCACATAGTACTGCATCTGCAGCAGAAATTAGAGCTTCTGTTGGCTTCAGAGTGACACACAGCGAACTGTAACAAATCGATTACTTAACGGACAGCTCTGAGCCAGACGGCCTATAGCATTCATGTCACTAACTCCGAATCACTGCCATATGTGACGTCAGTGGTGTCAAGCTAGAGCTCATTGGAGGGCGGAGTGGAGATCTGTTGTGTTTTCAGATGAGAGCCGTTTCTGTCTTGGTGTCATTGATGGTCGTATATTGGTAAAAAGGAGGCCAGGTGAGCGTTTGGAACCAAGCTGTCTGTGGTATAGACACACTGGACCTACACCAGGAGTTACGGTCTAGGGAGCGATTTCCTATGACAGCAGGATCACTCTCATCGTTATCCCAAGCACCTTGACAGCAAATTTGTACATCAGACTGGTGATTGAACCGGTTATGCTGCCATTCATGAGCAGTATTCAAGGCGGTGTTTTCCAACAGGATAACGCTCGTCCTCATACCGCTGCTGTCGCCCAACGTGCTCTACGGAGTGTCGACATATCACCTTGGCTTACCAGATCACCAGATCTTTCTCCCATCAAGCACATATGGGACATTATTGGAAGACAAATCCAGCGTCATCCACAACCAGCATTAAGTGTTGCTGATTTGCCTACCAAGTGCAACAGGCATGGACCTCAATACCACAAAATGACATACGCACCCGTATGACATAATGCATGCAGGTTTGCATGCTCGCATTCAAAATCATGGCGACTACAGCGGTTATTAATGTACCACCATTTCGCATTTGAAATGGATCTTCTTGCGCATACTTTTACCGGTAACCTTGAAACTTTAATCAAATAAATATGTTACCTAGACAACTGCTTTGCCTAAATTTCATTCCTCTAAACTCATTTGTCCTTGATGTTGGGATTTTATTTTCTGCCAGTGTATATATGTACAGGGCCAACCAAAAGAGAGAGTCCGTATAAATTTTAAAAATTATCACGAAATGTCATTTGTGCAATGTTAACTTCTTTTTTGACCAAAAAAAAGATAAATAAATAAAAAAATAATAAATAAACTCACCCATAGGTGTTGTTTTAGATATTGAAAGACAATAAAAATTACTCCTGTATGCTCAGTTTGTATATTACACCAGCAAATGTTTGATGTGACCACTGCCACAAGATATGACATAATTCAGTTGAGTGACAACACCTGCAACTGTAAAGTGCAACATGTCTGTATGCATGGACCTCATCTCACGCTGAATGGCATCTTTCAGTTCCAACAGTGTGTTAAAGGGTCTAATTGATAAAGTTGAGACTTGGAATACTCCATAATCATAAATCAACTGGTGTCAAATCTGGAGACCAAGGAGGCCATGGAATTTTGCAGTGCTTACTGTTAAGTCTGTCTTCAATGAATGCAGGTTTATCATTAGACATACCAGAAATGTCCTTGCTGCAATTGATATGTAAACTTGTGCTCGATCTTGATAAATGCTATAGTAGGCATCACATTTCGTTCTCGCAAAGTTTTACTAAATTATGCATTGATGGATTACCAGCTTACATCGTAATTTTAGTAAAGATATTTCGGATTGAAATGGGAATGACTCCTTCCCCCCCCTCAATAGGTGGTTATGTAGCCACCATTCCACATAAGTAATTGGATTGTAATTTACGACTGTCTGTCAGAGGTCTTCAGAAACAGTGAGCGAAGGCCTAGTTTAAAAAAAAAAAAAAAATCTCCATTATATCAAAGCTCCTGCTTTCAGATTGGTCCTTTTCAACCGCCTCCTTGCAGAATTCAGTGTCCAGTTGTTTAGCATTATGTAACTACTTCCTTATACTAATGAAAAGTTTAGGGGACAGGTTTCAGACCCCCAAATGATGCTGTTTCTGCATGCATAGAAGTAGTAACATAGATACTAAGAAAAGAATGACTTAGATGGTTTAAGAATTGGTTTAATAGAATGGGATGGTGTAATGTAAGGAGATAAGGAGGAGGTGCAATGTAAAGGAGAGTGTGTTAAAAAAATGCTTGATGCTGTACCTTGTTAATGTTGCATCTTGTGGCAGTTATACGTCATCTTAGATTTAAACTAAAATCCCTTCTAACGTAACCCCAAAGGACATGTGAACATTCCAAGTAAGACATATTGGTTTTCTCTTAACGTGAAAGCTTAAACCAAAAAACAGTTTACTATATACAAATGTATTCCATTCTGTAACATTATGACTTCTCCTTAGAACAGTTAACATACATTACCCAAATACCAGATGTAAAATCGTAGTCAATCCTGGCCCAATATGCAACCACATGACATTTGTATGACAATAGCAAATGGAGGGATGAACCCCAAAATCCATTCCAAAATTTTCTTCAACCGGAGAACATCCTCATAGCTCTTCATCCTCCGGAGATGTAACAGGTACTTTCTCCTTTCGCTTACATCTACGCATCCAATAATGTGCACATCATCTCCCGGCAACTAGCCGATGTTATTTACCAATATCTACGTTTGTTTCCTGTAATGTGTTTCTTCATGCGTTTTAATAAATGCCTTCGTTGTATGTACATACTACTGTTCATCACCAGCAACCTTCTTATGGAATCATCCGCATTCAGGTTTCTCCCTCACCTGCAACAAAAAACCATAGACTGCCTGACTGCTTTAGAAGCCTTATTTTCCAAATTAAATTTAAAAATGTATTTATTGCAGTAGCCAGATAAAGGGAAAAATAATAAAAAAATCACAATACTTATTTTATATATTTATTTCGAAAAAAAAGCAGGTATAAATTTTGATACTTTAGACATTAAGTCCATAAATATGTCGCACTAACTGTTTAAAAGTCCGGTAACAAATTTGATACTTCGGGCATTTAAGGGTTAAGGACGAAACTGCTTTTTTCGATGTTGAAGTTGGGGAGGGAGGAGAGTTTTTCCCCCGAGGAGGACAGATCGACGAAATTAAACAGTAAAAAAATTTGTAATGAAAATAAACCTTTTCCTGGCATATATATATTCATCATTTACAATAACCCGGTTATTTTTTTAAATTTTCTCCAGCGATATGTCTGCTGCATAATTTGAAACCCAGCCACAACTTTATATTTAATCTGTTTCCATCCTTTCCATGAATGGTTGTTTTTTCATTGGTTTTATTTCATTATGATGGCTCATGTACCAACAAACAATTTTTCTATTTATTTTTCATTATGATGATAATTTAGTGGAAATAAGCTACGTCTGATGCATCTTTAACAGCTTTGTGTTTGGGGGGGAGTAATAAGATCAAAACAATTTTTAAAATAAATTGATGCATTGAAATTGAGTGTTTTTTAATGTTTCAGCTTTTAGTTTCTAAAATAAATGTTAGTAAATGAATGGTATTCTATTCGCTTGTTTATTATGATTTTTTTACTGTAGGTAATGTAGCCCTGTGTATAATTTTATTGTTTTTACACTTTTTAAAGTTGGTATGTATGATATCAGAATTTTGCAATAGGAATGAGACAATTTTTTGGTTTCTTATTTTCATGCTTTATGGTAAAATAAAACAAACTTTTTTTTTTTAAAGAATATGGAGATCAACTTTCGCAGCAATTTTATTGTTGCAGTGTTATCAATCTTTTTGCAACCTCTGAATGAATAATTCTGTAATGCATGTCCCTTTTTAACAACACTATTATCAATTAACAAAATTGATTCATACTTTTTAACAATATCGTAATTTAATGAATTGGTTTTTATTTTTATTTCAAATTTTAGCAATAATTGAGGTTGCATTATAAATATTTGGGTTCTATTTTGACCGAAATCAACACAGTTTGCTTTTATTTTTAAGTGCTACTTATTTATTACAGGGCTCGTACGGTCCTTAAAAGTCCTTTTCGTCCAAAATCTGCAAAAAGTCCTTAATTTTGTTCTCTCATTTCTCTGAAGTATGTTTTAGTTTCAATTTTTATTACTGCCTTTCTTCTCACAATATGAATCAACATAAAGAATGAACATAAAACTTCACACCATAGGGGTAATATGCCTTTATCAAACAATGGGAATATCCATAGAGGAGAGCCAACTCCCTATGGAAATGTGCATAGAGAACTCCCCCCACCCTCCTTGGAGCTTGCTGCAGTATTTCTTTAGAACAAGGATGACCAATACATCTCACCTCTTCCAAGCTCCTTAGGCACAGCTTGAGTGCCTTTAACACTCTAGGTACCTCAGCCTTTTTCCCCTGCCCCGCCACACTGTATATTTTGTAAATAGATATCCGTTATGAGAAGTTTTACCTTACTCTGTATGTGTCTAGTGTTCATCCCAACCATTTTTAGAAGAGCAGATCTTTCTATGTAGTTGAGCTAGCTACCTACCCAAGAAAATATTTTGTTCTGGAAAATCGCGGTTGGGATGGAGTGGAGGGGCATTTGTTGCTTGGGGAAGGTAGTTGTTTTTCAGGAAATTTTTCATAATTTAATACTAAGGCAAAGAAGGGGTGGGGGTTCTGTTAAGAAATTTTCATCGGAATTCTATGGTAAAGATTGACTAAAATTTAAAGGGAAAAGTCACCTTTTAAAATTTTGTGCCTCTTTATAATAAACCTGTGCTTTCGTTCCCTCCATCTTAGTGCTGATGATGACCACAACTAGACACTTTTTACAGGATGTGAGTTTAGAATTCGCTAATGATTTGAGGTATTTTATAAATATATTTAATACTATCTATGCAGACTGAAAATTTAGCATTAATGAATAAATTTTTTAACAAATTTTGCATTGATTTAACGATGGGTCCTGCTGTGGTGTAGTGGTAAGGTTACTGTTATCCGTGCCAGGCCGTCTGGTTTCAAAGTCAACCTCGAGCTACCCCTGCTCATATGTTTATTCCTTATTGGAAAAAAAACACACACACACACAAGAAGACACTTCTTAAAATCACAAGTATGTTAAAAAATATTCACTTACAGCAATTGATTTCTGCAAAACAAGCAAGTTGATTTTCACTTCTAGAGAACTTGCCAGTTGAGTGCCTGCTTCATAATAGAATCAAGCTTTTTATGATAATACATACTTGATTTCATAAAAGGACAAAATTTAGAATTGTCACTGAAACCTTTTCATGTCAACCTTAACATAATCTTGCTAAAACATATGTACTATAACCTATTGTAGAAGTACAAAAAATCTAGTTTTAATGAAAGCTAAATTTTACGATGATCTCCTTGCACGTGTGCACTCTAAATGATTACTTAAAGCCACCTCAGAAAGTTGTCAGCCATGTACATGATGTATGAAAAGGAGTTTTATTTTTTGTATATATATATTTTTTAAATCATTGTCATTTCTTATTTCTGTTCTAATCATTAGATAGAATAAATTTTTTCACTCAAGAATTGAAATGAAAAATAACTGAAAAAATTATACATTATCTCTTTTATTATTATTTATCAAACAAATATAATTTTGGCCAATTTAGACCTATGGTTAGAGAATCGCGTTCCAAACTCAAAACATACACATCCACCAGAGACAGTTTGAGCTCACACTTTTCAAGCAGGCTAATTGTAGCATGTTTTCCTGTCATGCTTACAAGAATTCAGATTAGCTTCCCATAAAAGTCCTGTGTAGGGCATTTATCACCCTCTTGATTCCTTGGTTGGTAATAAATTTACCTTGCTTGGCACAGTATATTAGCAGTGCTTGCACCATTAAAAAAAATATATGTATATATATTTTTGAATTTCTAAAATTTGAAGAGAGCCTAGTTACCATAAGTAAGCTTTAAACTAAGTAAAACTCTATCTGTGGCAATTATAGGATTTATAGTTTTATACCCTTTTATACATTTTTTCTTGTTTTTATACCCTTTTATACATTTTCTCTTGTTTTTATATCCTTT
>QLNU02015360.1:65737886-65753941 GCA_006491805.2 Dysdera silvatica
CGGAGGGACCCTGGTTCGAATCCAGGATGGGGAAAGCGTCTCTTTTTCTCCAAAATTACATAAGCTCTAGTTTGAGCTGTAATTAATACGTGGGTGGCAAAAATTATAGTATAATAAATTCCCCCACGAAAACTCACAAAATTCTCGCCCCGGAGGCTTTCTTGTGTTGACCATATTTGGCAATTGTGTTATCCCTGCGGAGGGTAATAATACCTTAACACAGAATTCAATCTACGTGTTTCGGGCGTTTGTTGACGATATTCCACGTGTTCACTCCCGAAGAAGGGCGAACTTTTATCGCCCGAAACGCATAGATTGAATTCAATCTTGACATAAATACGCTTCTAAAGCGTTTTTGTCTCTTATTTATATTGCGTATTGTTTCGTCGAATATTTCCATGCAAAACTGCATTATTGGTGTAATTCTATCCCTTCACAGGTTGACAACGAGTACGCAAATTTTATAAAAGTTAGCTGTGTTTTTATGTGAATATAACTCCTAAACTTTTTGTACCTTTACAACTCTTCAATAAAATATTAAAATTCGTGTAAAAATTATAACTGCGAAAAATAGTATCACAGAATTAAATATGTAAATATGAATTTTATTAAAGTAAGTTTATGAACAAAATCCGATTGTAAGCAAAGTATTTTTACTAATAAAAATACATAAACAAACATGTAAAAAGGATACATAAAAAAAAAGTGTGATCGATTTCCCCAGGCATTGAACACAAAAACACGGCGCGAAGAGCCGACAACTTACCGCCCAAGCTACCGATTGGCTTGCAGAGGGCGTTGTGTTTTAAGCTCATATATCGGATGCAAAATCTTTAAAAATCCATGTCTCTGGAAATTAGCCGCATTGGCACGAATGCCGAGACACGTATTTCCTTATTTCGGCTATACTTTCATCAAAAAAATTCATCAAAATCGGCGGGGCACTCACTGTGGGTTCCCCTTGTTAGTTTAAATAATTAATGCTGATTATAGCACCACCGATCGCACGGTTCAGAGAAAAATTACATTTTTTTTTTTTATAGAATCCACATGTGCAATAAAAAATAGGGTTTCCCATTTGAAATTTCGAAGTTTTCCCCTGCCCCACCCCCTAGGAGGGAGGGTACAGGTTAATTTTTATGGGGTTGCCCTTATTGAAAGTACGATGAATTCGTTTCAAGATTTGTTTTGTACGATAAGAATTTCTCGAGATATTTCAAGTTAATAAACCAGTTTTCCCACGTAACCTGGAATCGTCAGGGAATTTGAAATTGTCCCTAAAGATCGGGAAAAAGTCAGGTGAAAACAATTTTTTTTAATCAAAACCTGGAAAAGTGGGGGAAAACTTTGATTTGAATAGCTAGATGTCCCATGAACATGAAGCCATTTTGCTAAAATGTTCAGGGGGGAAACCTGGAAAAGTCAGAGAATTTTTTTCTCCAATGTGAGTGGGAATGCTGAAAAAGTCACCTGGTAAACAGTAGAGTTTCATGAATCCGATTGATCTGTTTTTGTTTTTTACCCAGTTGGCTGCAAAGGCAACCAACTGACACAACATAAACAAACAGCGCTGTATTTGTTATCAACTAATTAAAATTTCCCTTAAAGAAAGATGGGAAATTTTCCATCATCCACCTGTCATCTGTTGTCTTATGTGTGCACCACAGCCGTGTTTTCCATTAGGCTGACTAGGCTCTTGCTTAGAGTGTAAAATTTTTAAGGGTGTAAAATAATTTAAAAAAAAAGATATAGTTAAAAATTGAAAAGACCAAGAGCGAAATAAAAGATCTTTTATGTTACTCTAAGTCTGTGCATTAATAAATACAAAAATAATAAACACTCATCTACGTTAACACAGAAGTGCCCCGAATCTATGTAGTAATGATACAGCATGGATATATTAGCTCGTAGTGTGTCAAAAACCACAAGAGTAACTCCATTGGTGATGTCAAATTGAATGCCCTGGCTATTCTGGTAATCGAAAGTGACCTGATATCTACACTCAACTTTCAAGAAGTATTAGGTAAGTTTTGTAAAACCATGCAACGTTGAAAAGTGTAAACAACCTGAAAGTGAAAACGATGAGAGAGACTTTTATGATATATGCACAGAATATATTATTTTATTAACTACATACTTTTTTACTATTCTAATATGTTTAACGCTAGTGTAAGAAATCTAAAAATATTTCATAACATCTCTCCATTTGTTATTTTTTGTACCACACTCACCACATGTAAAGTAGTATTTAACTGTAATAAATTGTTGATTCACTAATTAAGCTTCATTTAGTTAAGTTTTATTTTTAATGTAGGAACGGAGGGGTTCAGAAGGAAGAGAACAGGAAGGGATGGAATTGTTGAGGGGCACTGATAACAAAAGTGCTTAGGGGCACTGAACTCCTAAATGCGGCCCTGGTGTGCACACCAAAACTTAGATATCAAACAATTCATGCTTAGAGTAACTTAGTAGTTCGGATTAACGAGACTCTTCTGTGTATGTTCTGTGTGTGTATATATATATATACACACACGAGGGTCCTCTAGAAAGTAAAGAACGTTTTGGTTTTATTCACTTAAAAAAAATATATCAAAACGGAACTTTGTGTACAGTGACACAGGACCTTGCACTATTTGTCAGTATAGTCGCCATTGTTATTGAGACACTTGTCGTAATGTGGCACAAGTTGCTCAATGCCGGTGTTGTACTCATCTGCTACCAATGACCTTAATAACGAAGTTACTGCTGCTTTGAGCTGTTCATCGTTTTCGATGTGTCGCTTCCCCCCCTCCCAAGCAACTTCATTTTTGGAAAAGGATGAAAGTCACTTGGTGCCAAGTCGGGACTATAAGGGGGATGCTTGAAAACATTCCACTCGAATTGCTGGAGTTTTGGGTTTGTTATGGCATCTGTATGAGGCCAAGCGTTGTCGTAATTCAACATGACCTCGCCGGACAATAATCCATGTCTCTTGTTTTGGATAGCTCGTCAAAGTCATTGAAGAGTCTCACAATAGGCTGTTACATATATAAACATTATTATTATTATTTTCTCCCCTTTTGGCATGATTTCAATAAGCAATAGAACCTTGCGGCCCTAAAAGACAGTTGCCATCAGTTTCTGATAACAAGGAAACTGATGCAATTTGGCTCTTCGAAAATTCTGGCTTTTTTGAAGCAGATTTGGCTTTTCTTTCCTGGGTTTTGGAGTAAAGCATGTGTGATGCCACTCCATTGATTACCTATTGGATTCAGGTGTTTTGTACAAAACCAACGTCCCATCTCCTGTTACAACATAGTTTAAAGATTTGTCACCACCACCTTCATGGTATTGAGTAAGAAAATCAAGGACTGCTCCCATCCGATTTGTCGTGGACTTGTGTCAAAAGTTTGGGCACCCAACGAGCACAGATTTTCTTATAGCCAAGATGATCTGTAACCACTTCGTATAAGAGAGCTCTCAAAATTTTTAACCTGAAAAACAAATTTCCACCTGAAAGATGATGCAACGCTTCCTCCCAAGGCAACAGAAAGTTTGAGCTTAAGTCTATCTCCAAAGAAAACCAATCCCAGACAAGTTCCCTGTCTTTGAACCATCAGTATAGAAGATGAGATCAGATCCATCAAGAACGTGTCCTTTCCAATCTTCCCTGGATGGAAAGTTCACCTCTGGTGATCTCATGAAAATTGGACGATTACAGATGTTGTCCTGGTTCATCTTTACCAATGTGCAAGTTTCTATCAACATTGTCCAAATTGAGGTGTGGCTGTGCCCATAAGGCCTGACATGCCAACAAGCATTACAGTTTAATATGGCAGCTCCATTGTCCACCTCATGTTGAATAAGACTTTGCAGCGGAGGGAGCCCCAGAAAGATTTCAAGTGCCCGAGTTGATGTAGTTCTCAGAGCACCAGTGACAACCAGGCATGCCATCCTCCGTAGCTGTATATTAGTATGTAATCCAATATATTCCAATTATCGGCTGGACATGCTCAAATTGACAGTGTATATGACCCTTAAGCAGCCACTATAAAACTAATTTAGTTACATCGAAATAACAGGTTAGATTTAAGCAATGTTATTTTGATTATATATATTTATACTGGCTTTAAGGGGAGGGGGGGGCGATTAGCATTTTCTGTTTTATTTGGGAGGGGGTTCGTTTTCGAGGTCATTTGAGAGTCAAGCTGATTTTTTTTTAAGCAAAGCATATATTTTTAATTCTTATTCCTTGAGAAAAAAATTAAACCACTTTTGCATAACAATTTTTTCAATTTAGTGTGTAATTTCACAGATTCACACTGCTCACTGTAGTCCTGGGTTTGGTTCCCTAGGCCTTAAAAGGTTTGTATTCCTCGGGGAAACAGGTCTCGGCGTGGCATGACCATTGTAGCCCTTGAGCCGTAAAACCACGAACAGTTTCACAGATATTTGAAAAGTAAACTTTAATAAAGCATTTCATAATCAAGCTGAATTTTTATTCTAGAAACAAAAACAACATAAATTGATTGGATTATTTTATAATAAATGCTCAAAGTGATGCTGCTCCACTTCAATGTGCTTTCTAATTCTTTGAAGAAAAGATAGACTTGTGTGCACATGTAGTTCTCTCAATATTTGCACAAGCATTTCGTATGTGTTCTTGCATGTTTTCTTATAGTTGGTACATCGTTATAAACTAGTTCTTTGAGGTAACCCATAAGAAAAAAAAGCTGTCGATGTATGGTCATTGGATTGAGTTTGCCAATGTAATGCACATCCTTATCCCTATGCAAGGATCATTAGAATTTGTATTTAAAACATCTCTCACAATGTGTATATAACAAGCAGGGTATCCATTGTGCTGGAACCACGTGGCCTGCCTTTCTCCTAATGTTGTACCTTCCATCAGTAATGGTAAATCCTCCGTTAAAAAGTTTGTATACATTTATCTTATTAATGTGTCTAAAAATAAAAACCATTTCGACTTTTTCCTCCACAGACAGGTGCTCCATTTTTAACGTGCAATGAATTGTAATGTAAGAAAATAATTTATCTCAACACTTAGGCGTTAACATTAAATGATTTACATTAAATGGACAGCTATAGGATGGAAGCAGATAAGAAGCTGAATGATGGTAGCAAGCCATTTTACTTCGGTACCAGTTAGTACCACATGCACTATCTCATTTTTCTATGGAGCATTTTCTGTGGCATGACTTCATCAACCAATCATATGTAAGATGTACTGCTTTTGTGTGTACAGTCACTCTTCAAGTACTGCTTATTTAATTTCTTTTGTTTTTCTAATACTATATTAATTGTCTATGATATAGCATGAATTTCTTTATTCAAGTTTACTTTTCAAATATCTGTGAAACTGCATTAGATTTTAAAAAAATGGTTTATTCGCACACAAAAGTTATTTACAAGGAATAAGAATTTAAAAAAAAAATATATCGGTTTCGCTTTAAGAAAATGAGTTTGACCTTGAAAACAACCCCCAAATAAAACATAATGAAAATCACCTCTTTAAAACCAATTTACTTTCGTTGAAAGTTTTTTTTTTTTAATGCTTATTTTCTAAGATATTTTACATCATCAATTTAAATGGTCCACCTACTATACATGTATGTACAAATCCATACTGTCCATTTTATTATTTGCCAGTTCATGTGGTAGCGATCTTAAATTGAAGAGATTTTTATGAGAAGTACAGAAATAAAGTTTATCATCTGTACGTTTAATAGTTGCATCTGATTTTTTAATCATAAATATTTTTCCTTTTCATGAGACGCATGTGTAAATGGAATTTTAGCGAATAAGCATGATTTTCTAAAATTGTACTAATTTTATGTGCATTTTATTAATTTTAAGATTTACAAGTATGGTAGATATGGGGTGAAATATTTCAAAATCAAGTGGTTAACAGTTACAGGAATTGTGCTTTTGATATTTGAAGACTCATCTTTTAATAGCTACATTGAAGCTTCTTATTCGTGTATTTGATGTGACCATCCACTTTTAATGCATGTATAAAGTTGAAATGCATGACGATAATGAAGTTGCTGCTTTTTTTTTTTTGCTTATAAACTGTGATGCATGCTATATTATTTACTTCAAGTTTTGTTAATTTGTTTACTTTTTCATTCCCTCTGCCTTTTTCCACCTCATGTCATGTTTTGTTTTTCTCCTATCTGCATGTTTATGGTAGGGCCCAAAAGGTCCACCCTTGAAGCAATGCTTGCTAGACTGTCTAATGGAAGTGGCGATGGACTTCCAAGTAGCACACCTCTGTGCACTTCTGAATTATCTGAAAACCCTCTTGCAACCTGTTTTCAAGAAGGGAAGATGGATGATAATAATTCTGATGCTGCAATTAATGGCTGTAATGCTTTAAATGATGAAACGAACTTATTCAACCTCGAAATTGATTTGAACGTCTCATGGGAAGAAAAGGATGAAAATGGTATGTTGAATAAGAAGGCTATCTTTAAAGTTACGAATGTTAATTCGCTTAGGATGTTTTATAAACCAGTTGTCACTCTAGCATAGAATCAAATAGCATACGTTATATGTGGGTATGGAAATATACTAGATTTTCATATTGTGAGATTACATCACAATATATCCATACCATAGACTGAATGAAATATGATGTTCAATTTTGGGTTTTCTATGTGCAGTACTTTCTTGTTTTTATCACACAAAGAAATCTGAAATGTTGATAAATATGCACTGTAGTTTTAAACTACTTTTAATGTGCCTTGTTGTGAAGAAAGATCATACGTGTATGCATGAAAATTTTTAAATATGTGTTATTTAAATAATTATGGCAAATTAGTTGTATTCATGTACAGCATTTAATATTTGTAATTCACATTTACTAATTTTATAATTTTATATTTTCAGGTGTGCAGGGTGGAACTTCATTGCCCTTTCCACCAGGCTCCCGTCGGCCTTTACTTGGTGCTTCTGGTAATGAAGATGATGGGCTAGAGGCTGCACTTGGTCTAGGAGAGCTTGCTAGCCTAACAGTTAATAATGAAGCTGATACAAGTTATGATGTAAATAAAATATTGACTGTTTTTAATTCTTGGTTTCACTTTTTTTTAAAAAATATTGTTTATATTAATTCAAACTATATTTTAGATTTCTTCAGCAAAAGAGGCATTTAGAAAAACATGGAATGCAAAGTACACACTCCGAAGGTAAGCATTTTGTAAATATAAATATGCCCCGAATGAGCAGGCAGCACGTCTTAAGTCTTAATGTTGAAATTAAAAATGGATCGTTTTGTGATAATTCAGAATTAGTGATTAGTTTGTATCTATAAGTAGGTTAGTATCTAATATTTAATATACAGTATGAATTTGTGACGGAATGTGCTTGGACAGGATGTTTTTGCAACAGATGTCATGTTAAATTTTTTTGTTTTGTGATATCGAGAATTTACTATCACTTGAATTAACATTAGTTGAATTATCAATTAAAAGTCATATCAGCATAGTACAACAAAGATAATATCCTTGCTGGTACATACAGCAGTGTTATAGTAAGAATTATTAACATTAGACTGTCGGTTACTTGTCTGCATGAATTATTGTAGTTAATTGTCTGTATACATACTCATCACTAGGTTTCAAACATTTTGTATAGTATTTGCGTCAATATTCGTCTAATAACTATCGATCATTCTTCCAGTTGCTATACTTATGCAGGGTTCGTACAGTCCTTAAAAATCCTTAATTTTTTAGGAAATGATTTTTGGTCCTTAATTTTGGTTCTCCTATTCTTTGATACTTCTCCAAAGCATGTGCAAGGTTCCAACGCAATCTGGAATTATCAGGGAATTTGAAATCTTTTCTGAAGGTCAGGGAAAAACAAAATTTTTTGGTCAAAACCTGGAAAAGTTAGAGAAAACTTTCTTTACTTCTATTTTGAATATCTAGATCTCCCATGAACATGAGGCCATTTTTCCCATAACCGAAATTTGATTGAAAGTTTTGTGATTGATCAGGGAAAAGTCAAGGAATTTTTTTCTCCAATGTGAGTGGGTACCCTGATGTGTTGTCCAGTTTTTGTTACTGCCATTCTTCTGATAGTATGAATCACCATCAAGAATGAATATGAAATTCACACTATGTGGGTTGTAATATGTCTGTCGTACAATAGGAACATGCATAGAGAACCCGCTATAGAAACTAGCTAAAGCATTTCTTTAGAATAAGAATGACTGGTGCATATTATCTCTCTCCCAAACCCAGATTTAAAGTGTGAGGCATATTAAGCAGTCATTTTTTGGTGCCCCTCGCCACACTGTATATTTCGTTATGAGAAGTTTTACTTGGTACTGTGTGTGTGTATACAGTGTTTGTCCTAGCCATTTTTAGAAGGGCAGACTTCCTTACCTGGTTTTCAAAGTTGAGCTATCCACATTATTATAGTTATTATTATATAGTATATTCTAATATAGTTTACTTTACGCATTTTCAATTTTAATTTCTGTGGAAATCAAATCATTAAAAATAAAACAAAAGTAAAATGATTTTATCATGAATTACTTATAATTAAAAAAAGAAAATTCCTCTGAAATGTTTTTACAAATATCTGATATTGCTACTTTCTGTGCACCTATAAATTATATTATTTCACATGTAAATGCCTGAAATAAAACATGTAATAGCACACATCCCCAAGTAATTCATTACAATTGTCCATTTTTTTTATATGATTTTAACATTCTACAGCAGCTACACAAAAACAAAAACGAAATTTATAACACGCTAACACCTCTACTAGGAGAACACTTTGTAAAATTTTCAAATTGACCCTTTTTATGTACAATGTGCCAAATATGGCTAAAATTCTTAAAACATAGTTCTTAAACCATTTTTTAATTATTAATTAGATGTACTTTACTTAATTGCAGAATTTTATTTTGTGAGTTTAATTACTTTATTAGTTAAAAAATCTTAAAGATGGTGAAATATTCGGTTTTATGCTGAAAACTTATGTCAAATTTTCCTGTACTAAATAGAAAAACAAACGCAATATTGATATTTCATTTTATAGCCCGGACTATGCTAAAGTTAATTGTTTTTATTTGAAACTAATATATGTGTTAACCATTTGGAAGATATTATAAAAAGCAAACATGCCTATGGGACCCACTTTTGCTTGTCATAGGCAGCCGTTTTGATTTTTTCCTTCAATATGGCAGCCTACGAAGATTGAATAAATTCATTTTTGAAGTCTATGTATAAGGGTTATTCAGTGGTAAAAATATTATTTTTTTCTAAAATATGACCGCAACCACTTTGGGTAACAATTTATGGAATGACTGTGTTAGGTCTGAACTTTTTAAACAGACTTGTAAGAACTAGGAACAAGATAAAATTTTAAAGAATAATGTTGAATAAGTGAGTATAAATAATTTAAGACAAATCTATAAAATATGATTAAAATTAAAAAAAATGCAATTCACTTATTACAATTTAACTAATTACTAGCTTTTTTTATTCAAATATTTCCTTGCCTGAAATTTTTGGCACCCTTACTAGCTACCTGGCACCTGTGTGCTCCACACACTGGGTCGGCACGCCCCTTTTAGCCACTTTAGTAAATATTTTGTGATGGAAAATAGTGAAGGAAATGGGGGACATTTATAATTACTCTATATATATTATAAAATAACGATATTTTTATAAATAAATTTAGTTTATTTGATGCATTTTTATGTTTACTGCTTGGGGGGTGGTAACTGTGTTTTACAGAATTGTTCATAGTTTTAAGTTAAAGGTAGGGAGAAGGCATTTTTCTAAGAAGGACAGATTGATGGAATTCTACACTAGATGTTGATTACAAATTTTTTTGTAAAAAAAAAAAAATCAGCTTTAAAAATTTGGTGCCAACTTGTAATAAATCTGGCCCTTCTTTCTCCCCGTCCCAGAGTGGAGATATTCCTTTAGTTTGTGGCTGTAAATAGGTACTTTTTACAGAGAGGGCTTTGAAAGTTGTAGGGAACTTAGAATTTGTTGTTTCGATATATTTTGTTAATATATTTAGTAATACCAACTTTATCTAAGCAGACTAAAAATTTAGTGTTAATGAATAAATTCCTTAAATTTTGTAATGAGTAAACATTGGGCTGTGCAGTGGTAATGTATTTGTCTAGCATGCCATTATCCTGGGTTCCAATTCCCAGCGATACACCCCATCCCCCCAAAAAATGTTTGCCGTCAAACTGCTCACTGTAGTCTGGGGTAGGTTCTCTAACCGTTAAAATGTTTAAAATCAGGGTGTCTACTCATCTGGAAAAACTGGAAAAGTCACTGCAATTTTTTCTGATTGGAAAAGTCAGAGGAATGTCAAATATGAAGGCCAAAGTCAGGAAAATTTAAAATTCATTGTTATAATAAATAACTTATTAAAATAATTTTCCTGAACTGTGCTTTTCATACCACATTACCTACTGAAAAATTTGAAACTTGTACTTTTGACTAAACTTCTTCCAAAAGTTACCATTTTGCACCAAAACTAATATAATTTATATAAAATTATTGCTTTTATATATTTTCAGAAAAAAATGTTTGACAATTATATAACTAAAACTTGAAAAAAAATGTTTTTAGCTAAATTTCAATTATTTAATCTGTAAGGGATTTTGATCATACCAGTTTCCTTTGCCTTATATATAGTCATACACCTTTTAAATGAAATAGAAGATGAAGCATCAGCTTTGCGATTATATAGTTAAACTCTTTTATAATGAACTCAAGAAGGGCCAAATGGAAATGTTGCTGTAAATATTTAATTAGTGCAAGTCTTTAGTGTAAAGAAATACACTTTTTAATACAGCTTTTGAATTTGTAAATTTACTTTAATTGAGTTATAAATGGCTTTGTGGTTTGCATTAATGGATTTTATAGCCTTAAAACTTATTTTGATTACGCAAATTTTAATCCATTGTGTGTTGTTTACTGTAATTAGGGACTGGAAATCGATTAAGATTTGGTCTGGAAACGTGGAAAAGTCAGGGAAGTTTGCAAATGGAATTTGAGTAGACACCCTGTAAAATGCCTCGGGAAATTGTCGATATCGGCGCAGCATGATCCTTTCACATTAAAAAACAAGCATGAGGCAATGATTGGTATTGTGGTCCGCTAGCTAACGAACTAAAAACTCACAAAAATGAAGAAATAAAAAGACACAATAGCATCCCTTAGCCTCATTTCTTTGATTTTTTTGAATTTTTTTGTAAGTCGACCTATTTCCTAAAATTCTGGAACTGGGGTCACATGGTTTGTAGCAGTCATTTGGTCCCCCGATTCAGAGATTTGCTTTGGTGACGGTGAGGCTTCTAATGGCATTTTTTGTGACTTTTTATTTTTACGTGATTGTGACGAGGATGCTGTACTTTTTAACTGACCGTCTTAACTCGAACAGGAGAATCGAAAAAAAAAAAAATGCATAATGCCCCTTTACGAAATTTCATCATAAAATCTGTAATTTAGTAATTGCAATGAATTCACTTCTGTTTATTGAGTCTAAAGATGCCGTTCGAATTAATGACAGTTCTGTCAAATGTTGAATGTTTTAATGTCTTGACATAACAGAATGTAAACATCAAAGAGTGGTGTCCTGGATTATCCTTTTGTGTGTTATCTGGGTTGGAATAAATTATGCTAACGATTGTAAAAAGGCTTTAGCTAAGAATTCTAATAATGTAGAACCCAAAAAAACAGTACTAGCCCAAAATCTGTGACGATTTATTGAAACTGGGTTATTCTTTGCCAGTTGACATCAGCTGATGGGGAATTAAAATATAGCAGAATTTCTAGTGTCACGCTGTGTATTTTAACAATGTAAAATGTGAAAGAATATTCAGCAGTGTACGAAAAACTAGAACAGAATTTGCCCAATGAGAACTTGGGAAAACATTTTGATAACTAAAAGTATTCAAAAAGGAAATTGCTATGAGAAAAAATTCAGTAAACAAATTTTTGGTAATGACTAAATCATCTACTTATGAACACTTACTGTATAATAAAGTAGAATAATCACAATAAATCAGTACTTTTGGTTTTACGTCTGTCTTGGTGTTGCAATGGTTTTTCCAGCATGAAGTGTACGTTGCTGTTTTTATAATTTTATTGAATAATTTATTTTAATTTTGAGAAGTTACCTTGGATTTTATTTTCTGTTTATAATATAGTCTATAATTATCAGTAATCTGTGCATAATAAAAAAATAGTACTTCATTCAATTCTGGACATGTTACGCTGTGTGTGTTTTGCACGCTGGCTGATGACGCATGGTTGTTCTAAAAATTGAAAGGTTTTCAAAATAGACATGTTGGCAGGTATGTTTCTGGAAATTAGGGAAATGTTGCAGTACATTTTTTTATTTAGATTCTGTTTCCACCCTAAAAAAGATTTCTTTTTTGATACTAAAGTGTTAACTTCCTCACACACACAATTCTTCTAAAATTTCTCAAATGTTCGTTTATTTACAATTAATAAATTTATTAAATAACTAAAGTACTGTGGGAATGTAAATTTTTTAAAATTTGTTTTACATGTGAAAAAAAATTTTTTTTCAGTACATTATTACTTCAGTTGCACTATATTAAACGTGGCTGTAGTATGTGGTGTAGGTAGTGTTGTAGTATTGTGACTTTTCAATATTGTCACCTTACATATATTATGTATAGATGAATTTTTTTAAAGGAATGTATAAACCTGTTGCACACTTACACAAATATGTGTAAAAGTTTGATGTGTTTTTTTTTTTTAAATATATGTAAAGTCATTTTGATGGTGTTCGTGCCCTGGCGTTTCATCCTGTAGAACCTGTATTAATAACTGCATCAGAAGATCATACATTGAAGTTATGGAATCTTCAAAAAACTGTACCTGCTAAAAAGTATTGCATTTTTATATATCGTTTTACTTATTGTAATTATGCTGCTACATATTAAGTTCTTGTTGTTCCTCTCCCCCTTAAAAACCTATTAGGACAGAGAGTAGGTATTTCCTCCTCTCTACCCTCTCCTATATGTGCTATTCTGAAATAAGCTATGATTGTATAAAGTTACAAATTTAAATTTTAAAAATGCTTCGTGTTTATTTAAGCACATGTTCAACTGTTTAAAATATGAAAACAGGCTTTATTTTTCGATAAGATACATGCAAAGACCTACTAACTGCTCACCACAGTCTGGCTGGTTTTTATCCTATGCCTTTAGAGGTTCAGATTCCTCAGAAAACTGTAGGTCCTGGCACAGCATGACCCTTGCTGTCCTTACCCCCTGCCTTGAAACTGGGACAACTTAATGACCACATATATAAAATGCTTAATTATTCTTCAAGGCTGAAATTTTGTTTCATAATAAAGTTTATGACTAAAATGTATTCACACAAATTTAGGGAATAAAAGTACGTAAAAAGCTTTTGAAAAAGAGTTGCATATGGTTCAAACCTTGTGGTTGTTGTGTAATTTTTTAATAAACTCATTGAAGCACTGCTCATTTGCAACTTAATAAATATTTGTGAATTGGTTGCACGATGGGTCAAAGCATTTTGTTCTAGTAGGAATGAGACATTGAATTTACTCCGCACAAGTTGCCCATCCATTCCTGATCATTAGATAGAGATCGTGATAGATCTCTCTGTAACAGACAGTTGATGGACTACCTGAGAATTACCTGTAGAAGTTGGTCTCAGTCATCAAACAGTGTGGCACGGACTGAAAAACTTTCTAACTTCGATGAAAATTGTGTCATTCTAGGTTTCAGATTGATTCACTGAAGGACAGAAATGGCACCATTATACACTGACTGGTTTCCACCGCAACAAATATTTCAATGAAGGTAATGCACTTCTGCAGTGTATTGTCACCATTGATGATACCTGGATATGGGCCTGCGAGCCTGAATTAAAACACCAGTCAAATGAATGGCAGGAACCCAGTCGGGTGAAGGTTTTTGAATTGTGGCATACAGTCATGAAGGTGTCATCATTAACCATGCTGTGCTTACAAGTGAAACTGTCAACACCACCATATTATTGCTGATTTCTAGAGCACCACCTGCTTTCGTCTATGTGGCACAAACATCCACGTTTGTTGAGGAACAGTCTCCCTATCATCTTGGATGACAGTGCTTATTGCCATGCGGCACAAGGTGTAATCAATCTCTTATGATGGTGGCATTGGGAGGTCTTTGAACACCTTCCGTGTTCACCTGGCAGTCCTTGTGACTTCGACCTGTTCCCTCAGTTGAAGGAACCCATCATAGACAACTAATTTCCTGATGTTCCATCCATGCTCTGAGCAGTAGGGTGCTTTATCGCTGCAATTAACAGAAACACTACCTTGCTAAAGACATCCAATGGCTTCCCAACATTTGGTAAAAGGTAAAAGACTTCGTTGGTGATTAGATTGAAGGGCTGTAATGCAACTTTGCTTTTAACTTCCATAAAACTTGTCTACAAGCTGTGTTGCCGCTATCTTATTTACAACCCTCATACTTTACATAAAATAAAGCTTTGGTTATTGTATAAATCTAACTTGATGATAAGAGTTTCTACTGCTGAGATCACTCCTATCCCTTTAATTATAAAATTGTAATCTTCATATTTAATAGTATGAAAAAGAGAACGTACATACTAATGTCATATATTCTAACAACCCTGTACTTGACTTTCCTGGAATTAATCTTGGAATAACATAAGCATATGTACCAGTGGCTGCTCGTGGCAAGATTTTAGGGTGTGTGCATGAAGGCTAATTCACCAAAACACATCAATTTATGGCTTATATTGGTCAAGAAACTGGTTTTTACCTCATTCAGTAAGTAAGAAAGAAATTTATGGTAACTTTGGGTTTTGGTGAATTGGCTTCATGCATGCACACACACTAAAATCTCGCCACGAGCTGTCACTGATACATACATTAATTGTATCAGACCTAAAGTGTGAAATGTACATCCTGATAGGCTACATGATTTATGAATTTTCTTTGTTAAAAAAATCTCTGCAAAACTCTCACAGATAATGTCCATTCACTTTCCATATATCACCTCCATTGGAAACTTATGCATACGTTATTTGATGTTTTCATTTTATGCACTGGTTCTTGTAATTGTAAAAGCAATAGAGAGTTTTATATAGTCATATAAAACGAAGAAAAAGACACATTGTTTCTATGGAGTTCAATTATGAAAAGCATGAAACGAAAAATATTTACATATTTTCTTTATTATAAATATAAAATAAGGTTAAAAAAACACATTTACTTCATGGGCATAATTATAAGGACATTTTACTTGTTCTTTAAGAAGTTGTTATTTAAATATTACAAACTTACCGAATAACTGTTTTTAACCCCTTATGATTTAAATTGAAAAAAACTTGCCAGACTACACTATTTAATTTCCTCAAAATTTCGATATACGCACATTTCTACAATCCTCAAAAACTAATCACACAGCTGCATTCCTTGAAGAATTTCGATATAGAAAAGTGAAATTCATTCTTGTGACAAATCAATACTTTTTGTGATAGTTGTAATTTAAGTTAACCAATCAGCCCACGTTTTGCATATGTTGATGCCCTTCATGATCAGTTTAAAATGAATTACCTAAAAATCTTTTCTGCATAGGCGTGTTATAAAAATTTAGGCTTTTTATGGGTATATTTTACTTTGAAAGTCATCATGCATGCATAAATTTCATTTTCTGATGATTGTGACCCACAACACTTTTCACTGCTAAATGCAGTTAAATTGATGACAAGAGAAGTGTTTTTTTTTAAATAATTTGCATTTTTCCCCTCATTATATATGCATTTTTATCATGTAATATAATTTTTTTTTGATCAACACTTAAAAGTTGAAAAAACAAAAAACATTGAAGTTCTGGTAAATTACTGAAAATCGATTATCCTTTATTTACGGATGATGTGTAATGAACATTGTTCTATTGATTTAATATAATTCTTACAAAATATGTAATTCAAGAATTGTGTAATATGTTTAGAAACATTTTAAAAATTCAGTAAGTCGAGAGCTAAAAT
>QLNU02015360.1:65760014-65777487 GCA_006491805.2 Dysdera silvatica
GTAATGGTGAATCGCTTGTTAATTTAACATCAGAAATAGAAATTGGCATAACAACAATTAACAACTCGAAAAGGCGCCGTACAGAAAATACACAACTGCAAAATTTTAGTTACATAAAGATTCCAAAACTATCAAAACTGGGATAAGTGTGAGGCAGAAAGATGCCATTTCTCCAAAACTTTTTTCTTCAGCTTTACAGATGATTTTTTAGCTGATAAATTGGAATAACAAAGGAATAAAAATAAATGGTGAATATTTAAATTATCTACGATTTCCTGATGGCATAGTTATTTTTTTTCAACGAACCCATCAAAATTCCAAGACATGGTGCAGAAACTCTCAAATAGAAGTAGAGAAGTTGGACTCACGATAAACCCACAAAATCTAAAATCATGTTCAATAATTTCGTAGAAAAAACCCATAAAATTTGGCAATATTGAGCTAGAAATTTCTGATTCATATATTTACCTTGGCCAACTGATTTCAATGGAAGGCAATATTGTAAAAGAACTCAAAAGACGTATTAAACTTGGCTGGAGTGCATTCGGAAGAAACAGTTTTATCCTGAAGGGAAAATTGCCTTTGTGTCTAAAAAGAAAGGTTGTTACTTAATAATTTTCGACACCCAAGTAGAAATAAGCTCAAACTAGAGCTGTTTTTTGTTTAGGAGAAAAAGAGACGCCGTCCTCATCCTGGATTCGAACCAGGGTCCCTCCGTTTAGCCCGGAGTGTCTTGTCCTAACTGATTAAATGAAAATGATATGAAAATTATTAAGTAAAAATAAATTCCTCCATGAAAACTCACAAAAACTTGCCCCAGTGGCTTTGTGTGTTGACCATTATTTGGCAATTGTGTTATCCCTGTAAAGGGTAATAATATCTTACAAAAAGAAAGGTCTTAAACCAGTGTGTAATGTCAGTCCTCTCTTCTGGATCAGAGACATGGAGTCTAATAAATTGCAGCAATATGGAAGTTACAGACAACACAAAAGAAGCATGGGGAGGTGCATGTTTGGAATAACTAGGAGAAAGATTGAAAAATAAACACTTGGGTAAGAGAGCAAACTAGAGTAGAGGACATCATTGTTAAAGTAAAAAGGCTGAAATGGCGATGGGCTGGGCATATTGCAAGAAGAATTGATTAATGATGGACAAATGAAATTCTCAACTGGATTTCAAGAGACCACCGAAGACCTAGAAAACGTCCTCAAACTAGATGGGTGGATGAAATAAAAAAACAGGTTGGGGTGACATGGAAGCGAATTGCTCAGGATAGACTTGTGTGGAAAGCATTTGGAGAGACCTTCATCCAGCAGTGGATAGATAATGGTTGAATATGATGATATATATCATCATATTCAATAGTTAAAACTTTTATTTCGAAAAATAATGAAGATGAGGAAATATTTTCAATTAGAAAATTGTAATTCGTCCTTTACTTAGTAAGAAAATATAACGGCTTACATGCAACGTGTACACGTATTGCCCCAAAGTGAGGTGATCCGGAAGTTTCAATGCATCTTCATTGATAGCGCATCAATATCCCGACAAATGGGTCATCAATGAAATCAGCAAGCATGGTGAGATAACATCCGGCAATTGATCTAAAAAATAGAATAATGGATTCCACTGCTATAACGGCATCCGAAGCTGAGGATCATCACAAAAGGATATCCCGAAGTCATCCTCATCCCAATCTTCCCACGCTGGAGAGATCCATTACTAGGATCAAGAGCTGTATTTGTTAATGCAGCGGACACCTTAAATCGGAATTATCTGAGGCTGGACTCAACTGGGATCCTATAAAGAAGGAGAACATTTTCAACTTAGGAAGAAAAAGACAATCGAAAACGCAAGTGATTCTTCAGACAAGGACTTACTGGCAGAAACTGGAGATGAAGACACAGCTTCAGTCGTAGCGGGCACCTTCGGATCTAGCCCTAATAGAATGAAAACAGCGGAAATGCCAGGAACCACCATTGCCTCCTCTACCAAGAAGAAAATGAAGAACAAGAACGGATAACGGACCTTTTAACTTGGGACTGACTTCTGAACGATAAATGGACTTTGAAAAACGGATTCGTGCCTTGAAAAAAGGATGACTAGAAAAGAAGACCTCCGATTGACCAATCATTCATGACTAGCGTGTTTCAACACTAAAACTTCTTTTTTCTAAATTCAAAATTTTCTCATGACGTAGGGAGATAAAGCATTTCCCCTGGTGCTCCATTCCATCATGTATTCCACTCCACTCAGGATTTTTTTTTTTTAAAAAAAGAAACAAAATTTAAATTTTTATACTGCCCCTGTGCCAAAAATTTCTGAGGAGTCAAATGTGCCCATACTCCAGTCGGTCAATATGCAAGTTTCAGCATTCTAGTGGGAAAAGAACCAGAGATATGAAAATCCAAGATAAACTTTACTTAGCAACATGAATTTCCCTTCTTCCTGGCTTGTACCCATTGCTCCCTTCAAAAAGTGGTGTAAGTCAGTTATTTCAGGTTTTTATATCTCTTGTCTTTTTCCACTAGAATGCTGAAATTTTGTATATTGACCTATTGGAGTATGGGGCACATTTCACTTATTGGAAATTTTTGTGTTTCTTCAAAAAATAATCCTCTGCAATTTTAATCGATTTCATAAAATTCTGCACCTTTTTTTACGCCACTTTCCAATTTAATACATATGTCTAGGATCAATATTTAAGGAATTAGAACTACGGTCAATGTTTTTGGGACACCCTGTATATTGGGGATTCATCTTAGGTGACCTAGTGCAGTTATGGGATACAAATTTTAATAAAAACTATGTGCGTGATTATGTCTAGCCATAAACATACTAGTCTGGAGTGAATGTAAACATCAAATTTATATTGTGAAGTAAATTAATAATATGCTTAGTTATTCATTGTTTTATTGCAATTTATAGTATACTACAACGGTGCTTTAACTCTTCTAGACCACAAACCCCCATTCAGAGATTACTCGCCCTCGCGGACCCCCAAGAATTAACTCAAAGTTTAAAGCCCGGAATTTGCATCATACATATTTATTTCTAGTGTTTCATCACTGATTTTCACTATTTAAGGAAAGAATTTTTCGTCCCCTCATAATTTATTCTTAGCATTAAAGAGTAAATGTTCATGTCTTAGTATTTTTCTGAACTTTTGTGGAACACTATGAAGGTCTCGCGGACTATCAGAGATCCTTGGATCACAGTTGAAGAACCACTAGTGTAATACATAGATTAAAAAGGAGTTATTTATATTATGCGTGATTAATTATTTTACCATTATCTGAATAAGAATGTATGCAATTCAATTTTTTTTTTCAATATTTTTACTACACTAAAGCGATTTAGTAATTCCTTCATATGGAAGAATTGATAATGCCCACCTGTAATGCATTCTTAATTTGTAAAATGTGATTGTTTTGTTTTTTCCCCTTATAGATACAAGTCCTCTAGGGAAACAAATTAATTGCATTATATCTCATCCTACTTTACCGCTAACTATAACGGCTCATGAAGATAGGCACATTAGATTTTTTGACAACAATACAGGTAAATACGATCTTTTTTAAATACAGTATTACTAAATATATTCAGTAGTCTTTCGTTTCAAGTAACACATCTCTTAGTTATCAATATAATTCACTTTTTTTCTTCCCAAAACTAGCAATTATTTATTTAAAGGATTAAGAAAAAGGTAGTCTTTTTTTTTATTTACCGTAATTATTAATTTGTCAGCACTTCGCCCCTGGTGACTTTTTCAAAGAAATATGAACAATTTTCATAGTAGTCCAGTGGCTAAAGACCGAAAATCGACCCTGCGATACAAAAGGTTGGGTAATTCGGATTTTTGGATTTGGGTATGTTGTATGTCTTAACCCTTCAATGTTCAAAGTTTTCTTCTTGGCCTTTCAATTATCAAAGTTTTCGACCTTGGTGCGCTTGTACTTCCAAACGCCGTTTTGAAAAACGTCATAAAAACACCACTAAATTTTTTCTTGAATAACTCATTTTCAGTGTGGTTTAGAGAAAAAAATTACTAATACATATTTTGTAGAGTCAAATTTCCTACAATTTTTATATATAACGCTTTTAAGTAGGTCCAAACAAGTGCTGAAATACGGAGCAGTGAAATTCGAGAAAATGTGAAAAAATTACACGTCACGTGTTTTACCTGAATAACTCATTTCCAGTGCATTTTGGAGAAAAAGGTATAATAACCAATTTTATAGAGGATCCAATCTTCTACAAGTTTCATGGAATCTAAAAGACCTATCGAGGGTCCAGACTGATGATACCAAAACAACAACAACAAACAAAAAAAAAAAGTAAAGGGGATAGAGAAAATGCGAGATACAGGGGTGGGGATAGGTGGCACATTAAGGCCTCTCTCGAAACAACTGCCCTTTCTCCTGCATGCCATGTCTGTGCCACCACCATTGGCCCTGCACAAACTTTCAGTTCAGCAGTTGTGTTATAGCCTTTGTGTAGCACCTCATTTAAAAAATTTCAGTTTTGCAAAGAGCAGTGTGCTTCATATGTGACAAAAGTTTAAGTGAAGGTGAAATAACGTTTGTGAAGGAGAAAGGTGTGAACAGACGCTGTGAATCGAGTGTCCCAATCTTTGCCTTCTTCATTGCTTATATCAAGTTATCCAAGTTTAGCATTCAAAGATCACTGTTTCCTTTGCGGCGAAGAAGTACCAAAAGATTTCATAAAAACAGACGGTACTCCCAATGTTAAGATGTGATTTGGTATACTTAATAGGAAAACTGACTATAAAAGACTTTTCAAAGCTTCTGAAACACGTGGGGATGAATGGGCTCAAGAAATAATCAAATGCCTTTCTCAGTTATCTCATGAATCTGATTTAGTAGTAGCAGCTGATGGTACCATGGATCATGTTACAAAAAATTGTACCAGAAACAATTTACTGGTATGAAAAGAGGTCACCACTCAAACTTTCTATTGAACACTTCGTAAACCAAATTGAAGGAGACTTTCGTCCCTACGAACGATGAAAGAAAGGCTTCAAAAACATTATGGACGAGGTATAATAGTTGCTGAAACGAGCCAGTTGTCTGCTTAACCCCTTCTGCCTTGACTTTTTTCAAATTGGTCAATTTCTTTTTCTGGGTGGTAATTACTACCTGGATGGCTGAAGATACTAAAAATTTTAATTTTATGAAATTTAATGAAAATTTGTTTAAATTGCAACATGTACTGCAGGAAGGACAACAGGTTTTACATTAGTAAATTATGCTGTTTTTAACAAATTTTACTTAACGTGAAAACTTTTAAAGCAGTTCCTATTGGATTGAAAACATAAAAATACCTTACATTTTTCAAATTTGCACCTTTGTTGCTTATTAGCTTTGTCAATCATATGGCTGACTTCGTCATATCTGATATCAGGAGATGGTCTTACAGATGCTTTTAGTGGTTTCGATAAAACTGGACTTGGAGAAGGATGTCCTTATTTCAATGAGTTGGCCTGATTTTTAAAGGCAAGTGATTCAGCAGCTTGTGAAGTAAAATATAATAGATCTTTTCTTTGAGCCTCTCCTAGATGTTTGGCGTCAATACGATACTCTATCCAAAAGTTTATAACTTCCATACTAAAGTAACGAAATATTAATCTCAGGGTCCATTTTTTACATCTTATATGGATACGGTATAATGAGGCCAGAAAACCTTGTTCGTCAACACCCCCCATGCCTCTGTTATACACACATATAATTTTGGGTCTATCCACTTCTACATTCTATTTTTCTTTTTTACTCCATCTCTGAACCTTGTCCTTTTTTCCTTCACCAACTAAATTTGAAACTATTATAGCCTAATGGTATTATCATGCCATTTTACTATGGCAAATGGTTCCCAACCTTTTTCAAGCCGCGACCCATTTTTATAGTAACCAAGTAATTCGCGACCCCCTTTATAGTAACCAAAAGATCTGCGACCCCTCTGTCCGCCGCCGACACATTTGTATAATAAAAGCATTTTTAACAGAGTAAAGAAAACACATTAAATACAAAATTATATTACTAAATATTTTATATATATATATTATAGATATAAAATTAACAACCGTTAGTAGAATATTGCAGTTAGCCATGTTGAAATATAAAAGCGTTGGAATCATCCGGTATGAAACTCCTTACAAAAATTAATGCAACTAAAACTAGTTGCGGCGACCCCTAGGTTGGGAACCACTGTAGTATGGTGATTTTGCCATCATCAGAAATGTTGGAATCCATTGATCCTCTTGATATTTTCTTTGGTTCCACATCCGATTTAGAGGACATTTCTTAATTGTATTTTTCCTTTTAATTCCTGCAGCAAGAATTCGTTTCTCAAGTGGTTTGTATAATACACTGTAATTATCAGGTACTAAAATACACACACATATATATATATCAGTGCCTTCGCGTGACCATTTCGTTTGGGTGTTCTGTTCTACACATGTTACAAAATTAACGTTAATGTAAACAGTTGATTACATTGTTATCGATGTTTGAAAGAAGTGGCGGTTCTAGGTCAGAGATGGGGGGCATGACACCCAAATATAACTGGATTTTTATTTTTGATTATAACTAACAAATGTAAAGGGCTTCACTGCACATTGGCAGGAATTTGTGCCCCCACTTTTTTTTTTTTTGCCCAAAACCACCACGGTTCAAAATGCACATGGTTTAAATATGCACATCACATCAGGACTCACCTTACTTGGTTCCATATAATTAATTGTAGGATATCATTGAATGCTTTAATTTATCAATCATTACACTTTCAAATATGCTCAACACAATTTCAAATAGACCAACGGATAAGTTTTTCATACGCCATTTATCTACAGAATTTGTGTTTTGTGGTGTGATTAGGTTATTAAAGAAAGGTTGAATTACCTCATTTTGTTGTTTATTTATACACAAGTGGTGGGTTTTTTTTAAGAAACTGTTAGAACAGCATCACAAAACAGGGTTTTTTTTCTTTCAGTTCCAGCAATAATGTCTTCAATTGCCACTAAACTTAAGCCGCATAGCCTTTCTTGTGTTTGCATTCCCTGATAACATGTGTGAATTCTCTTCAGGGCCGAAAAAGAAAGTTTGACTGTAGTGGTTGAGCTTGGAAGTTTGTAAGTGACATGATAAGTTCTGCTAACTTATGAATTTCTTAAAATGTAACTTGAAGTTGATTTTCATTCATAAATTTTAAGTCATAAACAAGATTCACAGCAAAGTCACCAGAAGTAAATAATACTGTATTTCATTTTTTAAGTGAATATAATCAAAAATCTGGCCATACGAATCCCTCAAGTTTTATAAAATGTTATTGGGAAGCATCTTTGCATATTGGCCTTACTTTTGGCTACAAAGAAGTTGAAAAGGTTCGTTTACAAAGCGAAGGGTACCTTTCTTTCATCCCTGGATACACGTGGTTGACTATTTCCTGGTAGAATCGAAAACTTGCTCTTCTTCTCTTCAGTCTTTTAGGCCTCGGTTTCACAATTTTCTGTGCTTTTTTTTTCCCCATGCTCCCTGTCATTTCTGAGCTGCTCTATGGTGTCATTAACATTCTTATACCAGGTATGGGCAAATGCGGCTCTTCGTTGAGTTAAGTGAGGCTCTCGTCGAAAATTTAAATCCCTGTTTTTCCAGAAGTTTTTTTATGAATCTTGTTAAATTGACTGAGAAAATGAATCTGTTAAAAAAGAGTAGAAGTCGTACGTCAGGGGGTCTTCAACCTTTTTCAGTCCAAGGGCCAATTTTGCTTATTCTTGTAGGCCCATGGGCCGCACTACTGTATCAGCAATATTAGGACTAAACAAAGGAGGATCTATTGAGTGATTCCCCTGATTTGCTTGTTTTTAAGATTCTATATTGTCCCCCAAAAAAAAATACTTTCTGGATCCGCCGCTGGAACCGAATATATATATATATATATATTACAATATAAAATACGTATGGAAGCAAAAAAATTTACAATACTTTTAGTTATTAATATATAAAGCGAAATCAAACCTTTTAGTGAGATTTTTAGCACTGTTTATTTTTAACAAGCAACAAGCCTGTCAGGTCTTATTTTTGAAGTTGCAACCCCAAGGGTGGTTGTTTGTTTTAAACTCTAGCTTGAGCAAAAATATGTGGGTAAAACATTATTCTAACATTCCTCCACGCCGAAAAAACTCACAAAAATCTCGCCCCGGAGGCTTTTCTGTGTTGACCATTATTTGGCAATTGTGTTATCCCTGTGAAGGGTAATAATATCTTACAGCGTAACTATTGTTTACGTCCATCACATTGCTACTTAACCCATTGCATGAAATAAATGCAATTGTTGGTGCATAATTTAAGTGAATGAGCCAATAATATGGTAGAAACAAAGAAATCTGGAAATCCTTTTCCTGATTTTGATCTGTGTTACTATATAGTGAAAATAAGCCTAAAACTGCCTTTTTTAACACACTAGAAAAGAGTTGGGAACTGTCAAGTATGTGTAGCAGGTGAAAAACATCAAAAGGAACATTTTTTGTTTTTTCAGTGAAGTTTTGTCAAAAAATAGCCGTTCGGGCACTACAGTGAATTTAGTGTTTGCATCCACCCCATTTAAGGTTTCCACAAATGGCTACAATGCGCCATTTCACAAAGTTTTAAAATTATTTAATGTCAACAGATGTCGGGCTCTCTCCGGCAATTTTTTAAAGTCAGTTAAATTCACCGGAATTGTATGTGTAGAATTCATACAATCGCACCTGAAGCGGCGAATTCTACACATACAATTCTGGCGAATTTAACTGGTTATAAAAAAATCGCCGGAGAGAGCCCGACGTCCGTTGACATTAAATAATTTTGAAAATTCGTGAAACGGCGAATTGTAGCCATTTGTGAAAATCTTGAATGTGGTGGATGCAAACACGAAATTCGCTGTAGTGTCCAAACGGCGAATTTTTTTACAAAACTTTGCTGAACAAAAAATGTTCCTTTTGATATTTTTCACCTGTTACACATATGAGAGTTTCCGACTCTTTTGCAGTGTGTTAAAAAAGGCAGTTTTAGGCTTATTTTTACTACACAGTAATACAGATCAAAATCAGGAAACTGAATTCCGGATTTCTTTTTCTCTACTGTATTTAGCTCATTCACTTAAATTATGCATCAAAAATTGCATTTAATTCATACAATGGGCTACGTAGCAACGTGATGGACATAAACAATTGTTATGCTCTACAGCTAAACTGACCCTTTGCAGACATCGCTTGAAGCTACCCTTTTTTTTACATCATAGACACAGTAGTGACATTTAGTGTAAAATTTAAAAACTATTTTATTGTATGAGATGTGTAAGTACATCAGGTTTTCATCTAATGAAAAGCAAAATATGACTATTAGAATGAATTAAAGAAGACATCCTGTCACAAGGTCGCAGGACTGAAGAGGTTAAAAAAACACTAGTTGCAAATTACTTAAAAGACAAGTGGTATCAAGACAGGAAAGTGAACCCTGAAAAAGAACAACTTCTAGTTGTTAGGGCTGTTGCAGATATAATTTTTGAAGACATTCGTTCTCAAATATACTATACGAGCTAATTTCCACCATCGGATGGCTTTCTTCGAGGCGTAGAGAGAGTGATTCCACCTTCTCTGTACTTTTTTTATTGCTAAAGGCAAACGTGGCACATTTGGCAAATTGAAAAAGGAAGTGTTGTCTTACCACATTCTTTGGTATTAGTAGCAGGACTACTGTCTTTTTGGTCTTGTCTTTTCATTGGCACTGGTAGTTATTTGTACAAAAAATTCAGATCAAGTCATCTAGTAAACATATTGTCATCAGTTGGATTTTCATCTAGTTGTGATGAGGTTTCTCGATTTGAATTTTCTGCTATTACTCACCCAGATGTATCAATCAAGAAGGATGCCCGTTGTCGGTTTATCTTTGATGATGCTGATTTCAATGTTAACACCCTCCATGGAGTAGATACATTTCATGCAATGTGGGGCATAATATCTGTAACTCCAAGCAACTTTTTAGCTCTGGGCCAGAACTTTCAACGCATGACGAAGCTCTCATCACACAACTTTTTGAGAAAATTGGTGCTGTTCCTTTGAAGGTATTCCACAAAAGGAAGAACTTGGGCTTAGAAACTATCAAGATCGGTCATTAAAATTAACCACCCTTTATCAATTGAAACAGTGCCATGCCCATCTGGTATTGTATGGTTATATGAAAAATGGTCAATGTATCCTTCAATGCCTGGGTGAAATGGCTTTATCGACCAAGTAACAGCTTAACAGTCCTCAAAAATTCTTAACATGCCATTCATAAATTTTCTGCTGAGCCATTATGATACAGTGTTAACCTCTCTTCTAGATGCAAGCAAAAGATGTAGATCACTTCAGCAGTTGAGAATTACGCTTGACCAGTCATTATATTTAAAAGCATGCAATATAGTTTCAAGTTCTCCAAATCCAAGACTGAACATCGTTCGGCGGGGGGTGGGGTCCATCTCCTTATGGTCTTCATGAGGTCTATAGGGTTCATAATGGCTGGGAATGATTTGAAGGAGCTTTTTACTTATATTTATGTGGAAAATAGTGTAAAAAAACTGATGTCTGGCTATGCATACTTACAAGATATAAAAGCTAATATTTTACCACATCAGTGAGTTAAGTGGTGAAATTAAAAAAAAAAAAAAGATGAAGACACATTTATCGAACCAAGACAGAGTAAATGACAATGATGAAGTGTATTATTTAATATCTGTCTATGATTTAAAATTGAAAATGTTGATAACTTATTTTAAACATATTTACTATAATAATAATAATAATGAAAATGCATTTAATTCAGTCACTTGTTAGATGCTCTTTTTTCGTTTTCACCCAAACTTAATTGCTTTGCTTCTCAGCGTCTATTACAGATACACAAAAATGTTGTAAATAAAACGTGTAGAAAATTTTATCCTCTAAAATTGGTTTGATAGTTTTTCCTCTAAAACACATGGGTAATGAGTTATTCAAGCAAAACGTGATATGTGATTTTTTTCACATTTTCTTGAATTTCACGACTCCTTTTCTGAGCATCTGTTTGGACTACTTAAGAATGTTATATATATAAAACTTGTAGGAAATTTTATCCTCTACAAAATGGGTGTTAATGATTTTTCTCTAAAGCACACTGAAAGTAAGTTATTCAAGAAAAACAAAATTCAGTGGTTGTTCTTTTTGCAGTTTTTCAAAATGTCGTTGGAAGCCCAAGTTCACCAGGGTCAAAAACCTGTATTTTTCATTTAAGGACCAAGACATGTAACACATTCAAAAATCAGAATTGCCTGACCTTCTGCATGGTAAAACTCCCTGGCATCTGGACTATAGGTCTTTTAATACTGTTCCTATTTACCACATCCAACATGACAAATACCGTCATAGTAATTGACGTCATAAAAACTACAGTAGATTTTCATTATGATGAAATCCACATCACCACTGTCTTCATTAACAAAAAGAATTTCCTGATTATGGAAATCATAATTTCTTATTGCATAATATATTCACGTAAATATAACATACAGAACATTATTCACCCTAACCACAAACAATTTTTATTTAAAGAAAAATAGAATAACTCAGTGAAATAAAATTTGAAAATTAAAGAGTAATATTTACACTACTGCAGAAAAACTGTGATTTTTGTTTGTACAAGTGAATTCTCTCCCCCTGCCGCCACCCCCTCCTCATGTGAACCTACCAATGATTTTTGTAACTGCTTCTCAATTGTATCTATCTTTCAAAGGTGTAGATAAAGTTGTTGGGAATATGCCATATTTTTTGGGCACATCACCTTTCCGTAATCCTTTATTAGTCTCAGAAATTATAGCTTCATTTTCTTCCGAAGAAGTGCAGAATGGCCTTGGCTGTCCTTGTGCCATAAAATACAAGCAACCAATCTTCCAAAGAAATTAGATAGGAAAAAAACGCTATTAACACTGGATGCTGAACATCCTTTCACTGTCACATGTTAGCCCTCTGCCTACCAGTTATTTGTCACATACACATCCTGATAGAAAACAGTACACTAGAAACAAGTCAGAAGATTAGGCAGTAGGAAAAAAATGTTAAGGGATGGAAAAAGTTGCAAGTGCCTTTGTTATCCCCCCTCCCCTCCAAAAAAAAAGTGACACCCTATTTCTTCCACTTTGAATTCTCTGCATTTGAAGTGACTTTTTTTTTATGTGAATGAGAGAAAAAAATAAAATTTGGGTCTGAAGTAAATTTTTTGTTACAAAAGAATTTCCAAAAATTTACTTTATTATATTGAAAATTTTAATGTTCTGATGGCATTTTAAATGGGGATTTGTCTTAGTGTTTTTATCAGAATGTATTGTTTTACTATTTTATAACAATATCAAGAGTATATATATAATATATAACATGCATTTTTCCCCATTTATGTGTGTATTATTGTTTATATCTGTAGTTTTAACATCTTGAATATGAATCAGGGTTTATATTGTCCTTAAAGGTCTTAAAGAACTCCTTAATTTTTAAATAAAAATTAAGGGCCCTTAAAACTCCATGTTTTTTATCCCGTCAATATTTTCTTGCCGAACATAACTGGAAAAGAACCTTGAGAAATCCCCTTTCACATAAACCTTGTTTCTGTTCTCCCCCTTTCTCAACTCAGTGAACCAGTTAGAAAAGGTGTGGTAATGTAGTCCAATCGCAATATCCAGGACAAGATGATCGGCAACTGCAGGGAAGCTAAAACGGGCTCGATTACTATTTGGTGGTGGGCACATAGATTTGTATATCCCCATAGTATTCAGTAAAAAATTCCTTTTGCTAGTTCTTTTTTTTTTTCTCTTTATGGTTTAAATTATTTATTACCATGATTTATGAAAATCCCTAATAACTGTGTATTTAATAAAGTATGGATAGACAACAAAGAACATCGAGAATGGCTTATGGCGGATAACAATCGTCACAAGGCTGAATGCGTCATATGCATCGAAGTTTTTGATGTTTCGGGAATCGGTGAATCTACTCATGCTAGTATGCATGAAAGATGAGATTGCAGGATGTCTGCGGATCTGGAAGAGTCAGGGAAATTTGAAATTCATTGTTATGATAAATAGTTTATTAAAATAATTTTCCTGAACTGTGCTTTTCATACCACATTGCATACTGAAAATTTTGAAAAACTTATACTCTTGACTAAACTTCTTCCAAAAATTACCCTTTTGCACCAAAACTAATATAATTTATATAAAATTATTAAGCCCATATATTTTCCAGACGAAAATGTTTGCCAAATATATAACTAAAACTTTTTGTTTTCTTAAAGGTGTTTTTAACTAAATTATCTAATCTGTAACGGACTTTGATCAAACCAAACTTCCTTTCCCTTATATAGTCATGTATGTACTTTAAATGGAATAGAAGATAAAGCATCAGTTTTGCACTTATATAGTTAAACTCTGTTATAATGATCTCAAAAGGGCTGAATGAAAATGTTGCAATAATTAATGCAGTTTTTGTATTTGTAAATTCACTGTAATTGAGGTTTTGGTGTTTGTGTTAATGGATGTTATGGTTTTGAAGCTTCTTTGTATTATATATATTTTAATGTGTTATATTTTACTTACTGTAGTTAGTAACTGGAAATCGATTAAAATTTGGTCTGGAAAGCCTGGAAAAGTCGGGGAAGTTTGAAACAGAATTTGTGTAGACACCCTGAGATTATTTCTAAGTTTGTTAATTTATCCAAGTGTGCCTCTCTTACCCCCCCCCACATCCATTCGTTACTAACATTAACAGGGGGGGAGATACTTGTTCTTGAATCAAGCACAAATCCTTTGTCTTTGAAGTTGAGTGTTTTTGAAGATTTGCAAGGAATTATATTATAATTGAATTACGCCTCCCTTCACTCTGCTTCCACTTTGGTATATCTATTTATAGAACAAACAGAAATGGGTGGAAATTGTAAGCTATGGTTTGGGCCTGTCTGACTTCATGTGACCTATGGTTATTTTCTTACTCATTACTTATTTCTTCTCGGGTTCGGATACATATAAGTTGGTTATGGAGCAAATCATGTGTATTTTGCTTTTCGGAACTCACAATGTCTCAGTGGATATAATCCAATTGCAAAGCCGTCATCTTAACAATGAATGAAAGATATGCTGGCATTTTAGAGATGGGACCAACTGAAAAACACTACCCAGGTCATGTGAAACAGTGGGCAAGAACATTTGTATTACAAATAAATTTGACACCCACGTATTAGTAGCTCAAACTAGAGCTATTTTTGTTTAGGAGAAAAAGAGACGCCGTCCTCATCCCAGATTCGAACCAGGGTCCTTGCATTGAGCCTGCAGTGTCTTGACCTACTAGACGAATGAGAACAAGAACAAACGCATTTTTCTCCGTATATGAGGATGTAAGATATTATTACCCTTCACAGGGATAACACAATTGCCAAATAATGGTCAACACACAAAGCCACCGGGGCGAGTTTTTTGTGGAGGGTTTTTTATTGCAAAATAAATTTGCCATCCACGTTTTAGTAGCTTAAACTACAGCTATTTTTGTTCAGGAGAAAAAGAGACGCTGTCCTGGATGAGGACGGCGTCTCTTTTTCTCGCATGATAGTAAAACGTTCAAGGATGTTTTACTAACTAGTAATTAATCTAGTTGTTATAATTAGTAAAATGTGTTCTTACCCATTGAGTCATGTGACTCATGTAACTCCATTTGACACTATCTTTACTATGTATTAGTCAACCTTACATCCATAATCAGGATTCCTATGAGTGGAGATCCCCAAGTTAGATTCTTCTCTTTGGTATAGGTGAAGTGGCCGAAATCGAACAATTTTGAGCCTGCATTTTAGGAAACTCACACATTGCCGATCCGCTTCATCCAATTTTTATACCATTTTCAATTTCCTTCCATTCTTTGTGTCCCTTGGATTTATAAATAGGCAAATGTCCAGGGAGCCAAAAATTTTAAAAAGCTGTGGACTTCATTTTTTTTTTTTGTAAATGTCATTTTTGCTCATTATTATTATTTCATAATCCAGCAAAAGAAAATTTTTACTTACATATACTCGTATATATATATTGACTGCTATTCAAGCATGCATGATTTATTAAAATGAAACTGCATTATATAAAACTGGGGTGGGAGGGCTTGCTTTCTAAAAAATGAAATAAGGTTGCAAACAAAAATGTAACAAGTAGTATTACATGGTTAAATGTAAAAAATGCATAACATCTTCGCTTTGAATGATAAAATGTATAAGTATGAAATTATGTGTATTAAAAACATGTAGCGTGATTTGGGTTTTACATAAGTGTGTGTATAATTGTATTATGGTGCAGCATGAATAAGGTCTGAAAAAGATAGGAAATTTTAAAAATATTTCTGCTGGCAAAGTCTGGAAAAATTGGGGAATTTTAAAAATATTTCCGTTGACAAGGTATGGAAAGGTCAGGGATTTTTTTAAACGTTGTTTTGCTGGCCACCCTGTTTAAGGCTATCGGAAAAGAGAAACTCGACTTTTATATGTTTTATAACCTTAAGAGTTAGTGTTGCAATGAAAAATATAGGTTTGTCTAGGTCATCTTATTTCCAACGCCTTATATCATCAGGGGGAAATTTTGAGAGGCCCTTAAAAAAGTCCTTAGAATCTACTTATTTTTTACTTTCCTAAAGCTGTATAAGCCTTTGTAGGATAAACAAAAAAAAAATGTTACATTTAAACCAATATGGCTTAAAAACAATTCCACAAACAGTAAGTTATCAATTGATGACCATTTGTCAATGTTTTCATCTAAACTCATATCAGAATATGTGCAATGATTTGATGTAGATACCATCAAGGTCTTGGTATGAAGTCATCATCATCACTCTCATCATTTTGTGAAATCATTTTTTAAGATAACGTATAGAATTTAGTAATAATACTATAATGTATTTTGAACAACAGGAGTAAAAATTTTCCAGTTTATGGCCAGAGCTAGACTAATATTAAACAATGTGTCCATACAAACCTGCATTTATATGCATTCCCCAATCAACCAGTGATGTGGAAAAAATACATTTACTTGTCGTAACAACAATGTATTAATGAATTTAATTCATGGAAAGAAAACTAAAGTTGAATATATATGTGTGTGTGTGTGTGTGTAGACTTGAAAAACATGTGATTATGCTCTATTTTATAATGATGAATGTAAATACTTTAAAAAAAAGAAAAAGTTATTCCTTAAATTGCTGTATTAACAGAATACTTGTGTTAAAATTTCTCAGAAAGAGGAGATAGTTTTTGGCAACAGTATTCATATGTCATTATGTAATCTATATTTTTAAGTTATGTAATACATATATTGAAATTACGTAATACATATTTTGAAAACATTTCACTGTGTCATTCCAATGAGTGAAAGTTTTACTGCCATTTTGATTGCCAAATCTTTACTTTTGTCATGTCCGTTATTTAATCTAATTGGTCCTGTTTATGTGAGATAATTAAAACTGTACTGTACATTGTATTTTTTTGTTTTTGTTTTAAAATTAATGCATTTTATGTATAATTATAAAAATTTTAATTTTGTAATGTTTTTATTAATAGCCCTTGTCCTGCCTCCTTTGCCAAGTCATTGGTTAAAAGATTTTAATACTCCTACCTGCAGCCAGAGAACTAGTGATGGAAGTATGAGTCCACTTAAAGAAGACTGTGATCATCTTGAAGCTCCTGTGATCGATAGTTGTGTTGATATTGCAAGTCTGCCAAATGATGTTTGTGACAGGAGCCCGCCCACATTAAAAAGAATTGTAATTAAAGCTGAACCTTCTTTTGAAACAGATAATGAAGATTCACAGTCAAAAAAACGCTTAAAAATTCACAACTCTCGTGCTAAAGTTGATAATATACAGTGGGGTTCAAACTCAAAAATGTGTAGCAAAGAAAGTTCACTTAATGATAATAAGAATGTATCATTAAAGAACCATAATGACTATCATAATGTAACTCGAGATGAAGACATCATGGTAAAACTAAGAAAGGAATTAAATATTTCTCCCTTAGAAAATGATGATGAGGAATCTGTTGTGCCTCATGTTGACTTTGAACCTCCTGGTTGTCCCAATGGACTTGCTGATTTTGAAACGCCAATAGCCAGAACAGACGGTTCTTGTGATTCTTCATTACTGACAACTTACCATGCAAACTTAAGAACTAGCAATGAAATGAAATATGATTTTGATATGCTTGATTGCCCTTCTGAATGGATGGAAGCTTATTCTAACCATGCACCTCATAATGCAGCTGAATCAGAAGCGGCTGTGGAAAGCATATTGAGTGATCATAATAATCCATCTGAATTAGATTTGTCAGGTATTGAAGGACTGGAAGATCAGCTCGATGATAGTCAGCAAAGTATTCCTAATGGCATTCGTGAA
>QLNU02015360.1:65777587-65788312 GCA_006491805.2 Dysdera silvatica
GCTGTCCTTGTGCCATAAAATACAAGCAACCAATCTTCCAAAGAAATTAGATAGGAAAAAAACGCTATTAACACTGGATGCTGAACATCCTTTCACTGTCACATGTTAGCCCTCTGCCTACCAGTTATTTGTCACATACACATCCTGATAGAAAACAGTACACTAGAAACAAGTCAGAAGATTAGGCAGTAGGAAAAAAATGTTAAGGGATGGAAAAAGTTGCAAGTGCCTTTGTTATCCCCCCTCCCCTCCAAAAAAAAAGTGACACCCTATTTCTTCCACTTTGAATTCTCTGCATTTGAAGTGACTTTTTTTTTATGTGAATGAGAGAAAAAAATAAAATTTGGGTCTGAAGTAAATTTTTTGTTACAAAAGAATTTCCAAAAATTTACTTTATTATATTGAAAATTTTAATGTTCTGATGGCATTTTAAATGGGGATTTGTCTTAGTGTTTTTATCTTAGGGCATGTATTGTTTGCTGTTTTATAACAATATCAAGAGTATATATATAATATATAACATGCATTTTTCCCCATTTATGTGTGTATTATTGTTTATATCTGTAGTTTTAACATCTTGAATATGAATCAGGGTTTATATTGTCCTTAAAGGTCTTAAAGAACTCCTTAATTTTTAAATAAAAATTAAGGGCCCTTAAAACTCCATGTTTTTTATCCCGTCAATATTTTCTTGCCGAACATAACTGGAAAAGAACCTTGAGAAATCCCCTTTCACATAAACCTTGTTTCTGTTCTCCCCCTTTCTCAACTCAGTGAACCAGTTAGAAAAGGTGTGGTAATGTAGTCCAATCGCAATATCCAGGACAAGATGATCGGCAACTGCAGGGAAGCTAAAACGGGCTCGATTACTATTTGGTGGTGGGCACATAGATTTGTATATCCCCATAGTATTCAGTAAAAAATTCCTTTTGCTAGTTCTTTTTTTTTTTCTCTTTATGGTTTAAATTATTTATTACCATGATTTATGAAAATCCCTAATAACTGTGTATTTAATAAAGTATGGATAGACAACAAAGAACATCGAGAATGGCTTATGGCGGATAACAATCGTCACAAGGCTGAATGCGTCATATGCATCGAAGTTTTTGATGTTTCGGGAATCGGTGAATCTACTCATGCTAGTATGCATGAAAGATGAGATTGCAGGATGTCTGCGGATCTGGAAGAGTCAGGGAAATTTGAAATTCATTGTTATAATAAATAGCTTATTAAAATAATTTTCCTGAACTGTGCTTTTCATACCGTATTGCGTACTGAAAAATTTGAAAATCTTGTACTTTTGACTAAACTTCTTCCAAAAGTTGCCATTTTGCACCAAAACTAATATAATTTATATAAAATTATTAAGCTAATATATTTCTCAGGAGAAAATGTTTGCCAAATATATAACTAAAACTTTTTGTTTTCTTAAAGGTGTTTTTAACTAAATTATCTAATCTGTAACGGACTTTGATCAAACCAAACTTCCTTTCCCTTATATAGTCATGTATGTACTTTAAATGGAATAGAAGATAAAGCATCAGTTTTGCACTTATATAGTTAAACTCTTTTATAATGATCTCAAAAGGGCTGAATGGAAATGTTGCAATAATTAATGCAGTTTTTGTATTTGTGAATTTACTGTAATTGAGGTTTTGGTGTTTGTGTTAATGGATGTTATGGTTTTGAAGCTTCTTTGTATTATATATATTTTAATGTGTTATATTTTATATTTTACTTACTGTAGTTAGTAACTGGAAATCGATTAAAATTTGGTCTGGAAAACCTGGAAAAGTCAGGGAAGTTTGAAACAAAATTTGAGTAGACTCCCTGAGATTATTTCTAAGTTTGTTAATTTATCCAAGTGTGCCTCTCTTACCCCCCCCCACATCCATTCGTTACTAACATTAACAGGGAGATACTTGTTCTTGAATCAAGCACAAATCCTTTGTCTTTGAAGTTGAGTGTTTTTGAAGATTTGCAAGGAATTATATTATAATTGAATTACGCCTCCCTTCACTCTGCTTCCACTTTGGTATATCTATTTATAGAACAAACAGAAATGGGTGGAAATTGTAAGCTATGGTTTGGGCCTGTCTGACTTCATGTGACCTATGGTTATTTTCTTACTCATTACTTATTTCTTCTCGGGTTCGGATACATATAAGTTGGTTATGGAGCAAATCATGTGTATTTTGCTTTTCGGAACTCACAATGTCTCAGTGGATATAATCCAATTGCAAAGCCGTCATCTTAACAATGAATGAAAGATATGCTGGCATTTTAGAGATGGGACCAACTGAAAAACACTACCCAGGTCATGTGAAACAGTGGGCAAGAACATTTGAATTACAAAATAAATTTGACACCCATGTATTAGTAACTCAAACTAGAGCTATTTTTGTTTAGGAGAAAAAGAGACGCCGTCCTCATCCCGGATTCGAACCAGGGTCCCCGCAATTAGCCCGCGGTGTCTTGACCTACTAGACGAATGAGAACAAGAACAATTGCTTTTTTCTTTGTATATTAAGTTATAAGATATTATTACCCTTCACAGGGATAACACAATTGCCAAATATTGGTCAACACACAAAGCCACCGGGGCTAAATTTTTGTGGAGGGTTTTTTATTGCAAAATAAATTTGCCATCCACGTTTTAGTAGCTTAAACTACAGCTATTTTTGTTCAGGAGAAAAAGAGACGCTGTCCTGGATGAGGACGGCGTCTCTTTTTCTCGCATGATAGTAAAACGTTCAAGGATGTTTTACTAACTAGTAATTAATCTAGTTGTTATAATTAGTAAAATGTGTTCTTACCCATTGAGTCATGTGACTCATGTAACTCCATTTGACACTATCTTTACTATGTATTAGTCAACCTTACATCCATAATCAGGATTCCTATGAGTGGAGATCCCCAAGTTAGATTCTTCTCTTTGGTATAGGTGAAGTGGCCGAAATCGAACAATTTTGAGCCTGCATTTTAGGAAACTCACACATTGCCGATCCGCTTCATCCAATTTTTATACCATTTTCAATTTCCTTCCATTCTTTGTGTCCCTTGGATTTATAAATAGGCAAATGTCCAGGGAGCCAAAAATTTTAAAAAGCTGTGGACTTCATTTTTTTTTTTCCCCCCCTTCTTGTAAACAATATTTTGCTCATATTATTATTTTTATGATCCAACGAAATAAGTAATTTTACTTACATATACTCGTATATATTGACTGCTATTCAAGCATGTGTAATTTATTAAAATGAAATTGCATTATATAAGGTTGGTGGTGGGCGGGAGAGACGTGGTATCGTAAGTAAAGGTTGCAAACAAAAAAAGTCACATTACATAATTAAATGTAAAAAAATGCATAACGTTTTTGCTTTGAATGATAAAATGTAAGTATGAAATTTTGTGTATTAAAAATATGTAATGTAATTTAGGTTTCACATATGCATACATGATTTTATTGCAGTACATCATAACTTCTGAAAAAGATAGGAAATTTTAAAAATATTTTTGCTGGCAAGGTCTGGAAAAGCCGAATTTTAAAAATGTTTCCATTGGCAAGGTATGGAAAAATCAGGGAATTTTAAAAGGTTGTTTTGCTGGCCACCATGTTTAAGGATATCAGAAGAGAGAGAGAAAATAGACTTTTATCTTTTTTATAACTTTAAGAGTTACTGGTGCTATAAAAAACATAAGTTTGTCTAGGTCAGGGGTCTTCAACCAATGGGACACATGTGGCCCGCCAGCAGGTTTTTTGCGGTTCATTGGCTCATGAAAAAATACAAATTGTTTCACACAAAAATACACTCTTGCTGCCTGTGAATCTTAAGTCTATATATTTTATTTTGTTCACATTTAGTAATATCTGAAAGCGCTGGAGAACTAAAGTAACACACGGTCTTCCCTCAATCGTGTTTTACTTTAATTTTCTTGCGCATAGGGTCATTAAAGGTAGTTTTATTGATTTGCAGTGCAACAGTGATTTTAAAAAAAAATCAACTTACGACTCACTGAATTCTATTCTAAATAAATCGATAAGAACATCTTCCCAACCATCCGACTGCATGCTCCGAAAACGATATCACTATTCGGGAACATACACGTCTGCGAAAAGCTCTTTTCAAAAATGAAGTTAGTAAAATCAAAAATTAGGACCAGAATAAATGATGGCCGCCTTGAAAACTCTTAGGGTTGCAACGTCAAAAATAAGACCTGACAGGTTTGTTAAAAATAAACAGTGCTATAAATCTCACTAAAAGGTTTGATTTCGCTTTATATATTAACAACTAAAAGTATTGTAAATGTTTTTTGCTTCCATGTGTATTTTACGTTGTAATATATGCATATTCAGTTACAGCGGTGGATCTAGAAAATATTTTCGGGAGATGGGGGGGGAGCAAACCGATATAGAGATCTAAGAAAAAGGGGGGCAACACAAGCGAATCTAGAGAGATGCCCCCTGGATCCGACTTTGTTTAGTCTTAATATTGCCGGTACAGTGGTGCAGCCCACGAGCCAAAAGGAATAAGTGAAATTGGCTTTTGGACTAAAAAAAGGTTGAAGACCCCGTGGTCTAGGTCAACTTATTTCCAGTGCCTTATATCATCGAAAAAATATTTTGAGAGGTCCTTAAAAAGTTGAAATAGTCCTTAGAAACTACTTATTTTTTACTTTCCAAAAACTGTAGGAACTCTGTTCTTGAACTCAAACCGTGACATAAAGAGATGCATTTAGCAAAATGGTTGGGTCTTCAGTTCCAGATGATTTATCTTTATCACCAACTAAAATGATATATTTTATTATGGAAACTCTTGGCCCTTATTTCTGGGAAAAAACAATTAGTGAAGTGCAAAATTCGTATTATACAGTTCGTTATGATGAAATAACAAATGAGAGTAATCAAAAAAAGCTCCAAATTGCAGTTCGTTATTGGTTAGAAAGTGACTGTAAAATTATCCAGAGGCGCTTGCAGACAATTTTTTTTTTTGGTGGGAGGGCATACTAGAGCAGAAGAGCTGCATAAGAAGTTATTAGCTGTGTGCAAGGCAAACCTACCTTTAAAAAATTTGCTCATGATCAGCTGTGATAGGCCTAAATTGAATGAAAAGGTTATAAGATTGATAAATGAAAGCGTTCTTGAAGTTAGAAAGGCAAGTTTAATTGACAGGTGAACTTTAAGCAAGCTACAACTGCCTAATGCTTTTCAGGTTGAACCTGAAAAAAAGGGTCATGATATTCCTGATCTCATAAGGTGCATGTTTCGATTTTTTGATGATTGACCGTATAGGTGGGATGATTATGAAACTGTCCAGAATAAGGTTGGTGCACTCATTGTTTTACTAAGCATATGTCCTCTCGCTGGTTAACAATAGACCCAGTTGCTGAACAGATGTTAGAACAATGGGATGCACTTGTTATGTATTTTCTGAAGTATGTACCTCAGAATACAGCTAAACTGATCTGAAGAAGGAAATATATGGAAATTATCAAGATGATCAAAGAACCAGATATGAAAGTGCAATTGATATTTGTAATGGACAGTGCTAAGGTTTTTTGTTTTTTTTTGTGCATGAAGTTCTTCCAACAAGAAGAAACTATGGTTCATTTATTTTATGATGAAGGGAAGGAGTTCCTACTGAACGAACAGTTCATGAAGTTCACAAGGCGAAATCACTACACCAGTATTTCTCGAACTTCGGTCGGTCGTGTATTACATTAAACATTCATTTACTTATTATGGACCATCAGGATAAGAAAATTTGAGAGCTTCCTTCTGGAGAAAATGGAATATATATATTGTCTGAAAAATCCTATAGACCACTTGATTGGCCCTCACATATCATCAGTTGTCTGTGAACTACAATTTGAGAAATACTGCACTACACCTTGTTCCTATTAACAATGCAGTGAAATGTAACACTAATCCTTGTTGAGATAGTCATACAGAATATTTTAAATTATACTTTGGTATCAACTTGTATAAAAAGTATACGAATCTACCCTCTAAACCAACGTAACAATTATTATTAACAGAAGTTTTTGAAGATCTGTTCATAAGTATACTATAATCAAATTTTTCTTTACATTCCTGCTTAATTTCTGCAAGCCTTCAAAAAATTTTGGTTTAAATGTTGATTCAAGCAATATCTGACTTTTGGCCAGGCAAATTCCAGGAGTATTATCATCATATTTTTCTTTATTGATTTCTGAGGATTATTTTAGGTAAGTATTTAATTGTCAACTGTTACTCTATCCATTCCTATTGCTTAGTACCAATATATCTTACATGAGTAACATGGATATATGTCTTGTAAACTTGGCTTAAGAAAATCTAAAACTTTGTTTTCACTGATTTATTTATAAATTTTTTTTTCTTTCTTTCCTTTAAGGGAAAATGGTCCATTCTATGGTGGCACATTTAGATGCGGTCACAAGTCTTGCCATTGATCCAAATGGTTTATACCTTTTATCAGGAAGTATGCACATTTCTATACTTTCAGTATTATACTTTCGTTCTATACTATACTATGCGAAGTAGAATTTATTAAAATTTGAAAACTTGGGTAAAAAGAGGGCTGGGAAGCCATAAGTAATAGTCATTCTACACCCATGTAGAAATAAGCTCAAACTAGAGCTGTTTTTTGTTTAGGAGAAAAAGAGAGATGCCGTCTCCCATCCTAGATTCGAACCAGGGTCCCTTCATTGAGCCCCGAGTGTCTTGACCGCTAGATGAACAAGGATAGGAACAACGCTCTCTTTCTTCGTATATAAGGATGTAAGATATTATTACCCTTCTCAGGGATAACACAATTGCCAAATAATGGTCAACACGCAAAGCCTCCGTGGCATGGTTTTTTTTTTCCCCTCATGGGAGAATTTATTATACAATAATTTTCGACACCCATGTATAAATAAGCTCAAACTAGAGCTCTTTTTTTTTTGTATGTGTGTGTGTAGGAGAAAAAAAAGATGCCGTTTCCATCCTGGATTTGAACCATGGACCCTGGCTCGAATTCAGGATGGGGATGGCCCCACAAACACACACACACACACAAATCCCCCTGGTAGCTTTATGTGTTGACCATTATTTGGCAGTTGTATTATACCTGAGAACGGTAATAACATCTTACAAGCCGTTTTAATTTATTAATTCCCTTTTGTAATGTTTCGCTACTTTGCTCTTTGTTTCTGGTCAGTCATTGCTAAAATACAGTAAACATGGGCATCAGAGGGAAGGTCTAATTATATAGAGAAAAATGTAGAGAAATTGACTATATGAATTAATTTCTCTGTTGCATCCACAATTCTTTAGTTCAAACTAAAACCTTTCTTTGAGAAGGTAAGTAACAGTGCTGCAGTGTGGACTTCAGTTAGCCATTTTTGGGTTGTGGGTAGTTTCATATATTTTATTGTTGTGGTTTGGTCATATATACACTATATAAACAAAGGTCACCAGGCACTTTTGATTTTAGACATTTTTTTTAATTTCCTGAGAAATACTAAACGAATTATTCTTCAAATTCAGTTACGTAAAAATATGCTTGGACTTTCACTTTCCATTAAAGATTCAGTCAAGAATGCATTTAGGGGACTGACAACAAATTGAAGAAAAAAAATTGTACTCGCCTTGTATTAAAAAAAAAAGTGGAAATAATTCGTAACTTTTATCTATTCATTTCAAATTTCAGTATAATATTTTTCTTTTACGTTGCCGAATTTTATGCAAATCTCGTGAAATTTGTTTCAAAACCCTGCACCTCATAAGTAAAAAACATGTGACAAAAAATTGGAGTTTTTTCATATACATGCAATTTTTATGAAAATGCACAGACTTATTGCATATAGAATGCAAAATGTCTGTGCATTTTCATAAAAATTGCATGTATATGAAAAAACTCCAATTTTTTTGTCACATGTTTTTTACTTATAAGGTGCAGGGTTTTGAAACAAATTTCACAAAACTTGCATAAAATTCGGCAACGTAAAAGAAAACTATCATACTGAAATTTGAAATCAATAAATTGAATATTTGAAGAGATAGGAATATTTATAGGTAATTTTTAACTGTGCATACTCAAAAGATAAAACTATTTTCTTTTATAATTCGGTAGCCAATTATATAGGGCAACTTGCATAAAAATTTTAGTTGAATATCGTAAAAATTTAGAAAGTTATAGACAATAAAGTAAGCTGCATTTCAGTTTTTAAAAGTAGCTGTATGATAAGGAATTTTCCACAAACTGTTATTTCCTAATTTATCGGACACCCCTGTGCTCTAAGTGAACTTGTCCAATATTATGCAAATAAGCAAAAACACATGTCTGATGCTATATAAGAGAAGGAAAAAACTGCTCGGGCACGAAATACTTGTTAGCTGTCAAAATGAACAAACGTAAAGAATTGACTCACTTTGAAAGGGGTGAAATTGTCGGTGCCATAAATTTGGGCATTTCGTCAGAGAAATTTCTCTGAAATTAAACATGGCTATCTACTCTCAGTGATGTTACTAGCCAGTGAAAACTATGTACGATAAGTAGTAAGTGTAATGTTTGTACAGGTAGACCAAAAAAGTAGGGACCGCATGATAATTTAGCGTGTTAGAAACAACCACCAAACGTCCCTCCCAGCAATCATAGATGACTTCTGATGCCAAACGCATACAGAAGTCAGTTACAAAACAATCTGCCGTGAGATAATTGAAATTGGGTTTCATAGATGTGCGGCTGCCCATAAGCCTCTTAATAACACATATCAATGCTGGGTGGCATCTGCAATGGTGCAAGGAATACCGCCATTGGACTGTTGCTCAATGGAGAAACGTGTTATGGAGTGACGAGTCCAGATACATGTTGTGCCATTCGGGTGGGCACGTATGGACCTGGTGAGCGGCATTTACCAGAGTGCGTAGTTCCAACTATGAAGTTTGGTGTGGGGCTGTTTTTCTTGGTTCAGGCTTGGCCTGTTAGTTTTAATCGAGGACAGGATGAATGCAGGCATATACCAAGATATGCTGGACAACAGCATGCTTCCCATATTGTGACAACAGTTTCGCGTGGGCCCTTTCCTCTACCAGCAGGATAATGCTCCTGTCCACACAGCACGGTCTACTGCTGAATGATCTGTATGTAATGAGGTGGATATGGCCTGCCCAAAGCCCCGATTTGAATCGTATTGAGCATCTTTGGGATGTATTGGAGCGTCGGTTGCGTATGACACCCACTTGACCAAAATATAAGTGGGAGCTATTTGTCATATTGCAAGAAAAATGGCAAAAAATTCAGCGAACGGTATATCAGAAGTTGGTCAAAGCCTACCCTAACGAATACATGCTGTCATGACAACAAAGGGAGTTCCCCAACTGCATTAGTAGTTACACTCGACTGAAATAGAACTCACAGCAAGGTGTATGCAGTTACATAGTGTTTTTATCCTGTCATTTATGTAATATAAATTGTTGTAATGTATGAAATGCTTAAAAGTTCAATAACAAATGACCATGTGCGGAAAATCCCATATCATCCAGCTACTTCTAGAAAGTAACTAAAATGCAGCGCACTGTATCGCCGATAATTTTCTAAATTTTTATGATATTCAATTAAAATTTGTATATAATTGGCTACCAAATTATGAAAGAAAATGTTTATCTTTTTAGCATGTGCAGTTAAAAATTACCTATAAATACTCATATCTCTTTGAATATTCAATCTATTCATTTCAAGTTTCAGTATAATATTTTTCTTTTATGTTGCCAAGTTCTGTGTAAGTTTTGTGAAATTTAGTTGAAAACTCCGCATCCCATAAGCAAAAAACATGTGGAAAAAATGGAATTAAAAAAAAAAAAAGTTCATATCTTCGTGATACACATGTTATTTTTATGGGAATGCACAGAAGCATTATACATAGAAAGCGAAATCTTTTTTGGAAGTTATGAATTATTTCCACTTTTTTGTGATACAAGTTGACTACAAATATTTTTCTTTGATTTTTCTTTTTGTCAGTCCCCGAAATGCATTCTTGATTAAATGTTTACTGGAAAATGTGAGTCCAAGCATGAAGAATAATTCGTTTAGTATTTCTTGAGAAATTCAAACAAGCGTCTAAAATCAAAAGTGTCTGGTGACTTGGATATACAGGGTGTTTGGAAAATATCTGGCAAAACTTTAAGGGATGATAGGGGACACCAAATAAGGCATGTTTGTCCATATCCCCGTGTCCGCAAAGGGGCCGGTTTGGCTGTAGAGCGTAACTACTGTTTACGTCCATCACGTTGCTACGTAGCCAATTGCATGAATTAAATGCAATTTTTGATACATAATTTAAGTGAATGAGCTAATAATACAGCAGAGACAAAGAAATCCGGAATTCCGTTTTCTGATTTTGATCTGTGTTACTGTTTAGTGAAAATAAGCCTAAAAATGCCTTTTTTAACACACTGGAAAAGAGTTGGGAACTGCCAAGTATGTGTAACAGGTGAAGAACATCAAAATAAAAATTTTTTGTTTAGTGAATTTTTTTCCAAAAATTAGCCGTTCGGGCACTACAGTGAATTTAGTATTTGCATCCACCACATTCAAGGTTTTCACAAATGGCTACAATGCGCCATTTCAAGAATTTTTCAAATTATTTAATGTCAACAGATGTCAGGCTTACTCCGGCGATTTTTTTTAAATGTTAAATTCACCTGAATTGTATGTGTAGAATTCGCCGCTTCCGGTGTGATTG
>QLNU02015360.1:65788412-65808542 GCA_006491805.2 Dysdera silvatica
GTCTGAAGTTTCACAAGTTTTATGTTGACGACTCTTGAGATCTAAATTTTAGTACTGCCTGTTGTGTATAAAACGAATGCCTCATGTATATAATTGAATAAATGTGAGGAATAACTGTATACTAGTTTATAGAGAATCATAGCTTGCCTTTCATCAACTCGTAGTGTAGCTAGAACTTGGTGATCGAACATCAGACTGTCAAATTTTCATCAACATATACGCTAAATTAAATGCCCTGCCGCCTGGTGCAGCATACTCGATGAAGAATATAAATGTTGTAAGAGTGACAGTGTTGTACAGTGTACAGAATTTCAATTTGGACTTTCCTGTTGCAATTTTTAACACATTGTAACTTTTTTTTTTCCAATCTGCAAAGGCATATAAGATATTGCAATTTCAAAACTTTGTTTATTTTTCAGTTTAACTATCAATGTTGAGTTGAAGATCATGAGCCTGAGGAAATACTTGTTAGGAAGCTATTTGAATTCTGCCTTACATGTTCATGATCATTTACCTGTAGGTGAATTTTTCACCATAATCAAAAACCCACCAAAAATTATATAGGCTAATGAAAAAGGTGGACTTCAAGTCAACATTAATAGGCATATCCTTTTCCATTTTCTTTGAGTCTTAGATAAATCTGATTTGAAGTGAAATGGACATATTTGACTAGAAATATTAACATAAATGACAAATTGTACACCCATCACAAAACAGTATCATTTGAACAAATTTATTTTGATTTCGGGTATTTTCTTCTGTAATGTAGATTTCATACTACCTAAGCTGGGCTCTGTGCTTCCTTTTATAAAACAAACTTTGAAAGAACAATAAAGTGTGTTGTCTGAAAGCTTGATCCATCTTTGTATAGTATATTTGTGCTAATGTTTTTGTACTTCTCTTTGGTATCCAGAATATTACATTATAATATATTACAAATTTACATCTCAGTCATTGTGTAATATTGAGATCTTTTAGTTTTTTTTTTTAAGTCCCCCCTTTTGTGTTTAATTTATTTTATATATTGTAGGAAACATTGTCAAAGGCAATTGTAAATTTCTATCTTCACCCATGTATCTACAAATAAATTGATACAGTAATATGTTTCCTTTCTTTTTCTTTTTTTTTTTAATTTATTTATTTATTTTTTAAACAAGCATGACAAACATTTGCAGACTACTTGATGTATTATATGTTTCCTGCTTTGGATTATTAAAACGAAATTTCTATGTTAATTAAATTCTGTATTTTGCATTATAAAGTCAACAGCATAATCGATTTTTATTTTCCGTTACTTTTATTCAGCTTCAGCAGTTTTCTTACGTTTTTAATTCAGACCAAGATAGATCAGGGTAGTACGTACATATGTACATACATAATGAATTAAAAATGAAAAATTTCTTATAACAGCATTTCATATGTACAGGGTGGTTATAATTAAAGTGACCCTACTCAGACATCTTTAGAACCCGTTCTACCCATCCGATTTTGATGAAACTTGGTATAAACGCTATATGGACCATGGGGAAGAGATTTCTGCAATAAAAAAAAAAAATAGTTCAAATTTTGACCACAGGGGCAATTGAGGCCTCTAAAGAAGGGCGAAAATTTCAGGAAAGAAGTCAGAATTTAGGTCAGAACTATTAAACTTCAGTCAGTCACAGTTGTTGTTCAACTTGTGCTCCATTTACGTCAATCACGTGTTGAAAGTGCATTACAGTGTGTTCAATGGTAGCGCAAAGGAAATCTTGAGGGATTGCAGCAACATTGCATATAATGCTGGTTTTCAGATCAGGCAGAGTTCTAATTCCTCCGCCATAAACATGGTCTTTTAGAAATTACAGGAACTTAAATCTGGTGAACGAGGAGCCAGGCATCCTTAAAAGCTGTGGATATTACACGATCCTCGCCAAAGTTAGCACAAAGCAGTTCCTTGACTTGTCCGTTCAATGTAAGGAGTTGCTCCATCTTGCATGAAGACATTGGTCTGCAAACATTGCCATTCCTGTAAAGCAGAAATGACTTGTTTTTGAAGGAGTTCACAGTACCTCACGCTCGTCACAAAGCACCTTTCAGGGCCTTGAGGAGTGAGATTTTCGTAGAAAAACAGTCAGATGATAAAATCAAAAGTGAACCCACACCGTGCAGCCGCGTAATCAAAATGCAGTGGCTGCTGGTGCAGAACATTTGGCTGTGAGGCACCCCATATGCGACAATTCCTATTATTCACATCTCCACCTAAAGAAAAGTGTGCCTCATCTGACCATAGAATATTCGAAGGCCACGCGTCATCAACAGCCATTCTCGCTAAAAATCGGACAGCGAAGTCCATACGTTTTTGATGGTCCTGAGGTTGCAGCATTTGCACCATCTGAATCTTATACGGACACCATTTTAAAATGGATCGCACGGTTTTTCGTACTGTCAACCAAGGTATCGATAACTCATGTGACACTGATCGAGCACTTACTGAAGAGTAACGGAAACTGGAGGCTTTGTCAACCACAGCAGTAGCAACTTCTTCGACTGTTCCCTTCGCAATCGGTCTCCTTACTCTTCCTAGCAGCACACCCAATTCCCCAGTCTCTTCAAACTTCACAATCATCATCTTCAAACCATTCTTTGACATTGGTCCTTTTCGCAATCCTTTTAAAATACAGTATTCCTGCAGTGCAGCTAAACAATTGCTGCCATTCTGATAAAGTTTTAGTGGCAAAGCTTGATTTCTCTTTTGTAAAGGCATGATTTACGATAACATAAAGCTCAGAATGATTCTATGCCTCCGAATGAAGTTCTTTTATATGTCTAATTTGCATAGGTTTTGTTGAAAAAGGCCACCTTGTGGTCAAAGTTTGAACTATTTTTTTATTGCAGGGGTCTCTTCCCCATGGTCCATATAGCATATATACCAAGTTTCATCAAAATCGGATGAGTAGAACAGATTCTGGAGGGGTCTGAGTAGGATCACTTTAATTATAACCACCCTGTATGTGTAATACAGGATAACCTCCCAACAACGATATCCGATATAACGATAATTTTTCTCAGTCCGTATAATAGTGTTGTAGAGAGGTTTTACTGTATAATGAACCCTCCCTATAACAATAACTCTCTCTATAAGGATAATTTTTCTCGGTCTGTATAATATTGTTGTTGAGAGGTGTTACTGTACCGAGGGACAGATTTTGTTTTTAATTTGTCAAATACAACTAGGGTATCAACTATCAGTTGAATTACTTCACGAACTCAATAGACATTATTGCAAAAATATTTGGAGTCGGAACTTTATTAAAAGTAACCTTAAAACCCTTTTTATTAAGCTAAATCAAATTGTCCCGTGGTACATACCCTTGATGGACCCAGGGACAGTTATTTATAAATATTAAAAAGAATATATATATATATTAACTACCAAGAAAATATATTTGCCCAAAGGTTTTTATAGTGAAAAACAATTACAGATTACACTTTAACCGAGATCGTATTCTGCAAAGGATATTTGAAATTTCAACTTTTGTTAGTCTCTGAGTTCCACCAAATACAGTTGGAGAATAAGTCTTAAGTTTGATGTCTTCTACATTTACTTCAAATAATTCTGTGTCCCTTTTAATCCTGAACTATGATGAATCGAGGTTTTTTTTTTTAAATCTTCCACTACAAATATTTCTTTGATCTATCTTTCAATAATTTTTGCAACACAACATTTAATGCTCCTTTTCCCCTCTAAATTCAACCAAAGCATAATCATTACGTTTCAGTTGTTCCACTTTTAGGCTTCGTTCGAAATCCTTAGCCAAGATCAAGGCTTCAGAGTAAATCTGCCAGTTCATCACTGCTGCTGTCGTTAAATGACACAGTTAACTCATCTTTACTAAAATCAGAAGAGCTCTCTTTAACTTTCAGTTTCATTTTCTACCTTCTTTGTTTTCTTCTCAGTTTTTGGTTTTCATTTCCTGAATCTTTTCATCCGGAACATCAGTTGAAATTGTTGACTTCCCCTTACGGCATCGTTTTCTAGTATACTTTTTATGAGATTCAGCTTTTAGGAATAGCTGTATAATTTCAGGAGTCACCATGATGGAGTTCTTTGGGCTTGGTGTTAAGGGCTGAATAGTTATTGGCAACTGAACTGATGCTGCTCCTGATATTTTTGGTTGAGGTGAATCGTCTGATATCAAGGACTGAACTAATGTGTCTGTAGGCTCAGAACGATCAGTGGCAGATTCAGGTAAGCACTCATGATCCTCAAAAGTGTTTCGATTTAGAGGAAAAAGGCCAGTCACTTAAAATCCTTTAACAATGAGAAAGATTTAAAGGACTAATTGTTCTTTATAATATCCATAACATAAGAAGTGATGTTTTTACTGGATGTCTGAGGTCTTTTCTTTCTTTACTACTACCCATATTTTAGGTCACCTACAAAGAAACAAATATCTCATTGATGCACATAGGGACGTTCCTAGGTACATAACTGCATCTTTTTTTTTTTTTTTAAGGACAACAATTAGTTACACATTGAAAATAGAGTAGACCTAACTGTGGCTTGAATTCTGAAATGAACTTATAATTTAACCACTAGTTCAACTAAATTCGTGTATTATTAGTAACTAATTAATTACAAATAGAACCCAATCTTTAAAATCTACTTTTCAGATCCAAAATCAATTAATTGTTGAACAAAGAAGATTCAAATCAAAGCAGTTTACATAAATAAATACACGAAACACACTAAAGAAGCAGTGTTACCACATAATAAAACTCTTTACTTTCCTTTATTTTTCCCCAAATATAACCTTTGTCCCTAGGTACAACACTCCCTTACACAGTGAAACCTGTCAAAACATTGATTTTTAAAAAAAAAAAGTCATTTAACATCAGCTAAAACGGAAAGAACTATTTATTTACTCCTGTCAAGGAGAAAAACTGTATAAAATGGGAAACACTCTAGCGTGAAGAAAATTTCTCTACAGAAAAGAAAGATATTGGAATACAGTGGAAAGCGAGGAGGATGAACAAAAGACATTTTACAGATACGCAATGTCCTTATCACACCACCACATTGCACATCATCCCCTTCTTAAATGAAAACGTTTATTGTTATTCAGAACGAAATGTCACTCATATCGACTTCATCAGTTCAGGAACAAACAAAACAATGCAAATGGTCATTCATTGTGAGGTCTACATTCATGAAGCACCCTTATTTCCCATTGTTATAGAGGAAAATGCCTCAAGGATAATTAAGTTTTGAGTTAGATCGATCTTGATGATCGCAAATTCAAATAAAAGAACTTTTTGGAGCTAATAAAGAACGTTAACTGGGAAAATAAAGTGAAGCCTTTACTCTGTCCTTTTCCCAAGCAAGGAGCAACCATTATATGGAGGAGGGCTGATAGTGTTCATGAATCAGTCTATATTCTCGGTATCTGGAAAATATAGGGTGCAATTAACAGTTATTTTCATTGTGAAATTCTGAGGACGTCCACTTCTTTACTTCAGGTTTTGTGTATTCGATAAAACCGTCATACTCACTCATCAGTAATGGCAGTGAAAATTCCAGTACATTATAACACTCTCTTTTTAATTAAAAAAATTTTAAATTATTTAAGTGAAAAAAAATGTCACAAAACACAAGTGTTTAATGCTTTAAACCGGAAAAAGGATATGGTAAGAGTGGTCACAAGGAGCAATTTATCAGAAGGGAGAAAGAGTTCGTTGAAAATGAAGACGTTGATTCTGTTTTCTGCACATGGTTTATGGATGCACAGTCAAAAAACTTAACGATTTGTGATCCGATGTTGTAATCCAAAGCCTTAGAAGTTGCTGGGAAATTACGGAAGACAGCACTTAAAGCTTTCAGCAGATTGCTCACAAGTTTTAGGAATCGCCGTAATATTGCATGCAAAGTGATTTGTGGTGAAGCAAAGGACGGTGTTGTAGTTACGTGAAAAGAAAACCTTAAAAAATTACTGAAGATTATGAGCCAAAGAATATTTTTAATTGTAATGTAAACTGCCTTTTTTTTCTTTTTCTTTTTTTTTTTTTCTTTAAGAGCATTGCCTACTAAAACGTTGTCTTAAAAGTGAAACCGTATTGGCGGAAAATGTTCTAAAGAACGACTTATGGTAAATATATGTTCAACATATATGATGGTGGATGAGTGGAAGCTTCTCTTGTGTTGGAAAAAGCGCCGAGGCCAAGCTGCTGTAAAAACATGAATATAAAGGAATTTCCTGTTATTTGAAGAAACAAAAGAAACTTGGATGATGGCAAAAATAATGCAGGAATGGCTTCATTTTTTCAACAGTAACATAAAAAGACAAAATAGAAAGTGTCTGTTATTGCTTGATAATGCTGCATGACATCGTTACATTAAACTCTCAAATCTTTAATTGGCATGACTACCAAGTAACACAACATCAATTATGCATCAACTTGATCAAGGGATATAAGATCAATAATAAAATTGAAATATCGTCGGAGCGAGCAAGTGCTATTATTACAGTCGTTGATGGCAAACATTAGCTCATGCAGCAATCTCTCCGAACTTTTAAGATCTATCACTGTTCTAAATGTGATATTGTGGTTGTGTAAAGCATGTGAACAGATTTTGACAGAAATAGGAAATATTTTAAAACTGCAGGATTTTACACTGATAAAACGAATGAGAGATTACAAAATATCACAAATGGTGCAAACTTGGAAAGAATATTGGCGAAAAATTATATGAATATTGATGAAGTTTGTACAAAAGTTTTAATTCGATCCTTAGATGAGATGATGTGATACCTACCGTAATGGGAGCATAAATGATAATGACACTGAGGAAACTGAAAATGAAGAGTTATAAAGATGCCCTAGTATATAGACGGTACATACAAAATTTTGTTTTCAAATAAACAATTCAAAAATAATGAACATGATGAATGATTCAATATGCGAAGTTGAAATATCTATTGTAAAGCAGAATTGTAAACAAACTATCATAAAAGATTTTTTTGTGTAATACAATGTAACAAGGGATTGCGTACTGTAAGTGAATATTAGAGATTGCGAATTGGTGATTCGTAACTACATTTCTCTTTTTAATCCTGATATAAAATGAAATATTAAAAATGAGGGGCGGGAAGAGAGCAATTATATACTTCATTGTTAATAGTTTAAACTTGTGTTATATCTAATATATTTTTTGTATGGAAAAGGGTTCGCACGCTACTTAAAATCAGTTTTTGTTTTCAAGGACCCTTAAAACTCCTTAATTTTACCATCTACTTCTTAAACTTTGTTGGCATTTTCCACCAACGACTTACGAAACATGTGTTACTTCTTCCATCCCGGAAACCATAAAATTTTCTGACTGATCTACGAACAAAGGCTACTGAGGGGTGTGGAGGGGAAATTTTCCGTCAGTTTTTGTCCCCTTGCTCTAGGAGGCTCAAGGTCAAAGCCACCCTCCGGCTTGATTTTATATGTACAACGATTAATGCACGTGCATACCTGTCAACTTGTAATGACTTCGAGCGAATTGTAGGACTGTACGGATGATCAGTAAAATTGAACGTTGTGTTTTAAGAAACGAAAAACTTCACAGATTCGCGATGCAGGCATTTTTACGGCCGGAGGAAAGGGCGTACCCGCTCTATCGTATTTTACGGGATATTCCCGTTTTAATTTTGTTAAAAATAAATCCCTAAATTTTCGTCTGCCGTCAGACAGGGGTATGATGCAAGAGAGGCAGGTGAGCCAATTCCGAAAAATCAACGGACTCTTAAGTGTCATTTTTCACTAGATGGCGTTCGCAACTGCGGGCCTATTTCACGATATAAAAGATAGTATGCACAGTGGCCTATCATATCATATATCCGCCGAATGTTTCAGCTCTGCGAGCGTAATTCTCATTTCAGAATTTAAACTCAACTATTAAATGTTGAATAAAATAGTTTACTTCTCCTCTGTAGTAAAATTTAATACATATGTACAATTTGAAAATTGTTTTCTAAACTATTGCTTTTTACCATGTTTGGCGCAGTATAGCCCAGATGCTCTTGCGCCATAAAAAAGCCAAACAAACAAACATTGCAATGCGATATACAGTTCTACCAAAAAAAAAAAATGATTTCACTCATTGAAAACACTCATTGACTCACTCCTCAAAAGGAATCATTTTAAAAATAATTATTATTTAGTGAAAGGTGGGGCGCCAAATTTTGGTTTCACATCGGGTTCCATATGACCTAAATGCGTCTCCGCATAAATATTTTAGCATTGTAACGTATATATACAATATATAGATAAAAAAATACATTGAATAATTTAATTCATATTTTATACCAGGGTGTCAGCGATTTTAATCACGTGTTTTAAATCAATGATTGAAATCATGCGATTTTTAAAAAAAAAAATTAAAATAAAAAATCGTTATGACCTTTTTTAAAATCAAATGCTTTAATCTGAATTTTTGGGAGCGGGTCGTTTACCCGATAAGTCGTTTGCCCGATAAGTCACCTGTTCGAATCTCGGTTATAACGGGCATAATGGATATTAGTTCAGTTATAACAAGCATGATGGATATGAACTCTGCTTTAACGAGTATGGTGGATATGAGCTCGGCTTTAACGAGCATGACGGATATGAACTCGGTTTTAACGATCATGATGAATATAAACTTGGTTATAACGAGCATGATGGAGAGGACGAGCATTCTCGTTATAACCGTATTCATATCCATTATGCTCGTTATAACCGAACTAATATCCAATATGCTTATTATAACCGAACTTGTTCATCATGCTCGTTAAAACCGTTCTCATATACATCATTCTCTTCATAACAGAGTTTATGTTCATCATGCTCGTTATAACCGAGTTCACACCCATCATGCTCGTTATAACTGAGTTCATATGCATCGTGCTCATTATCAGCGTGCTCCGGACAGATATAGCGCGCAGGTGACGTCGGACAAACGTACCAGACCCGAATTTTTAATTTATTTTTTAAAATGAGTTTAAACCAATTCTTTCAATAAATTAATTGTTTAAATCTGACTTGATGAAAATGATTTAAAGTTATTTTTCAATGCTTAGGAAAATACGCATAATTTAAAATAAAAATGACTTTCTTTTTATCATTTTCTAAAATACAGTACAGGCAAAAACAACTTTTCTGATGATTTCACTACAGTTGTTTACATGCAGTTCATGGTCTATTCCTGAAGGCCAAAATTGTGTGTATTAGATAGTTCCATAATCTAACATAAAATAAGGAAACATCCGAAAAAAGAAATTAGAACAAATAGCAAGCAATTCAACCAAGGAAAAACAGCACTGAAAGATGTAAACTGATATGTATAATTAGAAAATTTCGTTTCTTAGGCCCGCAGTCGGTACCGCTACCTTACCGTACAAATATCAGAAAGACATTTATTGAGCCACTTCTACACCGATTCTTTATTACAACTGAAAAGGGGGAGTTGGCTCACCTGTCTTTCTTGAATCATGGACAGGGGCCACCTAGTTCGCGATTTTTGGTTAAAAACATTTTAGTTGTTGTTATACAGGGTAGCGCGTCCCTCTGTTATACCTGCCAATTTGTACGATTTGGCCGTACAATATATGAATTTTGGGTAAATTGTAGGATTGTACGGATGGTTGGTAAATTTCTACTATTTTTTTTAAAGGAAACGGAAAAAAAAATCTCAGATTCTCGAATCATGCACTTTTATGATGGAAGCGAAGGGCATACCTGCCAACTGTCTTGTATTTCACAGGAAATTCTCGATTTTGGCGATGTGTCAGAATTTTCTGTTTTCATGTATTGTCCTCCCGTTTTTTTCTGTTAAAAAATCCTAAATTTTTGGCCAGCGTTAAGTAGCGGCCATCCAAGAAGTGCCACCCAATTCGCGGGACTCGTTGGTTAAGAACATTTTAAATACTGCTGTTATATGGTGGCGCAGTTCCGTGTGATTAGCTCCATTAAAGCGTTTTTACCCACTTCGATTACGGGATGTGGGTGGCGCCTCCCAGCTGGCTCCGTTTGACGCCGGTCTTCATTCCTCAATCGGTTCTTCCAAAGCTCTATCGATTACGAAATTTCAAGGTATCAAAAAAGATATATGATCCACAAATTTCCATTTTGGGATGACGTATATCTCATGCTGAGGTATGCAATATAATGAAGTAGCATACTTCAATGATTTTTTGTATTCTTGAAAGGAAATGGTTTGAATATCGAAATTGATCAGCTGCAGTTAGTATTCTGTGGACTTCAAATATCTGAAATTCCAGTGAGTATAAAAAGAAAAGAAGTGATTCTTTGTAGTTTAGCTCATGAAGTAATTAAAGAAGAGAGGATGGATTGAAAGTGGGCTATCCTTCACCAATTTAGATCAGGTGATGGCACATTAAAGTATAGCAGAATTTCTAGTGACATCCTGTGAAATTTAACAATACCTCATAGCAATGCATCATGTGGAAGAATATTTAGCAGTGCATGAAAACCAGAACAGAATTTCTGAGCTCTTTATCCAATGAAAACTTGGCAGACATATTGATAACTAAAAATATGCAAAAAGGATATTGCTATGAGTGAACATTCGATAACAAATTTTTGGCAATGACTAAATCAGCTACTTATGAACACTTATTGCATACTAAATCAGTACTTTTGGTTTTACGTCTGTCTTGTTGAAACGTTGAGTGTATTATTAGCTACATATTGCCGGTTTAAGCAATTCACTAAAAATCTAAAACTGAAGTCTTTCCGAAAATATCCTCAGTTCCTTATATTTTTTGTTTGTTTTTTGTTTTGGGGCTTGGGTCCCAGTACCTCAAAATTTTTATCGCCAGGGGCCCCCAATCGGCTTAATCTGCCACTGCGTAACAGGCAGAGGTGTGAAGTGAAATTCCTCATAAAGGGAAAAATGGATTTGAAACATCATTAATAAAACCCTTTTTTCTTAATTTTAGAAAAGTTGTCCTCATGTATAAAATTAGAGTTAAATATTTATAAGGTGTATAAAATATTATTTTATTTTTTAACTCTGACAGATGGAAGAGAGATTTTCCTTAAATTACTAGGGGAGATTATAAGTACTTAAGTCGTGAATGTCAGGTACTTGTCAAAATGGATTTAAAAATGAAATATTCTTTTTAAAAATGTGAAAAAATATGCATTGCATTCAGAACAATACGATCTACTTAATGCAATTTACGGCTTGGAAAACCGATGAAAAGTGAAAAAAAGTTGGTTATGCCTATTCGGGGAATAGAACCCGTGTTCTGGATGGAATTAAAGATCTTCACAATGCTGGAGATCTCTTAAAAAAATAATTGAGAAATTAACTATACGCTTAAGAAAGAATGTTTTGAGTGCCTAGGCGGTAGAAGAATGTGCTAGTTTATGAATTTAGCATAAAAGACGGAGATTTGACGGTGGTAGAGCGCTTTAACAGAACGTTGAAAACCAAGATGTGGAAATATTTTACGCCGTTTAACACCTCTAAGTACATAGACGCTTCGGATAATCTGTTGCATAGTTATAACAATACTTTAAATAGATCGATTTGAATGACCCCAAAGAACGTTAATACCGACAGCCAGAGGGAAGTACGGCTTAATTTACACGGAGATCATTCGATCAACGTACACCTCGTGTATAAGTTTGATATCGACGGTACGGATTTCGAAAAAGAAAATATTGTTTGAGAAAGGTTACGAAAACAACTGAACGGAGGAGGTGTTCACGGTTTCCAAACGCATACCGAGGACCCCGCCGGTTTTTGCCGGCGAAGACATTGCCGGAACGTTCTACGCGGCAGAGTTGCAAAAGATTAAACCGATGGAAAGTTATTCCGTGGGCACCGTTTTGAAAAAGCGCCGTCGAAGGGAAAAGTGGAGTACTTTGTGAGTTTTAGGGGTTATTCCAAGAAATGTAATAGATCGATCCCCTATTCTGACATGTGTGAAATGTGAGTGTATCAGCTAGTGCCCGTTCAATTCCCAAGATGAGTTTCTACCTGACATTACCCAGGGACGGTAGTTGAGATTTTTATCGGATATATTATAGAGTTGATATATGATCACAGCTGCTTCAGACGAAAGTGTAACTTTAATACCAACTTCCCCTCTCGAATGCCACTTTTCCACCTGTGCCAGTCCTTATAACGACTTCTACGGTTTCGAAACTCTTACGCATCAGGGGAACGTAGTGGGATCTGTCGTAAAAAGCGCACACCATCTCTCCGGGGTGACCCTCGACTTTCACTATGCGTAATAACGAAGCCAAGACTTCGCGAACCACCTCAGGCTCCGAGATATCCGTATAAACGTAGAGAAAATGATAAATCACCATGGGATCTGCCACGAAGGGGCTCTCCATGCTCCTATCGACGTAGCTCTCTAACCTGGTTTCTTTCAAACCTTCCCCTACGGTGTCCGGGAGAAAAGCCCAAAGTCTCTGATATTCCCTTATACAGGACCAATCTGAACTTCGCATTTAGCTGAACTTTCACTCTCTTCGTGTGCTTGTTACATCAGTCTAATGGGGGGCGGGTTTTTTTCAACGCGTTGGTCATCGTTTTGATCAAGTCCTCCGTCGAATCATAAAATCCACTCGGGATTCGACTCATTTTAACGACGTCGTTTTCATAGCTCACGTCGAAAATGTTTGAGTTGCTCGTGATATTGTACCACGCGTTGAGCCAGATGATCTCACCGAGGCCGACTTCCTACACCCCCGTTAAATCGATAGCCTTGGGTAGCCTCACGAAAAAACGATTCAATTTATTTTCCGGATAAAAATCTCAACTACCGTCCCTGGGTAATGTCAGGTAGAAACTCATCTTGGGAATTGAACGGGCACTAGCTGATACACTCACATTTCACACATGTCAGAATAGGGGATCGATCTATTACATTTCTTGGAATAACCCCTAAAACTCACAAAGTACTCCACTTTTCCCTTCGACGGCGCTTTTTCAAAACGGTGCCCACGGAATAACTTTCCATCGGTTTAATCTTTTGCAACTCTGCCGCGTAGAACGTTCCGGCAATGTCTTCGCCGGCAAAAACCGGCGGGGTCCTCGGTATGCGTTTGGAAACCGTGAACACCTCCTCCGTTCAGTTGTTTTCGTAACCTTTCTCAAACAATATTTTCTTTTTCGAAATCCGTACCGTCGATATCAAACTTATACACGAGGTGTACGTTGATCGAATGATCTCCGTGTAAATTAAGCCGTACTTCCCTCTGGCTGTCGGTATTAACGTTCTTTGGGGTCATTCAAATCGATCTATTTAAAGTATTGTTATAACTATGCAACAGATTATCCGAAGCGTCTATGTACTTAGAGGTGTTAAACGGCGTAAAATATTTCCACATCTTGGTTTTCAACGTTCTGTTAAAGCGCTCTACCACCGTCAAATCTCCGTCTTTTATGCTAAATTCATAAACTAGCACATTCTTCTACCGCCTAGGCACTCAAAACATTCTTTCTTAAGCGTATAGTTAATTTCTCAATTATTTTTTTAAGAGATCTCCAGCATTGTGAAGATCTTTAATTCCATCCAGAACACGGGTTCTATTCCCCGGATAAGGCCCTGCGGTGGCGCAGTGTGGTAACGCGTTCGCCTAGTACGCCGTTAATCCGGGTTCGACTCCCAACAGTGTACAAAGAACGCTTACTCAGAGATCTCATAAAAAGATCGCACTGCTCACTGTAGTCCGGGGTTTGGTTCCCTAGGCCATAAGAGGTTCGGATTCCTCGGAAAACAGTAGGTCCCGGCGCAGCATGACCATTGTAGTCTTTGAGCCGTAAAACCACAAAACAAACGAATTCCCGGATACGCATAACCGCTTTTTCACTCATCAGTTTGAAGCCGTAAATTGCATTAAGTAGATCGTATTATTTCTAAACGCATTCTTGTTTTTCACATTTTAAAAGATATTTTAATTTTAAATCCATTTGTAAATTACCTGACATTTCGACTTATAATCTCCCCTAATAATTTAAGGAAAATCTCTCTTCCATCTGTCCGGCGTTAAAAATAAGTAATGTTTATACACCTTATAAATATTTAACTCTAATTTTATACATGAACAACTTTTCTAAAATTAAGAAAAAAGGGTTTTATTAATGATGAAGTTTCAAATCCATTTTCCCTTTGTAAAGGGAATTTCACTTCACACACCTCTGCCTGTTACGCAAGAGGCGGATTAACCGATTGGGTGCCTCTGGCGATAAAGAGATTTTCAGTACTGAGACCTAAGCCCCAAAACAAAAACAAACAAACAAACAAAAAGTACTTGAGCATATTTTTTCGGGAAGATTTCAGTAGTAAATTTTTAGTGAGTTCCTTAAACCGGCAATATGTAACTAATAATAAACTCAACGTTTCAAGAAAAATCAGATATTTATTCAAAAAATTTAATAGTAATAAATTACCTTAGTGCTTAAAAAATGTTTTGTATATAAATTTGTGTCTTGGTTTCTCTTTAGCAGATTCATCAATTGTTTTTGTAGTATCTATTTCATCCAAAATTTTTTGTTCTAGGTATAATATGGCCATGTTGTTCAATCTGTCTTCTCCTATCGTACCCCTTAAATGGTTTTTAACGTATTTTAAAACTGACAAAGATCTTTCACCTGTTGCATTTGATATTGGCATTGTTAAAAATATTTTCGAAATAATATCTACATTAGGAAAAGTTCCACTCTCTTTATACACTTCGAACTATTATTCAATAGCACTTCTGGCTATTTATTTATCAACACTTCTGATTATTTATTTATCAGTTTCTCACGTTCTTATTATTTCTCCTTTCATAACAACATATATTAATATTCTTTATAAATGTTCTTGCGAACTTCTTTTATCATTTATAACTTTTTAATATCACTTGAGATATTATATCGGGCTTCCAAACATAAATTTTTTACCATCATTCATCTATATAATTATTATTTTTCATAAATTCTTCAAAAATAGAATAAGTAGTATTTACAATTCGATTGGACTCTTTACGTCCTGGTATATATATCCGAGCGATATATTCTTACTGATAAATACTTCAATAATAATTATTAATAATAATAATAATTCACCAATAATCCCATTGATTATATACTCCATGATGGAAAAACACTTTCTTTCCATTTTTTATTTATTAGTTTGTATTTATAAGTTTTTTCAGGCCTGCAAAAGGGTTGCTGGTATCTAACTGGAAGGAGACCCACACGCTGAACGTATGTGACGATGTGTGGAACCGGCCAGGCCAGTAACCTAGTGTCCTACCCCGCCTTCAAGTGGTGCAGGCTGAGCTTTCTATTTATGTGGCAAATTAATATTTGCTACACGGATAGAAAGGCGGAAGGGGAGGGCTAATTCACCAACCCGTCTAGCCAGCGTGGTGAAATTATGGCTAATTCCTCCATTATGTTGACACACCAGAAACCATGGCCCCTAGTCTCCAGGTGCTGGAGTGCTCCTGATCAAGGCAGCGGTCAGTGTGGCATGAAAGCAGGGGGTGCTAAGAATCACTGGAATGGCCCAGGCTGCCGTTTGTTATTGACCTTGGCTACGTTTAATGGACGATCCCTTGCTTCTGAAGCAAAACTTCAGGAATTGGAAGAAGAACTTGACAAGATCAAATGGGACATTGTAGGACTCAGTGAAGTTAGAAGAAAAGGTGAAGAGTTGGTGGAACTTAAAAGTGGACATTTGTTTTATTATAGAGGAACGGAAACTGGAAGAACAAGTGGTGTTGGCTTCTTAATCAACAAAAGAATTAAAGACTACCTTCTTGAAGTCGAAAGCACGTCAGATCGAGCAGCGAGGCTCGTTGTTCAACTAACCCAGCGATACCAACTTCAAATAGTACAGGTATATGCACCAACATCAAGCCATACCGACGAAGAGGTTGAAGAATTTTATGAAGAAATCAAACAGTTACACACCAAAGGGAAACAACATATCAAGCTCATCATGGGGGATTTCAATGCAAGAATTGGACAACAGGAACAAGGAGAGACATCGGTTGGTAAATACGGATATGGGGAAAGGAATGAACGTGGCGATCAACTCATCGAATTTGCAGAAGCTGAAAATCTTAGCATCATGAATTCATTTTTTAAGAAGAAACCGCAAAGAAAATGGACATGGAAACACCCAAATGGGGGAACTAGTGAAATTGACTATATCCTGGCAAACAAGAAATCAATTATTGAAGATTGCAGTGTACTGAACAGATTTAATACTGGAAGTGATCATCGAATGGTGAGATGTAAAGTGCACTTAAATACTAAATTAGAACGACAGAAGCTCATTAGGAAACAAGTAAGTAAGAGGGTGGATTTAAAGAAATTAAAAGAAAATACCGAGGCATTCAAGTTGGAATTAAAAAATCGCTTTTCTGCACTGGAAGGACTTATTGATGAAAGTGATATCTCAGAAGCAAATGAAAACATTGTTAAGACAATAGTTGAAACTGCTGGGGAAATTGGTGGTGTAACCTGTAAAAAGCACAATAGCAAATTATCTGAGAAGACGAAACAGCTCATGAAAAGGCGAAGAGATATGAAGGTGGACAATCAAAATACCAGTTCCAGGATTGAGTACATAGAACTTTGTAAAACTCTGCGCAAAAGCATGAAAGAAGACATAAGAAAATTCAACTGTGAGCTAGTAAGGAAAGCCATTGAAAATAACAAGAGCCTTAGGGTTGTTAAAGGAAGTTTATCTGTTGGGAAGAAACACATCATTGCATTAAAAGGAGAGGATGGCACCGTAACAAGAAATAGGGAAGAAATACTTAGAAGAGTTGAAGAATTCTACAAAAATCTATACGAAAGTAACAGTGGATTAAACGAAGACATTGAAATAGTCGAAGGAACAGCTCCTAAAATCTTAAAAGAAGAAGTTTCATTTGCAATAAAAAGTATGAAGAAAGGAAGAGCCCCTGGTGATGATGGTATTACATTAGATATCCTAAAAGAAGCTGGAGAATATGTAGAAGACATACTTGCAAAATTCTTTACCAAATGTCTTAACAGCGGTAACATACCAAACCAATGGGATTCTGCAACAGTAATTCTTTTGCATAAAAAAGGTGATAAAGAGGATTTGAAAAATTACCGACCAATTAGCTTGTTACCTGCTATTTATAAAATCTTCACAAAAGTGCTAACACATCGCCTGCAGAAAAAATTAGATGCAGCTCAACCAAGAGAACAAGCTGGATTTCGAAGTGGATTCAGTACAGTGGACCATATTCAAGTATTAAGAGAATTAATTGAAAGAACACATGAATATGAACTTCCATTGTGTGTGGCATTTATTGACTATGAGAAGGCCTTTGACTCTATTAAAACATCAGCAGACATTGAGGATGTGTACATTGACATGGTGAAACGTGTGTATAAAAATGCAAGTGCAAAATTTCGGTTACATAAAGATACCGAAGCTATCAAAATTGGTAAAGGTGTGAGGCAGGGAGATACCATTTCTCCAAAACTTTTTACTTCAGCTTTACAGATGATTTTTCAGCAGATAAATTGGAATAACAAGGGAATAAAAATAAATGGTGAATATTTAAATCATTTGCGGTTTGCTGATGACATTGTTATTTTTTCAACGAACCCATTAGAACTCCAAGACATGGTACAGGAGCTCTCAACTAGAAGTAAAGAAGTTGGACTCAAGATGAACCTACAAAAAACTAAGATCATGTTCAATAATTTCGTAGAGGAAACAAAAATACAAGTTGACAACATTGAGCTAGAAATTGCTGATTCATATATTTACCTTGGCCAGCTGATTTCAATGGATGGCAACATTATGAAAGAACTCAACAGACGTATTAAACTTGGCTGGAGTGCATTTGGAAGAAACAGTTTTATCCTGAAGGGGAAATTGCCTTTGTGTCTAAAAAGAAAGGTCTTCAACCAGTGTGTATTGCCAGTCCTCTCTTATGGATCAGAGACATGGAGTCTAACAGTTGGAGCAATACGAAAGTTACAGACAACGCAAAGGAGCATGGAGAGGTGCATGCTTGGAATAACTAGGAGAGATCGAAAAAGAAACACTTGGGTGAGAGAGCAAACTAGAGTAGAGGACATCATTGTTAAAGTAAAAGGGCTGAAATGGCGATGGGCTGGGCATATTGCAAGAAGAACTGATCAACGATGGACAACAGAAATTCTGAACTGGATTCCAAGAGACCACCGAAGACCTAGAAAACGTCCTCAAACTAGATGGGTGGATGAAATAAGAAAACAGGTTGGGGTGACGTGGAAACGAATGGCCCAGGATAGACTTGTGTGGAAAGCATTTGGAGAGACCTTCATCCAGCAGTGGATAGATAATGGTTGAATATGATGATGATGATGATATATATATATACGTACTCTATCGACTTGTATTCTCAAATCCTTTTGATATACCCTTTCTTTATTTTTATGTATTTTCGAATTTGCCTTTGTTGTATGTTTCATTGTATATTGTAAAACTGCATGGTGTGCCTGAATTTTTGAATAAATAAAATAAATTACGATATGCTAAGAAAATTTAAATAATATTATATAAGGGCTAACACATTAGCTACTAGCAAAAGCATGTGCTTGAAATTATGCAATTTTTACCAAATTTTGATGAATTTATTATGAGAGTGTTATAACTAAATTAGCAAAAGAATTAGAGAACTGTCGTAAAAATATGTTGTACCATTTTGAATGAGTTTAATTTAAACCGTGCTTTGTAGCGACGATATTATTCTTAGAAGAAAGTTCATGTATAATTATCTTTTTTTATTTCAATAAAAACAATCTTTTTTTTACTGAAAAATAATTTATAATTTATGAAAAAGGGTTTGTCCAATAATGATACTTCAAAAATTATTTTTATCTGTATTTTACAAGCTGAAAAACGTTCACCCAATTCAAATAGCGGAGCTGATTAAGTTTTTTTTATTACAAGTACGTCGGATTCTACCTTCACTGGTTTCTAAAAACAAAGATTTCGGAGGAAAAGCTTTAGATAGTGTCTAAATTGTAGAGAATTGTTTTTCTAATCTGCTAATTGCGTGCAGAAGTAGTTTAGTGAGACTCCCCTAGCTCTTTCTTTCTTGAATAGTTTTTCTTTGTTCTTTGCTAAAGTGACGATTTTTGGGCAGGCGTTACTAGGGACTTTTTTTGAAGAGAGGAAAATTGCGTTCTAACAGTTTTTAGATTACTTCTATTCTTTTTCAACTCTAAGTTGGAAACAAAGCGGCTACTTTAGGTTTTTTGTGTATGTAGAAATAACGCAATGAATTATTAATTTTATAAATTATAACTTATTTAAATGCTTTCTAAAATGCCTTTGTAATAAAGAATTTATATATACCTCCATATTTTGCATTTAATAAACGTTAATTTATATTTAGTGGGTTCGTGTTTAGTGATATTTATAAGTAATTACTCGTAATGTTTTGAATTTAATATCATCTTCTTCACAGAATAACTGTCTATGCTATTTAAATGCGCTAATATAGAAATAAAATACAGGGTACCAGGGAGGAAATTACATAAAAAGGTTAAACACTGGTAAAATAGCAATGAAAAAGATCACTCAAGCTTTCGGACGCATCAGCAGCAGTCCTTCATCAGGAGTAATGACGATGTTATGTTTCTGTCTCTTTTTTATACTTGAAATTTCTGGAAAACCCTTCATCAGAGTAGTCCCGCAGAATGGAAAAACCCAATGAGAACCAATGGGAGGCCTCCAATAGAATCATGGAAAAACCCAATGGGAACCAATGAGAAATCTGTACTGTGGAGCACCTAATTTCCCCAACGTTAGGTGCTCCACAGTATAGGTACTCGTTGGTTCCCATTGGGTTTTTCCATGATTCCTATTGGAGGCCTCTCATTGGTTCCCACTGGGTTTTCCCATTCTGCGGGACTACTCTGATGAAGGGTTTTCCAGAAATTTCAAGTATAAAAAGAGACAGAAACATAACATCGTCATTACTCCTGATGAAGGACTGCTGCTGATGCGTCCGAAAGCTTGAGTGATCTTTTTCATTGCTATTTTACCAGTGTTTAACCTTTTGTATGTGAATGCACAAACATTTCCTGAAAAATAATATTTTTTTTAATAA
>QLNU02015360.1:65825298-65856480 GCA_006491805.2 Dysdera silvatica
GAGACTGACTTCCATACTCACTATTTTTTTACAATTGAGTAGACCCGACGATTGCTGTTGGCTATTGGTTTCAATGATAAGGTCACCTGATCTTAGTATTTTAATGCTATTAACAGTACCACAGATTCCTTTGTTTGCCTTTTCTATAGCAAATGGTGACAATTTCCTGAAATTTGGATTTTTGGAAGTGACGACTATAAAGGTTGGCAATATGTTATATTTATTTTCATTAACACTTTCAATCTCTGGTTTTTTATTTATCGGTCCATCATTCGTTTGTTTTCTTCTTTTTATTAGAATGCATGCGATTTTAAAAAACTGGAGGGAAGTGTAAGGTCACCGGCTACGTTACCTCCATCACAACCGGAAGGCTAATTACAACAGGGTTTCGCCTGTACCCCCTGAGGTTGTCGTTCGCGACACTATAACCCAAGTGCCATTCAGCCCTCGGCACGGGTTGTAGGTGTTCAGGAGACAGGAGACAGAGATGCTGATCTGTAGTAAACAGCAGTATCTCTGGGTGGCTCCCTCACCACGAGCAGGAACCTACATCAAGGGGTGTGTGTAATTGTGTTTCTACACTGGCTGAAAAAGTAAGGTGATCTAGCATTACGCTTTTTTGTTGTAAACCTTTTAACAAGGAAGGGCACAAAAATATTAAAAAAAAAATCTAAGGCCTGTTGCAAAATGGATGTGTAATTTATAGGATATCGTTGAAAAGGATATGAAAATATGTGATAGTTGTAGGAAATAAATGAATCTGGAAAAAAATAAAACAAAAGACAGCTCATTAGCAATTAGCATGCCAGGCCATAGATAAAGACTTTGAAGACATAGATGTTAGTTTCGATTACCTTAATAAGTCTCTTAGCACCCTTGAAGAGTCACCTATAGTTAAGGAAAGATTACATACACCATCATACTGTGATAAACAATTAAGCAAAATAAAAAGATGTTTAACAGACAAAGTACTGACAAGAACAAGTAAGGATGTACATGATATTGGGGAAAATAATTCAGATTGTGAAATGCTTAATCAGCTAATAGAAAAGTTTAAAGGAAGAAATCTAAGTGTCAGTGAAAATTTCAAATTTAAAAATTCTGACTCTGATGGAACCCAGATGTCTCGCTAAACGCACTTACTACCTTTGTACAGAAGAAATGGACTTGGCAACCACAGCTCTTAAGAGTTACCTGATAGGAGATCGTTGAAGTTAATAACATAGAAAGAAGGGGACTGAGACAGCATAAACTTGTAAAAAGGTACAGTTTTCCATAAATTCTCATGTTAATGTTTGAGGATGTAATTTTCTTAAGACACACCTGCCTTGGCCTCATCCCCCCTCAACTGGGTAAATTTTTTCATCTGTTTTAGCATAATATGATAGCACTGTTTCTTACTTTTAAAAATAGTTGTTCTTGCCAAAGTAATTGATAAGTGTGGACTAAAATAAAAAATTCCCATTTTTGCAGATGGTTTTCCTTGGAATAACTTTTTTTAAAAATGACCAAAATATGTTCCCATTCCTGTCCCAAGATGAAACTTTCCAGAAATGATGCTAATATGTGCAAATTTATGTGTGATTTTTTTAAAAATTTTAAAAATAACGCTTTTTGAGAAATTCAAGATCAAAGAATTCATGTCATTACCTTGAAATCCCAAGCTACCTAAAACTACTCATGTTGGATATCATATGAAAGCTTATAATCTACAACATTATTTTTATTTCATCTATCTCATTTCTAGCTTGATTAGTAATAGTTTTTGTAACTGCACGTAAACAGAAAATCGTGCTTTTTTCCGAATTTCAGAGGCCTATAACTTAAAAAATACTGCAGTTCAAAATCTGAAAATTTAGATTTTTCACTATCTCTGGGTGTACATCTAATGAGCCAAGTTTGAAAAAAAATCCAAGGGGTAAAGTTTTTCCATTGGATCACTTGACACTGACTGACCCATAACTAATCTACCCTAAACCATATAGTTTAATTAAAGAAAAGCCCAGCTTTAATTCATTGTCGTAAATTAAATATTTTGGTGAGTATAAAGGAAGGCTAGTAATATAACAACATTTACCTAAACTATTTAATAGTCCAAAACTAAAAATTTTCCTGGTGAGGGCCCCGAAACCATCTCCTCCCCTGTAATAACATCCTGGATCCGCCCTTGCACCAAACCCAGATGGGAACCCCTCACACCGAAGGCACTTCTATTTTAATTTTTTTAAGTGTAACAACAATCTCAACAACGTTCTACAATTTAAAGTAAACAAAGGTATTTACTTGAAGTAAAGTACAAGTCTATTTACTTGAAGGTCAAAATATGTCAAATAAAAAAATAATTTTTTTTTTATGTATTACAAAAAAGTGGGGCAGGGTCTCATATCCCATGCAAGTTCAAAAATCTAGCTCAGGCCAAGCCTGACCTGCCACCCACTGGCTAAATGAATAGTACATGTTATCGTATTTCTCAAAGTAGAAATCAACGTTCAAAATTTATCCAGAAAAGTGAAGTTGATATTTTTCCCCACGAATAATAATAAATATTATAAATAACTTATTAAGGGATTTAAATAAGAACAGTCGACTTATACAGAGATGGATCCAGGGAGCAATAGAGGAAATATTCCCTTCCCCAAGCACTCAACTTTTGTTTGGTAGTGGTAGCAATGATCATAACGCGTAACTTGTTAAGTTGGAAATACAAATCCCGTCCCCAAAATTCCTTCCTGGGTCAGCCTCATATATGGTATGCAAAGTATAAAATAAATACTGACCTTTGATTTAATGACATAGGTGAAAATAAAAATTATAGTTAGAAACACTTTTAACTTTAAGGAAAAATATTTTAAAACAAGCAGAAAACTACTTAATAACACAATAAAATAAAATGTCATGCAGCGTCATTCACATATCGAACTGAAATTCAAGTGGCAGCCCTAAATGTAATGAAGCGCAGAAACTGCAAGTGTGTGAGTTGAGATTGGGATGTATCCTCCCCACCGCCTTGTGTTCATTGAATTGTTTTACAACTATGGATACACAATAAAGTCCCTCTCTCTGTTTCCCATCAGAAAAGCTGGGCACTTCCAAAAAATCAGGCCTATTAAGAACAGACCAGGCCCATACAGGGAGGCTAGTCGATGCCAATAAATTAGTCGCTAACAGCATCAAAGACATCCGATTCTTTTATCCTCAATGTCTCCGTTAGTTCTCAGCCAGAACCGTAGTTAGGCTGGGGCTGTAGGGGGTTTAACTACCCTGGAAATATAGTCACCTCCCCCCCCCATGAAAAACATTTTTTCTCAAAATCAAATATTGTAGAATTTTATTTTAAATTTTTTGTTTTGTACGAAATTGTACATGACAATGATTGTTCTTTAACGTTAAAAATGTATTCAAAATAGCTTTCTACCGTAGATCTTGTGTATATAACGTGTTTTTTTACAGAAGTTTGAGTCTTCATATACTTTATAATAAGAACAGGAATAATTATAGAAAGGTATACCGTCTGTCTGTGGTTTTACAGCTCAAAGACTACAGTGGTCATGCTGCGCCGGGACCTACTGTTTTCCGAGGAATCCGAACCTCTTAAGGCCTAGGGAACCAAACCCCGGACTACAGTGAGCAGTGCGATCTTTATGAGATCTCTGAGTAAGCGTTCTTTTTGCACTGCTGGGAGTCGAACCCGGATTAGCCGCGCAATAGGAGAACGCGTTACCACACTGCGCCACCGCAGGGCCACAGGTATACTAAAATTTATGCCACCGAAGGGCCAGAGATATACTAAAATTTATAAGTTTTTAATGCAAAATTTATTTTAAGAAATTTATTAACTATATTAAACTGCTTATATATTTAGCAATATTAAATATATTAATAAAATACATCAAAATATTAACGAATTTTAAGCCCCCTCTGTAGATTTCTGAGCCCCCCACCCCATGGTTTCATGGCAAGATCCATTCATTTTGTAATTTCATGAATCCTGTGTAATAAAAACTATTTTTTCAACAACATGAACTATGTATGCAGGCCTTTAGCCAAGCTGAGAAACAGCAAAGCATGACCCCAATTGCCCCATTGAGCTATTTATATGTATAGAACAATCCTTGGGTGCACTGTGCTCCTTCATCCTAACTACAGGCCTGCATGTATGACAGGCTTCATGAATTATAGCGGTCTTTTTATAAACAGTCCATTAAAACAGCAACTCGTTTCAATTGTTCCACTGCATCTTTAGCCTATCTATATAAATTACATTTATAAGAGTGGCTAAGTCTTTATATGCCATCTTCATGTTCCTCAACTATTTTTTTATATGCTGCCCTATTGCGCAGAAAGGTTTCAATACAAGTCAGTTGTCTCTTCCGTCTTATATCATTTGGCAACTGGGGCTTCAGTGAATTATTAATTGCATTATGCAATGCACTAGGTATATGGTGGTGGTTCAGGAGAAACTTTTGAATCTGCACATGTTCTTTAGCACTGAAACTGTTATGTACTAGTAGGTTTAAATAATGAGCACTGGCAGGAATTTACACACACACACACCCAAAACCCCTCCAGATTTTTCATACACCTCCCAACACCCCTCCAGATTTTTTGATACAACCCCTTAATGAAATCTAAATATCCCCTCCCCTGTTCAGTGTGTCTACTAACACCTAAACACCCCCACCGTAAAAAAAAAACTCACCAAAAATCAGCCAAAAGTTATCCAAAAAACAAAAACGTAAATAATCGATTATCTCCAATCCACACCCCCTAAACATTTTGTACACCCCCAGTTTATGAATCCTGGATAAACCCCTAAGCACTGAATTCATACATCACCAAGCTGTTACCTTCCTTGCACAGAAGTTCCTTTGTTCCCTACATAACTGTCATTATCAGTGACCACAACCATTACATCACAATTATATTCTTTCACTTTGAAATAGCAAATTGTAGAACATCTCTATAACATTGCGCATTTCTTGTATGTGCACCTGCATCCTCTGCAGCCAAAAATAAGACTTCCCCTCAATATGAATACAAGTTGCAATAATAGAATCGTTGTGTATGTTACAACACCCATTTTCAACTAGGGTAACTAGATTGCCTTTGGTAAGTGTCCTGGTTCTGTTTGTAACTTCTGAGGACTATATCGAAAAGTTACCCTCCTAATGCTTTACAATTTCATGGATTATAGCCTGAGCACAGAGCTAAAACCAATTCTTTGAGGGTATGATGTTCTACCACAGTAAAAGCAATATTATTTGCATACAAAAATTTGGGAACCAGTAATTTCTAAACTGAATATTTTCTCACTCATAGTTTGGAGTTGTCTATTTTTTCCTTCTTATTGAAAACACAACTTTCTAATTTGATTTTGAAATTTTTATGGTGTATATTTATTGGTTTCAAACACAAAATATTTAGCTTCTTGCGACAGCCACCTAACAATAATGCTTAAAACTGAAAATTCTCTACACAATTTTTTAGTCTACTATTTTTTTTTTTAATTTTATTTTCGTCTGTGTAATTCTAGGCACATCTACTGATTTTCTTGAGATATTTTTGATATTTTGACAGTTTTATGTTTTAGACATTTTAGTACACTTTTGAACAGCAAAAACTAGTTTCGGACATGTGTCCTGTCCAAAACTAGTTTCGGACAAGTGTCCTGTCCAAAATTAGTTTCGGACGTCCAAAACCCAACCCTATGTAGAATCCTGTTTTTTGCTGTTTGTTTTTCAATTTAGCGTTTAGTTTCAGAGGTATTTAAAAAGTAAACCTGAATAAAGAAATTTATGCCATGTAATGTGTGTTTCATATTTTTCAGAGATTCAAAAAAAATAAGAACCATTTCTTCTTTTTCTTCTACAGACAACATACTTCATTTTTAACACACAATAAACTAAAAGTCAATAAACTAACACTTAAGTGATAATTTTTAAATGACTTAATGGACAGCTGTAAGACAGAAGTAAATAAAAAACTGAATACTGGTAGAAAGTGGCAGTCTTGCTTCATTGCTAATTAGCACCATGCACAATACATATCTCATTTTTCTAGGGAACATAAATTGGTGTCATGGCTTAACCAATCATATCTATGGTGCACCTTTGTATTTGTACAATGCCTCTCCAAGTACTGCATACTTAATTTCTTTCATTTTTTAAATATTAAATTAGTTGTCTATGATATAATATCTCTGAAACTAAGTACTAAACTAAAAAAATAATTTTTACAAAAGTTGTTTATTTTTTTACAAGAATAAAAAATACAGGTTCCCTTTAAAAAAAAAAAAAACATCAGTTTGACCTTCAAACGACCCCCAAGTAACACATAGATAATGAAAAACACTTCACTCTTCAAGCCAAGTAACTTTAGTTTAAAACACTTTTTTGTAAAACACTCATTTTTTTAGATACTTCGCATTGTCAAGTTAAATGATCTGCCCTATATATGTATATAGGTCTGTGTTTGTATAATTAATGAAGAAGCTTTTGTATCATATAAGTTTGTGATAGAAACAGAACTATATATGGGAAGAGTTAACTAAATATTTTATAATACGGGGAAAAAATTATATTTGATATTGAAATATATTTAAGTGAATAGAAATGACAGAGAATGGAAGAGGTAATGTAGTATAATGAAATATCAATGAAAAAGGTAAACGTAACAATATAAACAATAAAAAGTGATGATAAAAGTAACGTATGCTGAAATAAATGTGTGTAAAATATATCAATCAATGTCTTCATATATGAGCTTAAATGGTTTATTTAAATTGCACCTACCTGAATTATATATTATATAATACCCATATTCATATTAGGTTTATTATTTTAAGATTATACCTATAAAATACGAAAAGTACTAATTTAAATTCTAACCAATCTAATATTTTCCAACTTCATTATCACTTAAAATATGAATTTTTTAATTTTATTTATTGATAGCATTAAAAAAATAACTGTGGAACATAACTATGGTGGCCAGATATCCAGTTTTATGCAAGACAGTCTCACTTTGAATGAATGTGTTCCATAATCCTCTAGATTCCCCATAGGCAAGAATTGGGACATCTGTGGTAAACATATAATATGTATTTTATGGTATAATGCATACGTATAATAAGTCTGGTTTTTATGCATTTCTCAATATACAAAACTAAACTTATTCTGAGAAAACAAAATTCCAAAATTTGGAGTAAAAAATTAAATGAGCCCAAAATCTGTTAAAAATTGTAGCAAAGCTGTATGCAAAAGATTTGTGAATATTAAAAATCGTTCTTCCATACTGCCAATAATTCCAGAGTTTAAATTATGCGTCATGGTATAATAGCCTACATCTGTACAGGAATAAAGGACTGATTTTACAATTAAATTCATGATAAGGGCTGCTACTCAAGTTTTGATATATGCATAACTGCCAAGTATTATGGATTGTCAGTAATTATTAAGGAAAATGTATGGATTTTCAGTCATTACTATTTTTACAATATTTTTCGACATTTCTGCATGATCCCTGAACATGGACATATTTATGAAGGGGCAGGGGCTTGTGCCCCACAGCAAATTTTTTTGCTTTACACCAAAAGTTGAAATTAACTTTTTAAATCAGGTGCACAAATGCACCCAAGTCTTACGACTTACGTGCATAAAATACTAGTTATGTGTTTAAGTAACAGAATAGAAAGTAAACCTCAACATTAGAACGGGTAAAATGTAAGAATACCCCAGAAATTTTCGCTGATACTGTCAAATTTCAGTATTGGATGTTTTTTTTTCGCTTAGGCATCCTTTATTCTATAACAAGTTTTTATTGGATTTATTCTAAAACCTCGGTGACCAAACAGCACTGCCTTGTAAATGTGTTTAAATAAGCTGACTACACATGTTTATAGTAGATACGCAAACTAAAACAGAGGGGGAAATTCTAGTTTCAGATGCAGAGAACAGGGTGATTGAGGTTGAAGTTCATCGTTGGCTCAGAGATCATTCTCTTACCTGAGTGAATGTCAGCTACTAGGGGAAAACAATTCTTAAAGCTACTTTTTTTTTTTAAATAACAAAGTTAACGTAGTTTAAATAGTTAGGTGCACTGCATGCACCCAAATTAAAAATTTACATGCATGGATAAAATTTCATGTGCACAGTGCACCCACTAATTTCGAACCCTGCTTAATTATACTAGACAGAATGGCATATTTTTAATGGAAATTCATAATTAGCAAAAACTTTATCTATGACATGTTGGCAACCATGTGCAATTTTGAACATTCTACTTTTGTGTTTGTCATGTCTTACGTGTTATCACCAGACTATGAACGACTATGGTAACGTGAATTCGATTACCAGACATCCTAAAAATTAGATCTATCAGTCTACTAGAATCAGCCTTTTCTAAAGTATGGGAGATGTGGGAAATTTATGGCAGTAGAGAGGGAATTTTCAGTAGAACTTCCTGGCAGCACTGGGAGCTATTTTCGACACTGATTTTGAAAGAAACACATGTTTTAACCAGCTTAGACATTTTGGTTCTTCCGTATTATCGCAACGTCCGAAATATATCGACGATAGTGAGTAATTTTGGTGAAAATGTCGCCAAAATTTTGCCAAGTATTCTTCTTTATTAAGAGTTTCGAATTTGTAATGGTTTTTGTGCATGAAAATACTGATTCAACATATACTGATTTAACACATACTGATTCAGACAGTACACATCGAATGTGGTCAGCTACATGAGTGCATGAGGAAGTGATGAGTAGGGGGGGTCTAGTTCGGTCTCTGTGGATTCAGGTAAGTGCTGATATATTTACAAAAGTACTAGTTCATAATCAAAATATTATATTAACGGAGATACAAATACGGAGGTGTGCTATTGCCTGATATATAAAAGCTGCATTCATGGCAAAATTTAAAAGTTGCCATATAAGGTAGGATGCCGCTATAGTATGGACGTACCAACATTTTAACTTAAATGAATAGAACGGAAGCTGTGTCTGTAGCTGTAAAGTTAAACTTCATTATTATAAATAGTAATTCCATAATACTTTGGCCATTTTAGTATATGTTAAAAATTTTAATTTGTGAATTTACTGTGTTTTACGGGAACTGCCACGTATAATTTGAACCACTGAATTTTTCTTTTTGCAATGTTCGGATGTTCACATGTTATATCATTTTTGTCCCCCCCTCACATATGTACTAAAGAATTGTTGCTTACATATTTACCTGAAGCCCTATTGTTGCGTGTTATTAGTGTCACCTTTATGTTTGACTTATTGCTAAATAAAATTCTGCCCAATAAAATTCTGCATATGCCTATGTCCCTGAAATATAACTTCACAACACAATATCTTCTTATCAGTTCATATTAGCTTCCCATAAAAATCCTATATAAAGCATTTATCCCCCGGTCCTTTGATTGGCAATAAACTAACCTTGTTTGGTGCAGTATGATCTTAGCAGTCTTTGCACCATAAAAAAAATAAAATAAAAAAATCAACGAACAAATTTATTACAAAAGGTTAAACACTGGTAAAATAGCAATGAAAAAGATCACTCAAGCTTTCGGACGCATCAGCAGCAGTCCTTCATCAGGAGTAATGACGATGTTATGTTTCTGTCTCTTTTTTATACTTGAAATTTCTGGAAAACCCTTCATCAGAGTAGTCCCGCAGAATGGGAAAACCCAATGAGAACCAATGGGAGGCCTCCAATAGAATCATGGAAGAACCCCAATAGGGACCAATGAGAAACCCACACTGCGGGTTACCTAATTTGGGGATGTCTCATACATTTCAGAGTAAGAGTTGTTTATAAGTTTCTGGAAGTGGTTGTGATGTATTAATGGCTTTCCCGTGTAGTTTGTAAGTTTCCCAAGATTCTAAGAAGAGTCTACTATTCTTGTTTGTGATGTGACGGTGTAGTATTTTTGTTGAGTCCCAGTCGGGTTCGTGTCCGTGTTGTAAAGCGTGTTCTGCCAGACGTGAGGCTATGTCTCCTTTCGCGAGTGCTTGTTTGTGTTCTTTTTTTCTTGTTTTGATCATTCTTTTTGTTTGTCCTATGTAATGTTTGTTGCAGTCTTTGCATGGTATTTGGTATATGGCGCCTGTGAGATCTTCTGGTGGAACTGGGTCTTTAACTTTTGTAAGTTGTTTGCGAAGTGTTGTGACAGGGGAATAGAATGTTTTGATATTTGCCTCTTTAAGGATGCGAGAGATTGTTTCGGAAATGCCGTGAATATATGGAATAGATATGCGGGTGTGAGATGTATTGTTTAAAGATGTACTATTGGGTCTACAGTTTCTGAGAATGAATCGTTTAGGGTATCCATTATTTTTAAGTGCCGTGTGTATGTGTTTTGTTTCTGTGTTTGAAAGTGTTTCATTACTGCAGTGAGAATTCGCTCTAAGACTTAATGTTTTAACAACGGAAGCTTTGTGGCATGTTGGATGATGCGATTTAAAATCGAGATATCTGTCTGTATGTGTGGGTTTACGGTAAACTGAGGTGAAGATTGAGTTATCGTGAGATCTGTGTACAAGAACGTCTAGGAAAGGGAGTTTATTGTTCTGTTCTGTTTCGTATGTGAATTTTATATGTGAGTTTAAGTTATTAAGGTAATGGAAGAAGCTTTGGAGTGTATTAGTTTTAAGTACAACAAACGTGTCGTCGACGTATCTTTTCCAGAATTTAATGTTAAAATTCAGTGAAGATAAAGCAGTTTCCTCAAATGACTCCATAACCAAGTTAGCTACAACACTTGAGACCGGAGATCCCATGGCAGTGCCAAAAACTTGTCTATAGATAGAACCATTTGAGGAGAACACAGCAGAGTCCAGACAAAATTTCAACAATGTGCAGATGTCGTGAGGTGTTAGTGAAGTGCGTTCATGTAGTGTTGTGTCATTTTGGAGGCGTGTAAGTGCGGTGTCGATTGCAAGTGATGTGGGAATGCAAGTGAAGAGAGAAATTACATCGAATGAGACCATAAGGTCGTCGTCGTCAAGTTGTAGGTTATTTAAAGAGGTGCAGAAGGATTGGCTAGTAGAAACAGTGTAGTCGTTATTACCGATTATAGGAGAGAGTAGACGTGCAATATATTTTGATAGGTTATATGTAGGAGAGCTGCAAAAACTAACTATAGTTTTAAGAGGAATATTTTGTTTATGAATTTTAGGTAATCCGTAGAAGGATGGTAAGCGGCCGGAAGTGCATTTTAAAGAGTCGTAGAGATTAAATGTAAGTTTTTTAGATTTATAGAGTTTTAGAAGGAGAGAGTTCATTTTGGATTGAATTGTTTGTGTAGGGTCTTTTGTGATGTGGGTGTATGTATTTGTATCAGATAAGAGTGTAGAGACTTTATGTAAGTAGTCTGGACGATTTAAGACGACTGTAGTACGGCCTTTATCAGCTGGCAGTATGACAAGGTCCTTGTCGTTCCGTAGCTAAATTATTCCAATTCCAAAATTATTTAATTTTGGGATTTCTTAGTTTTGAAAACAGCCTAGTTACCACCTTTTTCCCAAAATTAGCAGTTTGGGCACTACAACGAATTTAGTGTTTATATCCACCACATTCAAGATTTTCACAAATAGCTACAATTCGCCGTTTCACGAATTTTCAAAATTATTTAATGTCAACGGACGTCGGGCTCACTCAGGCAACTTTCTAAAACCAGTTATATTCATCAGAATTGTATGTGTAGAATCCATACAATCGCAACTGAAGCAGCGAATTCCGACAACACAATTCTGGTAAATTTAACTGATTTTAGAAAGTCTGCAGAGAACGCCTGACGTCCATTGACATTAAATAATTTTAAAAATTCTTGAAATGGCACATTGTAGCCCTTTGTAGAAACCTTAAATGCAGGATCCAAATACTAAATTCACTGTAGTGCCTGAACGGCTAATTTTAGACAAAAAGGCACTGAATAAAAATTGTTTATTTTGATGTCCTTCATTTGTTGCACATACTTAACAGTTCCTAATTTTTTATCTAGTATGTTAAAAAATGCAGATTTTCTTCTCTCTACTGTATTATTTCAGTATTCCTTCGTAAGTTTGTTTTTCATATTAATCGATAAGAAAGTTAATGTTTTTTGCTTTCAAGGCTATAGATACACTGTGTAAATACGTTATAAACTTGCCCGTAAACCACAAATAACTTATAAGTGTTCAATATAAATTTATGCAAATAATGTACCAACGGTAATTACATACATATACCACTTACAACTTTTGAAAATGGTTAAAAAAAAATTTTGTAAGAAAAAATAATCATTTACAACCTATAAAGAAAATATAAACTCAACAAGCAAATTCACGGATTACAAGCCTGTAAACTAATTTGCATATGTGTAGTTTTATACACGCCATTTGAAGAATGTAGACTATCATATGGATCCAGCATTGTAATGAAAAGTGCGTTTTGTGGCTATGCCTCAAGGGAAAGAACCAAATGAAAAGGATGTCAGAAAAATATATTTGCTGCATGGCAAAGGATAGTCAACAAGAGAAATAGCCCGTAAAATAGGGCGCTCTGAAACTGCTGTCCAAAATGTCATCAATAAAGGTGATTGTGGAACCAAAAAAAGGCCAGGTAGACAGACCACCAAAACTGATACCCCGGGACTACAGGCACATTCAAGCTCTTGCCACTCGTGAGCAGGTGTCCACTCGTGAAATTGCACATGTATTATCAACACATATATCCCACCAAACTGTATGGAAAAGTGTAAATGTAAATTTGAACGTAAAGTTCAGGAAAATAAAAGCAAACCGAAACTTACTACTAGTCATAAGTTAAATCTGCTCGATTGGTGTAAAAAAAAATGTGAAATAGCATCATGAGTGGAATGAAATAGTGTTTTCCGATGAAAAACGTTTCTCTCTGGATGGCCGTGATAGATATTCGTCGATTGATATCATCGCATGATCTATGCACTCAGCCAAAGATAAGGCTGAGTAGACAGCAAGGAGGCAGTGAAGTGATGGTGTAGGCAGCATTCGGAACAAGAGGCAAAGCAGACATCGTATTCCTTCAGGGCACTATGAACTCCATAAAACATCAGGAATTATTGTATGATCACTTAATCCCATTTGGGCCTCTTTTAGGCAGCCCAAATTGGAAGTACCAATAGGACAATGCCAGTGTACATGCATCGATGTCCACCAACCTGAATCCAGTTGAAAATGTGTGGGGTTTTATGGCAAAGGCTGCATATGGGCCAAACAAGCAATATCATCATGTGAATGATCTCCAAATAACAATTTCGAATTCCTGAGAAAATATAAACTTAGCTGTTGTAAGAAAACTGCTTCAAACAATTCATGACAGAATAAAAGATTATTGGAAAACAAGGACTAACTCACTATTAATTTCTGATTTCCTGAAATTTTCCACATTGAATTTATGTTTCTTTACAGGTGGTAAATGATTATTTTTTTCACGAACAAAATTGTTCACCATTTTCAAAAGTTGTAATTGGTATGTATGTAATCACCGTTGGTATATTATTTGCATAAATTTATATCAAACGCTTATTGCAATCATAAGTTATTTATGTTTTATAGGTGAGTTTATAATTTATTTACATAGTGTAATTAATAGAGATGAGTTCAGGCTCATTTTTCGAGGCTCGAGACCGATATACTCTGTGGAAATTTACGTCCACCCGAGCCCGATATACTTTATAGAAATTTGAGCCCGAGCCCGAAGCTTCAAATATAACTTTAACCCCTTAATGTACGATTTAAATTTTTTAAAAAATTACTAAACTACACTGTTTAATTTCCTTTGAATTTTCAATATGCGTATATCTACAATCCTCGAAAACGAATCATATAGTTGTATTCCTTGGAGAATTTCGATATTGGAAAATCTGTAGTACAGTAACAATCGTCTAGCTACGGGACTGAAGGAACATGTTTTTGCTTGGTTCGGATGAAAAGCTAGGCAGCTAAAAAAATGGCAACTTTTTAGGCCTAGTTCAGAGTTGTCCAACATGTGGCCCGCAAACAGTATTAATCTAGCCCGCCAACAACTGTTTGGAATAAAAAAAAATTCTCAGGAAAAAGGAAAAATCATGAGGACAGCATAGGTGACTCCCCTTTCTATATAGCAAGTGAACGAGCAAATAACCGAAAGAAACTCTAAAGGAAGGCTCTTAAGTATAAGAGTGTTTTGTTTTGTTTGTTTGTTTTTTGAAGCAGCTAGCCCGCGATATCCATAGAAATTCTATAAGTAGCCTGCTGCCCAAAAAAGTTGGACAACCCTGGTTTAGTATTCCCAATGAAATCCTTGCACAATTCCTCCCCTCCCTCCCCCTGGTCTAGTTGATCTGATTTCAAAATATGATCCAGTATTTTTCAAACATTTGCATTGAATTAAAAAAAAGTCACTACATTCACCAAAATTACATTTTCAATAATTTATTATAATTACAATAATAAATTATAATGATTTGTATTTTAATTAATTTTTATCTCCTATTTTTAATTTAACTTCTTTTCATCTGTACCTTTCACGTTTGGACTAATGAAGGACTTTATTTTTTTATGCTAAACCCTGGTCAGTTTTTTTTATCACTGTATTATGTTAAAACGTTTTTGAGGGCCGCTAAAATATGTTTCGCCCAGTGCCGCTGACACCGTAAGCCCGGCCTTGGCCACTTTTATATATTATATGGCTCACTGTGCATCTGTGAAAATCTCCCGTTTTCGCCGGAGGAGAGAGATGCCAAAAAGCAATCTGTGACAGGCCGACCAGGTTCAAAATCAACCTCAAGCCGTGCCTGCTTATATACCCCCTAAAAACAACGGAGGCCGAAACGTAAAGGTAAGAATTATTGTGAACACTATAAAACTTGTAAACGTTAAACTGTCATGAGGACCGGAAATGAAAACACTGGGAACAGCAACACAACAGGGAAGTTAGCACCTAACCTGACAAGGAAGTTAGCAATGTGCCTTTGGGGAACTGATTTTATTGTGATTTCACACCCGCTGTGTTTTTATTATTTAGGGATGAGAAAAAATTTAACCTCGATGGGCCAAACGGCGCCAAGTATTACCGGCATGATTTGAGACAACAAACGTCAAATAATCGATCGACAAAATGGACGAGGCTCAATTGTGATATGGGCATTTTTTGTCCACAATGGTCAAAGTCGTATTTGTTTAGTCTCTATATCAAAATGTACTAACATATCAGAAACTTTTAAAAGACAGTTTGCTTCCTGTTATGGAGGAAAAAAATAAGTGGTCTTAATCAGATTTTCCAGCAGCATAATGCGTCTATTTATAAAGCAAGTTATACGATGGCATGGTTGTGATCCAAAAATATGAAACTATTGTTGTGGCCAGCCTGTAGCCTGGATCTCAAACCCATTAAGAACCTTTGGGATGTTTTAGATCATAGTATCTATGCTAATCACAGGCAATCTGCAACCATCAAAGAACTCAAAGCAGAAATAATAAACTGTTGGTATAATACTGACTGTACGATAATGCATTGTTTTGTAGACAGTACACCAGAACTTATATTTCATGTTATTAAATGAGGGAGAGGCTCAATTATAAATCAAACTTGAAATTTATATTTGTTTTATTTGTTTTATATTTATATATATTCCCTTATAATTATGGGACAGTTCCTTATGACTACATTTGTAAAGACATACTACAGTAAAACCTCCCTACAACGATATCCGATATAACGATAAATCCCTCTACAACGATAATTTTTCTCGGTCCGTATAATAGTGTTGTAGAGAGGTTTTACTGTATAATGAACCCTCCCTATAACAATAACTCCCTCTACAAAGATAATATTTCTCGGTCCGTATAATATTGTTATAGAGAGGTTTTACTGTATTTCATTTACATGTGTTATCAACGGTCATTGGTGATTCATGACATGCAGCTTCTTATTTAGTGCATCTCATTAACATAAATCTTTTTCCGTCATTAAACTCCTATTTTTTCGAATAATTACATTTCTGTATCTTGCCTTTTTTTTTTTAGTCAGATAAAAATTTCCCAACAACAAACTACTTTAGAACAGCTTCCGGTAACAGTACAGATGTATCCACTGCTTTGTCGCCAACTCGTCTCCAAAACTGATGCTATACTCTTAAAACAGACAGAAGATCTTGTGGAGAGTAAAAAATGTGCATGTGCATGGAGTAGTTGTATTTTAGTGTCCATTCAGCCGTTTTGTGTTGGGTGTGTTTTGTGGTGATAGGATGAGTGAATGTTTAAGTTTCATTTTCACGGATTGGAATTGGAAGTATGTGTGGAACGAAGGAGCTACGGGAGTTGGAGAAGATGTCAGAGGAGGTATGGGGGAATGTAGAGCATGGCAATGTCAGCGATGAAAAGCTGTTTGACTCATACTACGCAGAGTATATGTGGAGGCGGCGTCACAAAGAGGAAGTGGAGGAAATGATTCCAAAGGCAATAAAAAATCAGACGCTTAAAGACAGAAGTTTTTTTTTTTTGTTAAAAAAATCTGAAAAGAGTATAATAGGTAGTAAACTCAGTATAACAGGTAATTACTCCTTAAAAAAACATGGCGGCCGGGAAGCGAAAGCGCAATGACGTAATTCGAGAAGGAAGTTGCCGTGCCTTGGTGACAAAGCAAGCATGGGATACATGTGTATTGTGGCTCAGCTTCCTCCTTTATGGACATTTTTTTCTGTCTGCTAAAGAGGGGTTCCCCTGTATTTGACTTTTAAGCTTTGGGATTTTAGTTTGTATTTTTTCTGTTTTTATGCAGTATTTTGTGTTTTTGTGTGTATTCAAATATTTTGGTTGTTTGTGTCTGCCGCAAAAAGGGTCTTAATTTGCAATTTAAAAAAAAAAAACTTTCCCAAGTGTGTGGTCCATTCAGCCAAATCTGTCGAATCTTTATATGGCCAGCCCTGCTTATCAATACGTTCAAAACAAATAACTTTGAATACCAAGTATGAATTACAAAAGTGTATATGTACATGTTAAAATCAGTTGATATTAATGCACAATAAACACTTAGAACTGCCTATTGGGCTTTCAGTAACAACAACCCCCCTTCTTTCTCCCCTAACCTTACTGTCCCAACTAGTCTCGAAGTTTATGGGGCAGCTTTTTCCTAGGGAGGGCCAAGTCACCTACCTTAATGCTCGGCACATAGCATTCATTTATAATTTTCGTTTTTCTAGAGAAGGCTAAGCCCCCATCCCATAGTTACACCAATCATGACCTCTCATACACAATGTCCGGCTTTTAGGCAGAATATATTTGGTCACATTAATTATGATCCTTCCCTCATTTATAAAAGTTTTAATATAGATCTTTACATAACCTGCACAATTTGTCAATTAGACCAGTTTTAGGCTGGAATTTCTGCAATGTTTACTTCCCAGTTTTAAGTGGGGAAAAAATGAAAATTTGCTAAAAACGTTGAATATTTAGTTCGGTGGCATAGGCAACAAATTCACAAGGGGAGGGTTACAGAGCTACAACTCCATATATTCATTCATACGCATGTATACAAACATTGTCGCCGAGGGCCTAAAAATTTTAGGGGAGGGGGGAGAACAATACAATATGCCTGTAGAAGGCATTTTGTTTGAAACTGAATGGGGATTTGGAACCCTAACACCATCACTGGGAGGGACGCCCGTGTAAACAAAACTGCATCGCAATAAGGGGGAGGGGGTCACAACCCTTCCCCATCCCGTATTAGCCAGTGCAGTGTGTACAAATTGCGAAAGTAGCGGTCACAACGTTTAGTATCATTAGAAACAATTTTAGGCGAGGGAAAACTTATTTTACAAATAAAAAGGTTTTAATTATTTCACAAAATTCCTGCACTCGTTTGTAAAAACAAAAACGTTGAAGGCTTAAATCAGTTTTTAAAGAAGATAAGGCAGAATTGGCGTCTATCAGCGAATTAATGCCGCCATCTTTTTTTGAGTAGCCATTTTGGGAATAAAGTAAAATGGCGGCGCCCATGAAGGGCAGTCTGCGAACTCCAGACATAAACAATGTCACAAACTGGCATTTAAAAGCTGACAGGATTATTGTCATTGGCATATTTCATTACCAAGTTAATGAGAATTACGTATTATACATTTGGGAAACCAAAATTTAGGTACAAATAGCTAAAATAACCCACGTATATATGTACACAGTAAGTGCTGTTTGTTTAGAATTTAATAAATATACGATTACACTAACCGTCATCAGTTCCAGACGCCCACATCGTAACTGAAAATTCGCCTTCTAAAGTTTTAATTTGCACTTGTTTTTGCTCCCATTTACGAGCAGGTCGTTCGGGTTCAAAAGAAACGTCCCCTAATATTTTGCCTTTGCTTCCAAATTTCTTCCCTTTCCTTCCTCGTTTTCCAGACGTTGACGGATTCGATTCCATAAGTGTATCCGGAGCTGGCACAGGTATATGGTCATAAGCAGAAAGCACTTCACTATCGGGATCAACACTACCGACGATTTCTTCTTGTGTTTGTAATATAATTTCAGTATTGCCAGGACCTGGCAAAGGCTGTAAAGCAATCATAGGCTGCCCTTCAACGCACTCAACAGTCGTTTCAACGGTTTCGACAGGCATTTCAACTGGAATATCACCAATTTCCACTTCATGAATTTCAGGTTGAATTTCGACTTCAGTAACTACATCAGATGACGCCATATTAGTTACGATTATGGCCGACATTCTGGATAAGAACGGTAAGTACATGCGACACACTGGTTGTTAGGATACAGCAGCATAAACTACCCAACTTCCTCACGTGTACAAAAATCTCAACTGGCACAACTTATTGGGCGGGAGAACTGCTGTGTATACAGGCGCAAAGCGGCACTTTCTCGCGGCGGCATTTCTGGACATTTTCTCGCCAACGAAACTACACGTTGGCGCCCAAACACTAGTTTCGAAATGGAATCTAGCCTAGATTAACGTGTTAAATGGGGAGCCTACGAAAAGATTCGTTTATCCCCAAATGAGGGTGTTTAAATGTTGGATAATGTGTGATTAAATTTGTATGAAATGAGAGAAGTAATGAATGGATTTATAATAAATGTTTGAATATAATTTTGGATATAAATAAGATAAATTTGGATATAATGAATTTTATCTAGGCAGGCCATATTAAATTTTAGCAGTCAGCGCAATAAGGACAACATGTGTCCAGAGCAGTTGACTGGAGTTGCTAGATCGAGAGCTTCAGCGAAAATGTTTGAGTGATGAAAGGGGTAGATATATGGTTGTTTTTGGAAGTGGCTGTAAAATGAAGGTATGAGATCAATTTGGAGGACTAACGAGGAAAGGGAAGCGAGCCAACAGGGCATGTCAAAAACAAGATAATTTATTCCCAACCAGTGCTCACATATATATTGGGGGTGAATAAGAGTTGTGTAGGAGTAGGCAGTTGTTTGTTTGATAATGTAAGATTTAGAAATTTTTACTGTGATTAGTTCGTGGATGGTTATGGCAATGTAATGGAGTAAGTTGAGTTTGGTGAAATAATAACTAATAATGGGGGAGGGGGTGTAGGTGTGTTTGTATTTGATTGCCTGTTGAAGGGCAGAATAGAGTTTTGTTGGTGAGTTGTGTTAAGGGAATGTGTTTGAGTTTCTGATTGGTGTAGTCGGAGAGCCAAGCGACGAAGTGGTAAGTTAGCTAACGTGGAGTGGGTTCTTGTATTTCTATGTCTGCGTCTGGGTGGGTGGAACCTGGGTAGCCTTCGGCGGATTGTGTCGTGTGAGAGTATTGGGGGCAGCGTAGTCTGCGAAAATTGAGGGGGCGGAGAAGGTATAATGGTGAGGTAAGAGTTGATGCGGGGGGGGAGCGGTTTACAAAAGCTTGAATAGGGCCGAAAAATCGCCTTTCAGTTGTGTTATGTAAGATATGGGATTTTGTGATTAGTGGGTTGGGATAGATTTGAATGCTGTCAAAATAGTTGTTACATAATTCGTGAATAGTTTGCGTAATTGAGGGTATTTTGAGATCTTTGATAATTTGTGTGTTCCGAATGAACCATGGTATTTAAAAAAAATTAACATGAAATTTTCAAGTTTTTGGAAAGAGGTTAAGGTTTTTTTGGTTAAGGAGAGACCATGATGGGGTAACGTATGTAAGAATAGGGCGAATAGAAGTAGTGTATAGGAGGATTTTATTATTGTTAGAAAGAGAAGAGCATGGGCCGATTAAATTGCTTGGTAAGGAGCATGCAGCCCTGACTTTATTTTTTATAGAATTAAGGTGGTTGGCGAATAAAAGTTTTCTATCAATTGTTACGTCCAGATATTTGATGGAGGTAGACCAAGAGATTGGGATGTTGATGATATGGAGTGTACTAGAAAGTGAATTTCGATGTTTTGAGAAGAAAATTGCTTGAGTTTTCTGGGGATTTACTTTAATTTTTCAATTATTGAGCTAGCGGGTAAGTTTAGAAATGTATTTTTGGAGAGCTTGTAATGCAAGGAGGGGGTCAGTGTTAGAGGTGTATATAGCCGCATCGTCGGCGAAGGGGGCTAGAGAAATGTTATGTAGTTTTGGAAAATCATAGAAGAGTAAGGAAAATAAAGTTGGATAAAGTTTAGCCCCCTGTGGGACACTAGCTATGATATTAGGAGGTAAAGAAAGTGTGTTATTGTTAAGGTTAATTTGGAAGCGTCGATCTTTGATCAATGAAGAAATGATATTGACTAGGTATGGGGGAGTGTCGATGTAAAGGAGTTTCGCGGTAAGCCCTTGGTGCCAGACGGCGTCGAAAGGCTTTGATATGTCTAAGCTTAGTAGTGGTGTGGAGAGGTCATGGCTGAGTGCGTGTTTAATGTTGTGTAGAATTCTGGAGATTTGGTGGGTGGTGGAGTGTTCTTTCGAAAACCGAAATATTCGTGTTGGATAATGTTATTGGATTCGAGGAATTCATTTAACCTGTTAAGGATAATTTCCTCTGCAATTTTAGATAGGGATGAAAGTAAGGATATGGGTCGATAAATATCAGGTTGAAGTGGTCTTTTGCCCTGTTTTAGTATAAGAGTGATATTGGCAATTTTCCAAGGTTTTGAGAAATATTGTAAGGTTAGGATGCTATTTATGATGTGAAACCGAAATGAAACCGTCGAAATGGAACCGTTAGTGGCTATGAAGCAGCACTTTTAAAAATTCTTTAGCTCCTATTCTTTAAACTACCTACCCCCTTTACTGTTACCTAGTTCAAAGATAGATATTTTCTTCTATCTATGTGTGGAAAGTCATATTAAAATAGTTAAAAATTATTATGGTTGTGGGGTGGGGACTAAAAACAATAAATATCACTGTTCGTGAATGAGCATTATTTTTGATTTCTTGAAATTTACAACAAACTTAGTATACTAATATGCAGGAGCGCCGAGAGCCAACGCGAGCCCACAGGCTCACTTCTACCGGCCCCATGGCCAGTGGCGGTTTTAGAGGGAGGACCTTAGCCAACCAAATATTTTAGTTATTTTTTTGTGAAAGGTAAAAAGTTTGAAAGTTTGTCAACGTGTGAATAGTCGGGGTTTTTCTTTTTTTTTAATATAATTGCAAAAAAGCTGTTTTTGGACCTAATTTTTATACCAGAGGGGAAGTTAAGTGGGTATTTATTGTATATAAGGGTCAGAATATGTACTGTGTAAAACGTTTACTTCTTCGCGAGGACATTTCAAAAGTCACCCTCTTTGGGATGTCGTTTTCGAACCTCGTTCAACCTTGCTTTTTAATGCTCGCACTTCATGCATCCCTTCATTTGGTATTCGGATGGTTAAACTAACCAGAGAATTAGGTATAGATTGTCGGAGCATTGCTCCTACACATACTCATTTATCACCGCCATGGGTCATACCTGCCGTGGACATCCATTGCGATCTGGTTAACCACAGCAAAAGCACTACACCTAATGCTTATTACCAGCAGTTATTTTCTGAATTTCGGGATCATTTTCAAGACTCCAATTTCATTTTTACAGATGGGTCCAAAACTGAAACAAATGTAGGTTCTGCATTTGTCATTAACAACAGTGCCATTGCAGAAAAAATCCCCCCATCATACTCCATTTTCACAGCAGAACTTTATGCCATTTCCATGGCACTTGCGTATATTTCAACTCATAGCTTAACTCATTGTATCATCTGTACCGATTCTCAGAGCTCTTTAAGAGCCCTGGAATCTTTTAAATATTCACCTCATCCTATTTTATCCAAAATCCATTCACAACTGCAGCACCTGCACAATCATTCCAATATTAAATTCTGCTGGATCCCTGCTCACATTGGTATCAAAGGGAATGAGGCTGCTGATGCAGCTGCAAGGGCAACGAACTCACCACTTGCTTCTAGCCAGCTTCTTCCTTTCTCTGACCTGAAACCAATTATCAAGACCTGTGTGAATCAAAGGTGGCAAGAAGAATGGGATCATCAAACCAATAACAAATTGAATAATATTAAACATACAATTGGTAACTGGCCCTCCTCATACCGTAAAAATCGGAAAGAGGAGGTTCTCCTTGCTAGACTTCGCATTGGGCATTCCCATCTCACCCATAGACATCTGTTGGAAGGAAAACCAGCACCAATTTGCCAAGTGTGCAATGAACCCATGAGTGTTTTACACATTTTAACTCAATGCCCCTATTATAGACTTGCCCGCACTCTTACTTTTAACTCTTCATCACTGTCTGACATTTTAAATGACCATGCTGACCATACGCACGTTTTAAAATTTTTAAAAAGTACTGGCTTTTACTACAGTCTTTGATTTTACCATGTTTGGCGCAGTATAGCCCAGATGCTCTTGCGCCATAAAAAAGCCAAACAATCAATCAATCATTTCAAAAGTGTGGGAACAATTTAAAAAAGGATATATAGATTGAAACGCTATCAGATTTCATCTTAACGCGAATACAAGCTGGACTAAGTTACAAAAAAAGAGCCAGAAATAACACAGATGTCGTAGCCATAAGGTTCCGAACTAATGTAAACGGCAGATCACAGCAGGTTTAGTATCATTATATTCTGTCTTTTTTAAGTGATTGTAATATAAAATTGGCTCTAAGCATAAAAACAAGACCGCAATTGCAAAAACTCCAAATTTCATTGGCGTAAGTGGGCACGATTTTGAATGGTACACTGCGGTATCGGGAATTTGAAACGTCAGTGTTTTAAACTATAACAAAGCTTAAAAATTGACTATGGTCAATGTCGATTTGGCCCCCATGAGATACCGAAAACATCCTCAGGGAATTCCGATTTCTGTGCAATGAGCGACCACCCTTTTTGATAGCTGAGATATTCGACTTTCTACCTACTGTGTTACACAGACGTCTAGGTGTCTCTCTATAACAGTGTGTGCGTGATTTATGTTCGTTCTTTCAATCTGTTTTAACATAAAACATTAATGTGTTTACATTAATTTGTCATTTTTTGATTTAACATGAAACATTATCTAATAAATACGAATGAACAAAGGACTTGTAAATTACAAAGTAAACCAGTTGATTCAGTTAGTGCGAAAGTGCCATGTTTTTGATTGCCACTTACTTATCCTTCTACAAGTGAAGAGATTGATCTGCCAGTTTTTGCTGCAGGAAAAAACCCTCTGAATTTAAGTGAAAATTGTAATAAAGGGCCAACACAGCCAAACTTGACTTTTCCCGCCGACACATGGGTGATAAGTATAGATCATTTCACAGTATCTGGTATGAAAAACATGCATGGATTGAGTACTCGGTTAAGAACGAAGAAATATTTTGTTCTGTTGGCCGCCATTTCTCATTACCAAAAAAAAAAAAAGCGATGTACTATTAGTAAATAAGGGGTAATCAGACTGGAAACTAATCTAAGGAAAAAGGGGCCCATGGAAAGAAGTGCACGGAAAAAATGGCCTGGAATAAAAGGCCGATCATCACCGTAGAGTTTTCAAAATTATTGGCGGAGGAAGCACATTTTATGTACGTTTATACATTACAGTATATGTAAAATCGCAATTTATTTCAGATTATTGGGGGGATCGTGCACACGGGCCCATATAACTCTATGCCTGTGGGGTTGATGGAAAAAATGTCCGAGGAAAGAAGGGCCGACCACAGAGAAGGGTGACATTCACAAATTTCATAATTTCAATTACAATTGAAATAACTGCAATGTTCACAGCTGCAACCCTCTTAAAACGATTATCATCAGGGACATATCGAGGGGTGCCTTTATCACAGATGCTACTAAAGTCACATCTACCAAATTTTATAGACAGATAGTATAGTGCCCTTATACACACTGGTGTGCAAAAATTAAGGACGGGACAGTTTTTCCCATGTAACGTCACTCCCCAGCGTTTTCAATGGATACAAAGCATATCATAACTTCGTCGAGATATAATATTATGGAAAAGGTGAACAACATTGGCTGAAAGAGAAATCCAAAAGATACGAACTTCTATTTAAAAGTGGGCTTTCAGCACAGGAGGATAGAAGGCAGAAACGTCCATGTGACAAACGGCAGGCAAGAAAAACAGTTTTCAGTAGGGGATATGATAACCCCTGATTGCGATGCAGGATGTACACCATCTGTTCATGCTCAGTAAGAGGTTGTCGACAAGCTCTTGAGGCATCATAGCCCATTCCTCTTGTAGCGCCAATAGCAGCTCCGGAATCGTTGCTGGCGGATGACAACGTGCTGTCGGGCGTTTCCCGAGAACATCCCATACGTGTTCTATTCGATTAAGATCCGGAGATTGTGCGAGCCACTCCGTGCGATGGATATCTTCACTCTCTAACAACTTAGCGACAGCCGCTATACGATGAAGTGTAGAATTGTCATCCATGATGAGGAATTCTGGACCCACAACACCCTGGAAAAGACAGACATGAAGAAGGAGAACTATGGTACAATAGCGATCGCCAGTGACTGAACCTCCTTGGAAGATGTGGAGCTCCATACGGCCATCAAGCATTATGTCCCCCCGAATGAGAACTCCACCACCTTCAAACCGATCCCTTTTGACGATGTTAGATGGGTGATTGCACGTTCCCCGCTCTTTCCAAATGTACAAACGTCCAGAATCGCTAATGAGACTAAATCGACTATCATCCGTAAACAGCACTCGACTCCTTTGTTGAGCTCCCCATTTTTGTGTTCCTGGCACCACAGAAAACGCCATCCCCAATATGTAGACGTCAATGGCACACACCGTACTGATCGTTGAGCGAATAAACCACCTGTGTGCATCTCCTAGCCACGGTAAAACGCGATAGCAGCCGTCCAGTAGTGCGTTGCATTTGATTTGCTATTTACCCGCTGTCCACCGTCGATCTCTCCTCGCCTGTAGAACAAGATACCGGTCCTCCCTTGCCATGGTTGCTCGTGGACAATCACCACTAAACCAAATCGTCGGACAGCTGTTCCTGTCATTTGAAATGCTGTGTGCGATTACGAACTCCTCGGCCTCACTCGTCACACTTCGATCTTCTTCCAACTTTCCAATGATTCGACCTCGAGTAAATTCATCCAGATGTTGTTTATGGGACTATCCGTTGGACATTTCGCACTGCTATAGCAACTCGCCATCGTTCCAATCAATGTACACTGTGCAATAGCTGCCACTGAAATGCTGCGCGTGTACAGCCCTCGTGCTTTATACCCTACCCACACGCCCACATTACATCATGATGCGTATACGCAAATGCCCTACCGTGTAGGACCCTAGGCAGTCTCCTGATTGGTCTTTCGGTCAGTTCTGCCTGTTCGTTCCGCTGTTATGTTACTTTTTCCATCTCGTCCTTAACTTTTGTTTACCAGTATATGACAACATATTGAGGCATATCGTGGACTGCCGCAGCCTTCCATTGTTTATCTCGGCTGCTTTTGAAGCCACATCTACCAAATTTCATGTATATTATCTTACTGATTTGTGCAGTTATACAGTGAATTCGCGATAAGTCGAATTCCTGGGGACCGACTGAAAACGTCGAGTTATCGGAAGTTCGACTTATCATTTGTCGTTGATTGAACTTGTGGCCCAGGATTTTTAGGTCAAAATTTGACAAAGTTCCAAAACGTGTTATCAGAAGCTAATTTTTGTACATGTATTCTGGATTATGTATTAAATAATCCCTGAAAACTCTTCACCACTCCCCGCTTGCGTCCCGAGATAGCGAACTACAAGGACCTACGGGATGTGCAATTTTTGCAAAGCAAAGGAATGTTGTGGTGTACTTTTTTGCACGCAAGTGGGGCTTAAAAAATTGATCTATTGCTACAGGGTTTGTCCGAAAAGTAGTAGGACTGAATTTTTTTAAAAAAATTTATTCACAATTTTGACACATCGACTTAATAGTTTTCAAAATATGCCCCTTCTGCATCAACACAGCGTTTCCAGCGACTCTGCCAATCACTGAAGGCTCCCTGGAACGCAGAAACTGGAATGCTCTTCAGCTCCCTCGTTACGGCCTCTTGAATGGCCTGGACCGAGCCGTGGTTCCATCCTTTCATGACCCTTTTCAATCGGGGGAAGAGGAAGAAGTCTGAAAGAGCGACATCTGGGCTGTAGAGTGGCTCGGAGCATTGTTGTGATGGAGCCTCCATGATAAAGCGATTGCTGGACGGACGCGGGCGGCTCGTTTTCTAAGTCTTTCAAGTACTTCCACGTAGAATGCAGCATTCACAGTCTGACCAGGCTGTACAAACTCTCTGTGAACCACTCCTTTGCAGTCAAAAAAGATAATCAACATCAATTTCATTTTCGACTTGCTCATGCGGGCTTTTTTTGGGCGAGGTAACTCCCATAAGCAGTCTTGATCATGTCATGGGTCTCACTCGCAGTTTTACCCAATTTGGCGCAAAACTTCACCGCGTAACGCTGCTCTAACAAACGATTCATTGTGGAGATGACAAGGAACCTTGAAAAGGGTTCACCTTAAACTCGATCTACACTCCGTGAAGGCCTAGAGACGACTGGCGACTGGTGCGCTGGTAGCTAAGACCCCCCACCACCCAACCAGCGCAATAACATTGCCCTCCTTCACCCCGTTTTCGCGGGGGAAAATCAGTCCTACTACTTCCCGGACAAACCCTGTATTCCTCTTTCACAGTAAAATAGAATTATACTATTGATATCTATTTCGGATTTTGTACTATTTTTTAAATTTGAGTTTCATGAGTTTTCGATCACACTGCATATATACTGTATATATAGACTGGCGCTTGAAACGCTTTATTTTAAATCTGAAATCAGTGCACATGGCAGTTTATAGAACATTTTTAATTGTACAATTATATTAATAACGCATAGATACATTACAAAGCTCCATCATCATGTGTAGGTTCTGAAGAATTTTCGCAAGATAGACCAATGCATTGGCGATAAATGGCTGAGCAAGTCAAGTTTGCTTTCCGACACTCACACCAGCGTCAGTATCCCTTCTTACAACCGCGGCTGATTAGTTGTAGTAAGTGGTCAGGAGCAGGGGGTAAGTCTGTTGTTACCGAAATTAGAGTTCTACCAGATTTAGTACAACCACATTCACAAGATTGAAGATCGTTTCCCATCCACCGCTGTACTTGTAAGTAAACACGTGACGAGTGTTGCCGGGTTGTGTCTCTAGTAGGTGGTAGAGAAGTGAGATGAAAATTATCCTTTACTGATTGCTAGTAATTGTCTGATTGTAAAAATAAAACATCGTATCCAAATCAATATTGAGGCTCGTTTTATCGTACAGATGCAGTACAAAATTTTCTCCAGCACTTACAATGTCGTCTCGATTAGCTCGAGGATCGTTAAGTACGGAAACCGTCTTTTGCAACTCTGTACTTCGTCTTACACATTGAAATGTTTTTCTTTTTCCTTTTCTGAAGAATGACGATGTTGTGTCACATCCTGACATCGCGTGTGCGAAAAGCAGTACATTACTTAGATTTCCCATTTCATTTTTTATTTCCACGATTTTATAAAATTTACTTGAAATTTTTTCGCATCCAGGTTTTAACATATAAATGTGTGAGGTCGTTTCAGCTCTTGCTACCAGCATCATTAAAATATCAATGTCCTTGTCGACAACCATTATAGAAGGTTCAGTTAGAGACAAACTATATACTATATCAACGACGAACATGTCTACATTAGCTTCAGCTTGGTGCACGACTATTTCAATGGCCGATAGCTTTTGCATCAGTAAAACTATTAATTGTGCTTTGTTTTCCGAGTTACAAAGAAATTCGTCCCTTCCAATATTTGTTGGTAAATGTATTTCCACTTTTATGTATACACATGATTTACCTGCAGCTCGATGCTTTTTTTTCCTCAATTTTTGAACTGATGTCACCTCTATAACTGTCAAAAACTACTGTGCACGAAGTTTCTTAATTATGCGCAACATATTATATATATGAATCACAAACCTCTTCGTAAGTTGCAGAACGGAACGGCCAAGTGGCAACATGTAAAAGGTGTCCACCGTCAGGAACCTAAGATGTGTCTGTTAGAAGGGTTTCTGAACAAGGGAAAAAAAGATTCAATTTTTTTTTGCAAGTTCATACTTAAAAGTCTCCTTTAGACAATCTTCATTATTCATGACACATAGTATTAGGGTGGTCCTTAAAAACTAAGATTAAAATAATGTCTTACCTGCTAATATTGTTAAGTGGGTTGAAAAAGTAAATTGCCTTAAATTTTAGCCTGATCAAGCGATTTTAAGAAGTGTTACACGGAGCTAGAATTTTAGCTACTTCTATTACTTTACCATACTATTGAAACACAAGACTGTCTATAAGAATCTGCTTGATAAATTCTTATATTATGCATTGTAAAAGCAAAAGGGAGTGCCTACTGTCTATTTGTCCACAAAGAAACATTAAACACTTCAATTATTCAGTTTGCTATGTACTGTCACTCAGTTTTTTTTTAGTGTATTTGGAAATTTTTTCCTGTGTTTTTTCACAATTTGCATAAGGTACTATTTCTGGTCTTCATTCTTTGTGAGAACACTGTTGTTGTCTTACATTAGTGTTACACCGCGTTCGGTTTAATCATTTACTAACTTAGACTTTAAAAATAATCATTGCTGATTGATAATTCATCCCATTCGTTGGAGGCGACAAGCAAAAACTTAGTGTCTATCTATATCCAGCATTCAAAAAAAAAATATATATATAAAAGAAAGAAAAAACGACGGGACAAACTGGTCATAAGGTTTGACACCACCTTTTCATGAGTAGATTGGGATACGACCCAATCAATCCTCTTTGCAATGTTATTCGTCCCATCCTTATTTAAGGCATTAATCATGTCCCTCTTCACTGGTACGGATATGTCAGAGTCAAAGAAAGAGAGTGACACCAACAATTCATTTAGATACCACAGATGTCTGGAAAAAGCTGTAATTGCTGCACTTGAGACGACTTTGTCGTTATAAGATACCAGATATTTCAAGAAAGCAAAGTCGTTGGCTGGGGCAGCAGCTGCAAGTGGGGCTACACACCATGATCTGACGTATATACAAAAGCTGCGGATCTTTTCATACCGGCATGATCACGTTTTTTCATTTTAAACTGAGAATGAAAAAGGCATATTTTTATTGCATAGATAATTTGGGCCATCCATCTAGCACGTTGGAGAACTCCAGGCTGCATGAAACAGATTCCTAGGGAAGAATTAGCACCAAGGTAAATTATAGTCAGTTCCAGTAGTGCCCGGTAATTGTAGCGTAGCTGGATGTCAGCTAACTGCTGCTTATAAAAGTTGAAATTTTTTCGTTCGGTGACCTCATCTTCAATGTCTTCAGAATTTTTTTGGTTGATGAATTGCCACTGCTGTTGAAAACACTTAAAAAGCAAGATGTCAGGACCAGAAGAGTAAATTTCACATGCGGCACAGACATTTCCTGCAACAATCTCCATGATATGGTGGCGACATTAGAGATTCATCAGGTCTTTCCCGACATTCAATCCAATAAGTATGCAAGCCCCTGCCTGTTGACTCGTGTTAACACTCGTTGATTGTGTTAACTCATTGGTGTGACCTGTGTTAACGCTCGTTAATTGGTTGTCGTACGGTCCAGATTTCGGTGTCTTTACGAGTGACAGGCGAAGCTGAAGCCATGTTGTTTTGTTACAACACCGCAATATAAACTAAGTTTCATAACTTGGAAGCGAACTACTGCCCTATTTTTACGATTGCATAGTTCTTACTGCACTTTCGTGAATTGAACGAAAAGAATTCTTGCACATAAGGGAAATCCTCGCTAACCAGCTAATCTGTAAATAGTGCATTTCTGGCCGTTCCTGCCCTGACAAGAAGCAGTACGTTCAAATCATGCATATTCAAATAGCTTCGTAGTTTTTCGCGATGTCTTAGGTGTCCGCTTACGCTCAGAGCAATTTTTTGTTTTAAAACTATAGGAAGATAATAAAAATGAACGTATTGTTTTTTATTATTGTTAATGTATAGAAAAACAAGTTATTTATATAATATTTATTATTTGTATGTATGTTATCATGTAACCTAGTAGCACACATTGTATCCCTACGTTAACTGACAAAACAACCCACTTCCACAATTTGGACTCCGTGTGACACGTTATAAAATTGTCTAATCTTCCCCAAATTTTGCATGCAACGTTTCTTCATCAAGCACAACAATATTAGGGATTAATATTATGAAAATTTAAGATAAAGAAATGCCATTTTAATAAGGACCACCCTAACGTAGTATCCTACTAAAGAGTTGCTGTGGGTTCAATTCTGTTCGAGCATTACGAAAAACTATGCTGCGGTTCATACTAGGCAAAGGATTTACTTTCTCTTTTATCTTTAAATGTAGCCCTCCGAAATTCATTCCTATCATATCTTTCATTGGTGCCTTGCCAATCTCTAGAGCTCTATCGCAGTTAATGTAATCATCTCCTAATAAACCAGTAGACAAAGCTACCAGTTGATTTTTTCGCCTGGATACAAATGGATTGTGGTCCACCAACCATGCGAGAAACGTATGGAGGTCCTGTTGAACCCTATTTCGTCTTTTGTCTCGTAGGTCAATGTGTTGTTCAGTAGTTTCCGACTTTACTCCTGAGAACTCTTCAATAGACTCACACAATTTTATGCAGCGTGGCAAAGCAGCTATCCAAGTGTCAAGTGTGCTGTTGGTTATTCCTCTACCTGGATGA
>QLNU02015360.1:65856580-65877507 GCA_006491805.2 Dysdera silvatica
GAAATATTCGTGGACAAAAAATGGACAAATCCAGGCTAGAAAGAATGACATAACTAAAGTGTAGAAAAAATGATATAACTAGGGTGATCAAAATTGAAAAGGAAGAGAACCTGGATTGCTTTGGTGACATGGACCTGGTATAAACAAAAAAACTTTACAATGTTGCTTTTTTTTCATTTTTTTACTTATCTTTTTATGTTTGATATTGATTCATATAAGGGATATTATGTTTCTTTGCAATCCTTTAATGGTTTACTGAGAAATAATTTGGGAAATTTTACAACTGTACATGGATATTGAACATGAAATTGATATTTTGTGTTGTACAGAGACATGATTGGAAAATGATATGAAATGTGATATTATTAACTATGCGGAATATTTTAACAATAGACAAAATAACAGCAAAAAGGTGAAGTGGCGATTTTTGTAACTATAGGGATTAGAGACTTTAATCTAAGCAATGATTTAACAAATACTTGTATTGATTATGAATCAACCTTTATTGAGGATGGTTCGAAACTAATTGGTGCAATATACAGACCACCCAAAGGGATTGCTGGTGATTTTTTTATGTATTTACAACAATGCCTTATTTATTGCAGGGAGGGAAGAAAAAAAATGATTGGGAGATTTTAATATTGACTTACTGAAAGACAAAATAAGTATAGACTTTATTAATACATTTACCAATTTGGGATATTGTAGCAGTATTAGTTCACAAACGCGCGTCACAGAAAATTAAAGGAGCCTATTAGATTTATGTATAACAAATTCCTGTGAACAATTTTTGGGAATTTTGGAATTTGAATGGAGCGTTTGTCCATATTTGTGTACTGTAAAAAGATGTTTAGGAAAAAAAGGAAGAGGAGATAGGATTTAAAATTTATAAAGAAGCTAATTTACAAAAATTTCTAGATGAGGTTTTGGAGATAGATTGGGCCTTTTTGCATTTTAGTATAATGAATATAAACACACTATGTAATTTGTTTGTTTGCAAATTACAAACTCTGTATAACAAAAGCTTTCCATATTTCACAAGGAAAGAACAGAAAAATGTAGGAAAAAATTGGATAACGATGAACATAGTAAAATTAATTAAACACAGAAAAACAAAGGATTTTCCGATTTTACAAAGAGCAAGATGAGAGAAGACTGGAAGAAATTTAAACTGCTTAGAAATAAAGTTAAAGAAATAAGGCTAGCTAAAAAAAATATATATATATATATATATATATATATATAAAAGTTTTCCTCGCCCATTCTTGGCGGAAACAGGCTTTGGGACGGGCAGAGCGCCATGTTCCCAAGCCTCTTTTTACATCACTTCTTAATGTGCCATGTCTAGAAACTTCCTGACAATGTGACACGTGTTTAGGATTGTGGCTTTTTGTATTTCAATGTAGGTGTTTGGGTCAATGTTGAGTATCTCCAAATTCGTCGCAAGCGTTTTTGGTACTATCCCTGTTGCTGAGATGACTAACGGGATGATGAAGATCTTTTCCATACCCCATATATCTCGTACTTCATGTCTGAGATCTTGGTACTTGGTGATTTTCGTTGTGTAGGTTGTCTGTATGTTATTGGTGTTGGGTACTGCTATGTCGATTAAGTACGTGGTCTTATTCGATTTATCGACGAGGGTTATGTCAGGACGGTTATGTGGGACTGTCTTGTCTGTTATGATTGCTCTATCCCAGTAAAGCTTGTGTGTTTCGTTCTCATGCACGGTCTCTGGCTCATATTTGTAGTACGGGCATTTTTCTGTCAGAAAGCCAGCATTCGCTGCCAATTTCTGGTGGACTATTTTCGCTACTTGATCGTGTCTATGTTTGTAGTCTGACTGCGCAAGGATCTTGCATCCTGCCATCACGTGTTGGATTGTCTCCGATGCCGCATGACAGTGTCTGCATTTGTCGCTTTCTATGTCTTTTCTCTGGATGAATTTCTGATTGTTCCTTGTTGCGATCACTTGGTCTTGGATGGCTAGCATGAATCCTTCTGTCTCTGGCTGGAGAGTGCCTTTGGCCAGCCAAGAATTTGATGCCTTTTTGTCAACGTGTGGTTGTTGCAGGTCATTGTAGTGCCTGCCATGTAATGGTTTTCCGGCCCAAGTTCTCAGTTTCTGTTCGTTGGCTGTTTCCAGGACACGCTCTTCGGTACTACACAGGTTTAGTGGCGTGTAATTTGCATCTGCTTGTATTATGGCTTGGATGAGTGGCGATCGGGGACTCTTCAACTGGAAGTATTGCCTCATGCTCTGGATCTGCTTGTCATGTAAGTCTTTGAGGTCCGCTTGTCCGCGTCCTCCTTCTTCCCGGGGTAGTGTTTGCCGTTCAATTGCCGTTGCAGGGTGTAGTTGTCCGGCTCTTCTCTGGATGGTTCTCATTTTCCGCTGGAGTTGTTCTAGTTCAGTGTTGGACCATTTGATGATCCCGAAGGAGTAGGTGAGCACTGGTACCGCATATGCGTTAATTGCTTGCGTGGTGTTCTTCCCGCTCAGTTTCGTCTTCACAATGCTTCTAAGTCTTTCTTGGAATGCTTGCGTGAGCTGGACTTTGACTTTCTTGTGCTCCTGCTGCCGTTTTTGCATTATCCCTAGGTATTTGTAGGTTTCGCCCTCGTCCAAGGTCTTCAGTAGTCTCCCGTCTTCGAGTTCGATGCCTGGTAAATCTTCTTTGCTATTCTTCTGTATTTTGCACTTATCGAGGCCGAATTCCATTCCTATGTCCTTGGAGAATGTCTCTGTTATACTGATGAGTTGTCGGAGTTGGGTGATTGTTGGCGCGTATAGCTTGATGTCATCTACGTACATGAGGTGGGAGACTTTATGTAGGTTTCTCTTGTCTTTCTTCAGCATGTATCCGTATTTACTTGTGTTCAGCATCCTTGACAAGGGGTTTAACGCCAAGCAGAACCACTGGGGGCTTAGTGCGTCTCCTTGAAAGATTCCGCGGCGGATGGGGATCTCGGCCGTTTCTATTTTACTGTCTGGCGTGTTTAGCTGTAACCGGGTTCTCCATTGTTTCATGCTGCTCTGTAGGAATCGGATGATTGAGGGATGCACTTTGTATATGCTGAGTATTTCAAGGAGCCACGAGTGCGGAACAGAGTCGAAAGCCTTCTTGTAGTCTATGTATGCGGTGTTGAGTTTTCGCTTTTGTTTTCTTGCTTGTTCCAGGATAACTGAGTCGATGGTAAGCTGCTCTTTACATCCCAGAGTCCCTTTCTGGCATCCCTTTTGTTCTTCCGTCATTAAGTTGTTGCTTTCGCTGTGCCGGCTTATTTTTTCAGAGATGCACCCCGTGAGTATCTTGTACAGGGTGTTAAGGCACGTAATGGGTCGGTATTTCGCTGGGTTACTGGTATCCTGGTCCTTCGGTAGGAGGTAAGTTATTCCCTTGCAGAGGAATTCAGGCATTTTGCTGGGGTCTTCAATTATCGCCGTAAGTTCCTTGGCTAATGGGCCATGGGCGCTGGTAAATTTCTTGTACCAGAAGTTGTGTATGCCGTCAATACCGGGTGCTTTCCAGTTGTGCGTACGTTGGATTACCTGCTGGAGTTCCTCTATCGTGATGCCCGTGTACTCCATCTCCTCTATTCCTCTCGTAGCCTCCATTTCTTGCTGAATCCAGGGGGCGCTTTTGTGCTGTACTTCATTGGACCATAGTGTCTTCCAGAAGGTCTCTATTTCTGCTGGCTTTGGGGCTTCGTACTTGTCTTTGTTCGCTGGGGTCTCTCGAAGCTTCCTGTAGAAGGCCTTCTGGTTTGCTTGGAATTGCATGTTCTGTTGTTTTCTGTTGGTATAGTCTTTGTATCTTCGGAGTCTTCTGGCGTATACACCCAGTTTTTGTTTGAGGGTATCCAGATATTCGCTGATGTGTTTATTGGGCTCTTCGTGTCTTGTATGAATCCTATTTCTCTTAAGGGCCATCTTCACTTTCCTCACTAATTTCTTACTCCTATTTCCCTGCATGTACTGGGTTATTCGCCCTATGCTGCTGCGGAGCTCTTCTATTCTTTTCTCCAGTCTCACTTGCCATGGTGGTTGGGCTTTGTTTCCTCTGTTACTTCGGCCTTCGTTCCTTACTTCGTACCCATTGGCGCGTGATGCCGCTACTGCTGCACAGTATATGGCGGTGTGTATTTCCTGTAGGGAGTTGTGGTTCTGTAGGTGTAGTGGTAGAGTATGTTCATTGAGGATCTTGGTTGCTTTGCAGAGTTTCCAAGATGCCGGTTGGCGTGGTATTCTTGGCCTTGTTGCGGCATCCGAGCCTTCATATTCCGCCAGGGCACATTGGAAACCTTCTTCCATTTTCTCCACGTCCCTCCTCTCTTCTTCTTCTATGCTTGGTTGGAGCGGTTCTCTTGCGCTACTAGCTGGTGCTTCAGGGTTGGCCACACTGGTTGAAGTGTTTGCCAGGTCATTGGCGACTTCATCTCTTAACCTTTGTAGTATGGGCTCTGCTAAGAGATTTCTGGTTATTATGTTCCTGCGTTGGGTTGTTATCCTTTCTATACTGATGTCCAGGTGTGGGTACTGTTGTGCGAATTTGGCGTGAAGTGTGGGTCTGTAATTTGTCATGTCTGTTTCCAGCTTTGTAATCGTATAGTAGGTGCGCATGATGTAGGTGTTCATATCTATTGTCCATGACATGCGCTGGCGTGGTCTTTCAGCCCTAGTGGTTGCACCTATACTAGGCTGCAAAGCACTTTGGGCTGTGTTGGTTCTAGTAGCCGTACAGTTGGAGGCGCCGCTACAACCGCCGACACCTCCAAGGAGAGACTGTTGCATATTTTTCGAACTGGCCCCTCTGCTTAAAACTCGAACGCGGTTCTGATTTAAGAGCGAGACAACCGATGCTCCATTCATATTTTCATTATGGTTCATATCATCAGAGTCTGAGATAGCCTTTTTCACGTCGCTGGGTTACCGATAGTTATCCCAACGGCGTTCCGGATGCTGGCATGTCGTCAGCAGGCTACAAATCCGGTTTTAATGGCCCAATGGTATTTTTATTCATTATTAATACTTTCACCGATCAAGACATCGCGCCATGAGCGTAGTAACGCTGTTTTTATCTTTTTTTCCCCATACTGGGGATCGAACTCATGTCCCTAGCAAACACCTCCTGGTTAGTAGGTGTGCGCTTTACACCACTGGGCCACCTCGCCATATATATATATATATTTAAAAATGCAAACATGGAAAAACATTAATAGTTTGATGGGAAAGGGGGAGACAAAGAGAAATTATTCAGAGATTACACTGAATATTAATAATGAAAGAACAGAACACTTAACACTAATAGTAAATAAGTTTGGCAAACATTTCATTCAGGTACACCAAAAAACATATTAATTCAATACCTAAATTGCCGGTAAATTTTAAAGATTATTTACCACAGGGAATCAATAACACAATCTATTTAAGATCAATAAAAAGTCGAGAGGTTATTAAAGAATTAACTTTATTAGACATAAAAAGACCAGCAGAGGATAGATTATCACCTAAATCCATAAAATATGTTGCAAGGTTTTTAGAAGAACGTCTTGCTCTAATTATGAATAAATTCTTTGATAATGAGGCTATACCACAAGGCATGAAAATTTCAAAAATTATGCCAGTTTTTAAGTCAGGTTCCAAAGAGAGCATAAATAATTACGCCCAATTTCAATACTAAATGTATTTTCTAAGGTTTTTAAAAAATTAATATGTAAAAGATTAAGAGTTTGTTGAACGTTACCAAATGCTAAACAATTCACAATATAGATATAGGAAAGGAAAGAGCACAGGACTGGCCTTAATGAAAACCATGAATTTTATACAGGATACATTAAGCATGAACAAGAAAGTATTAGAAATTTGTTGTGACTTATCAAAAGCATTTCATACTATGAATAGGCGAATTTTATTGGAAAAATTACAACACCATGGGTTCAGGGGTAAAATAAATAATTTAATGAAGAGTTATTTTTATGAAAGACAAAAGTATGTACAAACTGGAGAAATAAAATCAAATATACACTTATCATGGGCTGGAATACCACAGGGATCAATCTGGGGACCTCTTTTGCTTTTACTTTACATAAATGATTTAAATAATGCAGACACTTCCGTTGAAGTTAGACAGATTGTTCATGACACAACATTACTGTTCCATGAACAACATTTAACGTCACTTCAACATAAAGTTAATGGAAAAATTTATGAATGGCTATGTGTGAATAATTTGAGTCTTAATGTAAATAAAACGAAGTGGAGGTTATATAGTTATTGCAAAATACAAATTTCGTACACTACCTTCTGACAAACTAGGCGATTACAGAATGGCCTGCCTAATGTATAAGAGAGTTGTCATGGGTTATTATGTGGAACTGATTGACCTTAGTGAGAGGAATACACGTTATCCTCTCTGCATGAGGATGCCTTATGATCTTATCCTTGCGAGAAACAACTTCATGTATAACCACATAAATTCTAGGGGCCCTGAGGAATAGAATTCTTTGCCCTCCTACTTGACTATCATTCGTGACTATGATACCTTTAGAACTGCTATTCGACATTTTTTGCTGTAGACTTTGGATGGACCCATTTGGCTTTCAAAACCGGGTTAATTGATTGATGCCTGTGTTATGTTCATGGTGACTATGTAATAGGTAACTGATGTTATGGTCAGTTGCTGCTGAGGTGTGTTGATGGTTATAATGATTGCCTTTGTAAGTGTTTGGGTCATGAGAGCATTTAAGGTCTATTATTTTGGCTGACTACATATCTAACATTTAATCATTGTATTGTTTAATTTACTTAATTCTTCTCACCTGTTTGTATTGATGAGATGTATAGGTTGGAATATTGTTTTATCTACTAATTGTACATTTAGTGTTGTGTTTATTCTTTTTAATGTTTTTCCCCCCCTTCTGTGTTCATATTATTTTAAATTTTACTACTATTGTTCGTTTTTATGCATTGCACAAAATTTCTGCTTGATGATTTCACATTAGATTGAGAATTGTTTTTATGTCGTTATGTGATGAGATAACTGTTTTTTGTATTATTTTACATTATTGGGTGATTTTTCTCTTTTATATATGACTGTTCACAAGCTGCATCCATCTTTCTTGATGGTCATTCTGGTACATTTTACTTAATTTACATTTAACTTACATAATTTATATTTAATTTACATTAATTTCATTCTACTTAATTTACATTTTGGTTGGCTTGATGGATACTTTCAAACGAATTTTACATTCTGCCTGTAATTCTTTCTCTGTGGATTATGTACTCACTGGAAAGTTAAGGGCTCATCAAGCAGATATCTGTTTTTTCTCTTGACTTCCCACAAGGTTTTGCCCTGCAAACTAATAATTAAATAAATATATGTATATAAAGAGAGAGAGATTTTTCTGGATACATAGAAACAGTTTTCCTATGTAGTGATCATAGGGATTCACCTAAACTTTGACATGCAGAGAATTTTGATATATGGATGTCTGACAGTACATGATATACACTGTATGAGTTTTTTTGCTTATTGATTTTTTTCTTTAAAGTTTAATAAATTAAATATATATGAAGCAGAAAATTTTATTATGGTTGTTTTAAAAAGAAAAGAGAGGGTAAAAGGGAAATGCAGGTTGCTTTCAGGAAAAAAAATTAAAGCTTTTTAAAAATGCAAATCACAAATTTAATGAAACAAACTGAACACACAAAACTATTTTCTGGCACTTGAATGTAAAAGATATTATTTCACCTAAAACTTGCTGAACGTAAAATGAAACCATGAACAGTGACCTACAGAAAAAGCACCCCCCTTCTACTTTAAAGAAAGGAATAAAATTAGTTATTTTCATGCTCAAGTACTATGAAAGTAAAAATTTCAAAAACTGTAAACACCTAGTAATTATCCATAAACATACGGTGAATTAAAACAAACTTCAGACAATTGTTCTAGTATTTCCATTCTTAAAATGAGCATAATTTAGTTTAAGAAGTACAAATCACACACACTTCAATAGATAAAGTATTTGTATGTTTTATGTTCCAAGATTGCTATGCAACATTTGGAACAACTCACTGGGGTAATGGCTTAATATGACTTCTAAACTATGGTACATTATATACAACTATGTTTGCTGGCAGCTAAACCTAGTCCAGTTGGTCCAAAAGCAATAGTTATAACCACTGGGGTGCACATATTTAAAAAAATGAAGCATAATATCGTGCTATAAATACATTTTGCAGATATCTGTTAGCTGGAATAAATTTTAAAAAATGATTCAATAAGGTGAAATCAGAAATCACAAAATACATGATATAAAGTTAATGGCATTATAAGCACAATAATAATATCAACTTAAATACCTGAATCTGAACTAAAATCATTTCGTTGCCGAGAAGACCCATTTTCTTTAAAACGTTTTAATATGTAGTTTGATGTTGTTAAATATAAACGAGTATGGAGCTCTTGGACCAGGATCTGGTGCAATTCCTAGTGCATAGATAAATAATTACAATAACTGGGGAAAATAAATGAGGTCACAAGCTGGTTATATACTTAGTGACCAAAAAATTAGGAACACCCCTCACTCAAACTTCACCTTGTCCGTATGGCATGTGTGCTGACCTAATAAACTAGATTCATGTAAAAAGCTTTCCCCTATTCAGAAGAAACAGTGAAAGTTACAATTTGCCTGTTAGTGGAGGAAAAAAAGAGATTTGAGTGAGTTTGGGTATAGCATGGTTGTGTGCGCCAGAAGGGCCAGTTCCAGTATCTCCAAAACCGCTAACCTTCAGGGCTTTTCTCATACAACAGTGTCTCGAGTCTTCAATAAATGACAGCTAAGCCAAAACACTTCAAGTAAAAAAGCAGAATAGTAGGCGGAAATTGCTTGTCAGAGGGAGAGGTACCAGGTGGCTGACATACATTGTGTGCAGAAACAGAAAAGCTACAACGCAACAAATTGCAGAGCAATACAATGCAGGATCATCACAAAGCATATCCATAAGCCTTACAAGACAGAGCTTAAAATGAATTAGTTTTAATAGCCAGCGACCAACAAGAGTTCCATTGATTTTGCTGCAAAACTAGAAAAAGTGGCTTTTGCGGGCTAAAAAACGCCAACATTGGACACTTGAGGGGTGGAAGAGAGTTGTGTGGTCTGACGAGTCCAGATTTCCTCTCCATGATGTTGACGGCAGGGTCTGTGTGTAGTGTAAGCAGCACAAAGCCATGGATCTGGCATGCCACATGACAACTGTTCAAGTGGGTGACGGCAGAATCACGGTATGGGCAGCATTTTCCTGGTAGACACTTGGTTCCTTAGTTTCATTGGAAACATCCGTCGACAAATTCGCCTACTTCGACATCGTCGCTGACCAGAGGCACCCGTTTATGGCTATAATGTCTCCTGACAGTGATGTCCATTTCCAACAGGACAATGCACCGAGCCACGGGGCTAGAATCATCTCAGGTTGATTTGTGGAACATGATTCTGAGTTCCAACTGCTTGTATGTTGCCCCCCCCTCAATAACCAGATTTCAACCCATTTGAGCATTTGTGGGACGAGGTGGAAAACTCTGTTCATAGCTTCAGAACACCACCATCCAATCTGAGAGAATTAAGAGCTTTCATTTTGTTAGTATGGACTATTATTCTTCCTCAATGCTTTCAGCAACTTGTAGAGTCCACGCCTAGAAGAATATCTGCTGTCATCAAAGCCAGAGAAAGTTTAACGCAATATTAGTACTGAATAGTAGGGTGTTCCTAAAATTTTTTAACCACTCAGTGTACATGTTCTGTATTTACTTATGATTTCATGCTTCACACAGATAGTAAGATTATTTGCCATATGACAATTGTACATCCTTTATTGATTTTACTTATGGTTGTTAGTATATAATGTACCTGATTAATCTTGTTCCTATGAATTACTTTTTCTTTTTTATATATTAATGGTTTTTATAAACACTTGACATTTTCAAAGCATACTCACAATTTGCCATGTTATATATGTACATACTTATGGACTACAATATTTATATTTACCTCTCTTTTTGCAAAAAGCTCACTTTTCAATTCTTTCAAAGCATCAACGCCTACACTTTTTTCTAAAAGCTGAACTGAAAAACAAAAAGTTTTCCCATATATGAAATATGAACGAAGTAATCAACTGTAATAAATATGAAATTGTAAAATACTAGCGCAACCATATTATTGAATTTACTGAAAAGATTTCACATACTTGATGAAACCAACAATTCTGTAGCTTCAACATACTTTTTGCTTTTTAACAACGTTTCCAGATTTTCAGAAGCTCCTATTAAAGCTTCACTATAACAAAACCAGTTATTTTACAAAAAAAATATATACATATATAAAAATGCATATATATATATATATATACATACATACAAAAGTAAAACCTCCCAACAACGATATCCAATATAACGATAAATCCCTCAACGACAATAATTTTTCTCGGTCCGCATAACAGTGTTATACAGAGGTTTTATTGCATAATGAACACTCCTTATAACAATTTTTCTCGGTCTGTATAATATTGTTGTAGAGAGGTTTTACTGTGTGTGTGTGTGTATATATATATCATTAATATCATCAAAAATAATTAAAGATATGCACATATTGGTTGGATATAATTAAAGTAACTTTACTTAGCAAGCATTAGGGTGAATTTCAATAAACATATTCCAGTAAAATGTGAAATTTATGCTAATTAGGACATGTAGAAATGACTGATGACCAAAAAAAAAATGCAATTCAAATTTTCAGCACAAGAGGGATAAGTCATTTTGTGGAGCAATAACTGTTAAACTATTTTCATTTTTTCATGAATTCTTGAAGTTTTTATGGACTTTTGGCTAACACTGTATATGTGTATAAAGTAAATGTAAAAATAAATCCTTACACTTCATTTAGCATAGTAAGAGCACGTTTATGCTCAACTGCTTCCAACCACAGTTTTTTCAATTCTGGTCGTTTACAATGAAGTAATTTCTTACACCTTCTCAACATTTCTTTCAACTCGTGGCATTTCGATTCTGCAACTGTAAAACAAACTGAATTATATATAAAAAAAGAAGAAATTTTTTTAAATATATAGTGAATGGCTGCATTAAATACACCACCTTCCTTAAAAATCACAAAATCCTAAACATACTTTTGTGATAAATAAAATTTATTTCAACCTCAGTTTCTCAAGGTAAAGAGAAAATTTTATGTAATTATCCTTTCGTGTTCAAATATGTATATGACTCGTCTTAGAAAATACAAGATAGCCTGAGCTTTTTCCTGCTAAATGAATTTATTCACTGCTACACCTGGCTTAACCTACAGCAGTGGTTCCCAACTGGTGGTCTGCAAACACCCAGGGACCCAAGTAACTCACTTAAGAGGTCTGTGGTATCATACATATAACAAAAACTAGCAAGGTAAGTAAAAGAATAAACTCAGAGAAGTTCTGCAATTTTCATTTGGAGTCGAAGTGCAAGTATATTTTATGTTGTGAAATTTTGTCTAATGAATCCATGGAGCCTATTAATCTGCAATATTTAGAAATAAAACACACGCACACTGAAAAAACAATAGATTTTCCGAAGTTAAACTTGCAGAGTTGAAGATGGGGGGGGGGCAGAAAAAGCCTTAGATGTAGATGCTGAGGAGAATAAAATTGTTTGAGTTTTATAGCAACAAGGGTCATGCTGCAGTGGGACTACAATTTTGAAAGGAATCTGAACCTCTAAAGTCCTGGGAAACCACCTCCAAGACTATGGTGAGCAAGAATAGAACTTTAGCTTCCTATGACATAACAAAACTCACTTCCAAAGCGGGAAAGGCTCATAGTATATGTGAGGAAGTAACCCTCCCTGCTTGTATAGCTAGATACAAAAAACTACTTGGTGAATCTGGGTTAAGGAAGTCAACACTGTACCCCTTTTGAACAATACTTTGAAATAAAGAATATGTAACATGTCTGATAATATAAAACAGACTCTCATTTTATGTTTTTGAGTTTTACAGCATAAAGACAGTAGGGATCATACTGCACCGGGAAATACAATTTTCCGAGAAATCCAAACCTCTTATAGCCTAAGAAACCAACTCCTAGACCACAGTGAGCAATTAGTTGCCATGCACTTTTTTCTTTTTCTTTTTTGCATTGTTGGGAGTCAAACCCAGGATAAGAGTGCACTACACAAACACACAATTACACCACTGAACGACCCATTCTCATTTTAAAGATCCAGCCTTGCAAAATTAATGAAACAATTGATATTACAAAGCAGGCCATCATGCTAGTCTTTGTATGCTATATATAGGGGAAAAAATTATGGGGGATTTTCTATTTCATAAAGAAACTTATACACACTACAGCAGAATGGATTTTTAAATCCTTGAATTTTTTTACTCAGAACCACATAGACCTGAGAAAATGGATGGTACTCTTGCTGTGTCAGGGAAAATCAGTAGACTCATTGCTCGGATAAGGACCGCAGCACCTTCAATGAAATGTGCCTACTGCTGCATTCACCAAGAAGCTTTGGCTACAAGGAAAATGCCAGACTTATTAAAACAAAGCACTTGATGAAGTTGTCAAGATTATTAATTTTATCAAATCTTGAAATTTGAATTCAAGTATCTTCCCAAAATTGTGTGAAAAATAGAAAGCCAACATATGCTGTGATTTTTGCATAGAGAAAATTATACTAGACTGTATGACACACTGCACATAAAAACAACATAATCACATTTAAAATTTTATGTAACTGCTTATGGCTATTTCGAAAGCATGCAAGCTTTCTTCTTTAGAGCCAAAATAACAACGATGATATGTGTGAGGAGTCCTCTGATGCTAAGCGCTGGTCCTAAAACAATTCACGAAAGCCGGTTGTGGGTCCGTACTAATTGTCTTGCCATGGAACAAAACTTTTTCCAAATGGATGACATAGAATTATACTTCTTTCATCCCATGACAAGAGATGCAGCTACAGACCCACAATCTGTTTCTGTGAATTGATTTATGACCAGTGCATTGGCATTAGAGGACTTCTCGCATGTGGTGTCATCAGTATTATTTTGGTTCTAAAGAAGGAAGCTGGCATGCTTTCGAAATGGCCATAAGCCATTAACAGGATTCGTACACATTTCCTTAGATGAAATTTAAGAACTTTTTAAGAACCTTTAAGGACCAGAAAAGAAAAAAAATTAAGGACTTATTAGCAAACAGGAATCGAACAAATCAGATATAAGCTATGAAAATGACTTTATATTTATAATAACTTTTTAATAATAAAATAAAAGTTAGGGTGTGTTATATAATTAAACATAATCTCAGAATTATTAAACAAGAGGAGTAGAGAATGAAAGGGCAATTCCCTAAAATTGATCAAGCAGTTAGCTTTAAACAAGACAATATAAATCGAAATAAGGTCGATAATTGAAGTTAATGGGTTTCAAATTTATATTAAATTTTAATTCAATATACACTCTTTATAATCAAAATTTAATTCAACTGACGGAATTGAACATTGCAGACAGCAGAATTCTAGCTGTAGAATTAAAGGTGTACCGGTTTTAAAAAAAGTGGGCCAAATTCTGTAAAGGCGCATTTGGTACTCTTTTATAGTTCCTCCTGTTCCAGATAACAGTCAACAACAAATGCGACATCTTCGTTATGAAACAATGCAAAAACAAAAAGTTCCAAAGAATGTCGTTAAGTCACCAAATTGAATCTCTCTCAATCGGTGGAAAGGATCTTTGCCACAAACCATGGCACTCCCGTTCCAGAATTTCAGGAAATAGACTAATTTGGAAAAAAAAAAGACGAAATGTCGCTAGGAGACGCTATTACCTCTTTTCTTTCCTCCTATACGAGAGTTCTACCTTTGTGCTCTAGTGGACCACAATATCAACCTTTAACTCATGCTTGTTTTTTAGTTTTACAGTGCAAGGACAGCAAGGGTCTTGCTATGTCGAGATTACAGTTTTCCGAAAAATTCCAAACCTCTTGGTTATTACAAATAAAAAATAATTGCCTTAAGTGAATAATTTAGTCACAAAAATAGTTACTTAAGCGAATAAGTTAATCACAAAAATTGTTGCCTCCAACAAAAATTTAGTCGTTAAAGAAGTTGCCTTATGCAAAAATTTAACAAAATATTGAACAAAATATTGCAGCAGGGAACAGGGAAGACTCCCGCAATCGGAAAAATCAAGTTTTGAGTTGGGAAATTCCGATTAAATCTGAAAAAAAAATGGATCAATAATGAATTCTTCGGGTAGTTGAAAATTCATGGAATTTCAATTGCCAACTTGACAAATATTTAGATTTTCGCAGAGAGAATGAATCAAAGATGGAATCATTTTTTTTTTTTTTAACTCTTCACCCTTAGACAAATGGAATTTTTTTTGACATTGGCAAAATCGAGAGTTTCTTGGAGAAAAAGATAAGGCTTTTTTGCTTTCGTTGGTCGGAAAAATTTGCGATTATAACTGCCCATTTTGTTAACAGTTATTTCCGTTTCCACGTCTGTGGTATACTGTCATTCTTACGGTAGTTGGAAATTCATGCAATTTCAATTGCCAACTTGGGAAAAAATTCTTTTCTCGGGGAGGAAAAAAGGTGGAAATTTTTATTTTTTTTTTTACTCTTCGCCTTTACTTTAAATTTTTTTGACATTGGTAAAATTGAGAGTTACTCGGAGAAAAAGACCAACTTTGTTTTGCTTTTGTTTGTCGGAAAAATTTGGATCATAACTGCCCGTTTTGTAAACAATTATTTCCATTCCCATGTCTGTGGTATGTTTGTTGCCCAGCCAATAAGGCTTCAGAACCACAAATTTGGGAATTTTGCCTCTCCCCCTTCTCATTTAACCCAAATTTTAAGTGCCACAAAGAAGAAACCATGACGTTTTCCCTGGTGTCCCTTATATTGAATCCAAATTTGCAACTGACCACAGCGTTGAACTCTCAAACTTACTAAGAAGCTGAAGGGTCCATCTGTAGCTATACCTGCACAGCGAGCAAGTATAAATAGCTCTTTTGTGTCGCAGAACGCTAAATGTTTTCAATGTCTGTTACTATAGATTTTTTATTTAACGGTAAATGCTATCTTTAAACATATATATATAGTAAAACCTCTCTAAGGCGACCACCATCAGTTCTGCGAAACAGCGATCGCTCAGCAAGGTGGTCTCTGAATGGTAAATTTAGAATTGGGTCTATGGGAGGAGGGAGAAAATCTATTTCCAGAAAAAATATTTGTTAAATGAGGTGGTCGCTAAATGGAGGTGATTGTTAAATGAGGTGATTGTTAAATGAGGTGGTCGCTAAATGGAGGTGATCGTTAAATGAGGTTTACTATATATATAATTTTTTTTTCCCAACACTTTCGGGTAATTTCGGAAAATTTTGTACTTCTCCCCTCCCAATGGAGGTATGTTCGGGCCACCCCTGGCAATAGACCCCGGTCTAATTAGCCCTATGAAACAAAAATTATCGTAGAGCAAGAGATACATCCAAAATTTGAAAGACAAACATTTTTTGTTTGTACTGCACATATTTTATTTAGTTATACAGCATATTTTATTTTGTTTGTACTGTGCATACACTAGATGGAGAAAAAGATCCCCAGAGATGTCACTAGCGTGGATTTTCAGTGTTTTCTTTCCTTTTCCATTGTCTAACCATGTCATTCATCAAACGGAATATTTCACTATAATTTTTTTTTCGCCAAATAATTAAATTTCGTCAAAACCATTAACTGTTTGCAAACCTTAGTGAAAAAATGAAAATAAATGAAAAAGGAAGAAATAGTCACCAGCACTTGAAAAAAGTTGCTACTTTGGTGAAAATAGTAGCTTTTGGGTTGTTTTCAATGAAAAAAGTTGCCATAGTCGCGTAACGTCAAAAATAGTAACAAATAATTGCATTTTAGTCACATGGGGCAACCCTGTTTATACTGTTCGCTTACTTTATACATCTATAGCGAGTTGGGTAATTTGGAATGGGATGGATGGCTTAACGAGACCTCCAAATAAATTGCATTTACATGAACATGGTTCCCACTCTTTTGTCCTGACGAAATCTAAGGACTTTTCAAAAGGACCATATATATATATATATATACATTTTTAAAGGGATCTTTGTTAGATGAGGAAATACCACCTTTTTTTTTTTTCCTTTCTTTTGCCAAAATTTTAAAAAAGGCTTTGAGAAAAATTCAAGGACCAACCACATTTTTGGCAGTTTTCAATTACTTTTCAAGGGCCCTGACTTGGCAAAAAAAATTCAAGGACTTTCAAGGACCGTGGGAACCATGATGAATATCTTAATTACGGAATCAGTAATATTTATTATAACTCATTTATTTTCATCTAATGAAGTCATTCTAGAATTAAAATAACTAAAATTAATCAAAACATTTTATAACTTTTAATAATACTCACTACATTGACACTATGGAAACTATTGCCTAAAAAATTGTCTCCTTTTCAACCATATGCCCCTCCTATTTACAATTTTTTCTTACTTTTCAAGTTTAACTGTCAAACCCCCTATGCATCTGTAGGCCATAAATTAAACATCTTTTTTTGTTGCAGAGACATAATATTTGGTACTAATTGCCTGCTTTATTTTAAATAGAGGAATTTTTCACAATTTGAAATTATTACTGGTAAAGTTATTTATTTATTTGTAATATGAAAAATATTTGAATATTCACTTAAAGTTTTTCAAAACTCAGAAAAACCAATGGAACTAATGAAGTATTGTGCGAGGCCCTAGGCAGTCACCTGTCTTGCCTTACCCTAAAGCCGCCCCTGACTGTATTTTAAACCCAACTCGAAGTCAAAACATGGTCAAGAAGCATCAGGATTCTCACTCACATTGGAAGAAAATTTTCCCTGACTTTATCAGCAAAATTCCCTGACCAATCACAAGTAATTTTAAACTAAACTTTGGATGCAGAGAAAATGGCTTTGCGTTCATGGAAGATTTAGCAATTCAAAACAGAAGTTAGGAGGGTTTTCCCTGACTTTTCAATGTTAGACCAAAAAAAAAAATTTCCCTGACATTTAGAGATGATTTCAAATTATCTAACAATTCCAGGTTCTCCAGGTTGTGTGAGAACCATAATGCTTATGGATTAATGCACAGATGCAAAAAAAAATAATAAATAAACGAAAGTCTTTACTTCCAATATTCACATGCACTGTTCTAAATGCTTGCATAACATTTGAAATATCCTCGCTATGATCTAAAAAAAAAAGTAAAATATTTTATTGTAGTTGGCAGAAATATTAAGTATTTTCATCAAAATTATTTCAAATAAGCATGGATATACCTTCAACAAGATGATTCAATTTTTTGTCACTATCATGAAATTCTTTTTCAAGCTTCTTTTTTTCTCTATCCCTATCTTCATTATCCTGGCTACAAAACACAAAATATATTATAATTTATGAATCACAAGTCTGATTTCAGTAAATACAATATGACATTTTAAATGTGCTTACCTAATAGACAATGTGCTGATGATTTTCATCAAATGCCCTGTCTGGAATTAAAATAAATAAAATAATCTAACTAACAGAAATGTTTTCTGACAATACTGACCCCTGCGAACATTATACCCAAAACTGAATTATCAGTACATGGGTGGGTTGTGCCATAAACACATGGTGATTGATGGGATGGAAAATAAGTATAGTAGTGTTATGGAATCATAAAATGGAGGAGTGGAATAATAATGCAATTATGGGTATAATGTTGGTAGGGTCAGCATTACTCCAGCTAAAATTTATAGATAAAATTTAGTTTCATATAGGCTGCTTAAGCACCATATACACTAATTGAAACACTGATATTGTAGGAGTTAAAAATGTAGTTACTGTATAAATTTTGAGGTAAAAAATAATACACTATTATATATATACAGTGAAAATCGGTTATAACGACCTTCAAGGGACCGTGCAAATTCGGTCGTTATAAACAACATCCTTTTAAAGTCGTAGCACAGTAATACAGTTTAGAGTTTTATAAATCATTTTGATAGTAAAAAATTATTAAACTTTTTGGTTTCAAAATTAAATAAAAATATACTTAATTATAATGAATTTAATTACTGTATTAAATTATATTTATAGCCACACTAAATACACAGTACTTCTTTAGTTTTAATTTAAAATTATATAGAAAATACTTTGTATAAAGTATACAATATAGAAAATACTATGTAAAGTATATAATATAGAAAACAAATGTAATGAATAATATTTATTATATTATACTAATGACTTCCGAACAGTGCCGGTTTAAGAGTTTTATGAGCCCTAGACTGAAAAAAAAAGGACCCCCAGAGAAATGTGACCCTCGTGATATTCAACCAATAAATCATGACTTTTTTTTTTTCTCATTGTTTTCAATATTCAGGTTTAGCAGTAATAAAAATTTCTCGGACATTTGTAAATAAACAAGATTAAAATAACGCTTAAATTTTAATAACACAAGTGTGATTCCAGCGACAGAAGTCTGGAATCCATGTGGTTCTGATGTATAACTGCCAAGTCGCATCGTTATATCTAATAAGGATTTCCCAGCTTAGAATCTATACAGACCATAAAGCCTCTATCGTTATAGCAGGTTGTGTCATTACATGCAATGTCTTTGTAACTGATATATTTAGTAGGCCTACAGAGTAGAATAGCAAACCAAATTTCTTGTAAAATTAAATCATTGTATGCATATGGTCGTTATAATCAGTGTCATCATAAATGATTTTCACTGTATATCAGAGATTGAAATTAACTTTTTAAATCAGGTGCACAAGTGCATCAAAGTCTTGTAACTTAGGTGCACTAAATACTAGTTAAGTGTACAAGTAACGAACGGAATAGAAAGTAAACCTCAACACTAAAAATGGGTAAAAATGTATATGTAGCAACTATATTTAAGCATGTAAGGTAAAAAAGTGCAAATTTTCAAAATAATTGAACATTCGTATGTAATAAAAAAAAATTCAAAGCAAATGCAGACACATTGAGAAAATTATATAAAATTATTCCGTAGTTCACTATTCTTGAAAAAAAAAAGTAAGTAGCTATAGTTTTGTATGATTAGATGTACCACGTGCACCCAAGTTAAAAATTTACATGCACGGATAAAATTTCATGTGCACAATGCACCCGTTAATTTTGAACCCTGCTGTATATATATATAAGTGGAACTGAATTATAATAAATTTTCTAGAAAATGTTAAGTAAGCTATGTATGTCAACGGATACTGCACATCAACTGCAAGTTAATACATTAACGAGTGGTGTATAAAGTACATATAGATATATATATATTGAAATATCGGGTATAGTACAGAACATGGTAAGTGTGCCAATTTTCACATAACTACCATAGCTACGGTAACTCTGTCCCGTTTTTGGGAAATATGGCAAGCGTACTGAATCTCCACAATGATTCTGCCATTTTGAGAAAAAATTTCTTTTTAGTACATTTAAGGCAGGGAAATGAATAAGAAACAAATTTTTAAATAGGAAAAAACTTTATTGGTGCACTTTTTACCTTAATCCTAAATTTCGCTGTTGCTTTGTGTGCAACTAAAAAATCTATCAATTAAAAAAGTTGACCGCAATATCGGCACTGTGTTTCCAGAGTATTAAATCTTGTTAGTTGGGCCCGGAGTCAATATTATATTGCAATTAGTATTTTTCATGCAATTAGTACACTTACCTGAATCATAGGAACCGAACTGGGGGGTGACTCCACCAGATGATCGCTTTAGATGAAACACTAAATACATATATATACACATATATCATATCATCATATTCAACCATTATCTGTCCACTGCTGGATGAAGGTCTCTCCAAATGCCTTCCACACAAGTCTATCCTGGGCCATTCGTTTCCACGTCACCCCAACTTCTTTTCTTATTTCATCCACCCATCTAGTTTGAGGACGTTTTCTAGGTCTTCGGTGGTCTCTTGGAATCCAGTTCAGAATTTCTGTTGTCCATCGTTGATCAGTTCTTCTTGCAATATGCCCAGCCCATCGCCATTTCAGCCCTTTTACTTTAACAATGATGTCCTCTACTCTAGTTTGCTCTCTCACCCAAGTGTTTCTTTTTCGATCTCTCCTAGTTATTCCAAGCATGCACCTCTCCATGCTCCTTTGCGTTGTCTGTAACTTTCGTATTGCTCCAACTGTTAGACTCCATGTCTCTGATCCATAAGAGAGGACTGGCAATACACACTGGTTGAAGACTTTTCTTTTTAGACATAAAGGCAATTTCCCCTTCAGGATAAAACTGTTTCTTCCAAATGCACTCCAGCCAAGTTTAATACGTCTGTTGAGTTCTTTCATAATGTTGCCATCCATTGAAATCAGCTGGCCAAGGTAAATATATGAATCAGCAATTTCTAGCTCAATGTTGTCAACTTGTATTTTTGTTTCCTCTACGAAATTATTGAACATGATCTTAGTTTTTTGTAGGTTCATCTTGAGTCCAACTTCTTTACTTCTAGTTGAGAGCTCCTGTACCATGTCTTGGAGTTCTGATGGGTTCGTTGAAAAAATAACAATGTCATCAGCAAACCGCAAATGATTTAAATATTCACCATTTATTTTTATTCCCTTGTTATTCCAATTTATCAGCTGAAAAATCATCTGTAAAGCTGAAGTAAAAAGTTTTGGAGAAATGGTATCTCCCTGCCTCACCCCTTTGCCAAGTTTGATAGTTTTGGTATCTTTATGTAACCGAAATTTTGCACTTGCATTTTTATACACACGTTTCACCATGTCAATGTACACATCCTCGATGTCTGCTGATCTTAAAGAGTTGATGACTGCTGATGTTTTAATAGAGTCAAAGGCCTTCTCATAGTCAATAA
>QLNU02015360.1:65877607-65888252 GCA_006491805.2 Dysdera silvatica
GCCAATTGCAACCCTTTTGGCAATACGTGATGAGATAGCTAGTTGATAAAAAATGGTGAAGAAGAACTATTCTAAAAGTCTAGAATACGTTCAATAATGGCCTACAGTGATTGCGTTATTTTTGTTAAATTTAAACGTATTAGATTTTGAAGTAGCTGTAAAGTTATTTTTTTCTCTATTTGTTAAATTGAAGTTCTATATTCTTTTTATTTTATTTCTGAAAGTTATAGCAGAAAACAAATTACTTTAATTTTTATAATCACATTGCAAGTTACAATTCAATTCGTGCATAAGAGAATCATTTATTTTTATTTAGAAAATTCTGTCACAAAGTATCGCTTGCATTCTGTTTATCCATGTGCATATAACATAAAACAGACTGTATGTAAATATATTTAATGTTGTTTGGATACTTTTTGAGGAATTTATGAAAGAAATTAAAAGGCGCCAAATGGCGATAAAGTCTCTCTTCTGTCAACTCAAACTCATTTTTTATTAATTATTTTTAGCGTTAATCTGAGGAGATAGCCAGATAATTTTCACATATTAGGTTTCTTATGGTGTGACTGAATTAAATTCGTTAGATTCGGCGTGTGAGCTCGGGGTGGGGGTGGGGGGGTTCCCTTGTGAATCCTCTCAGGGTGTTCACAGACCGGAAAATATCCAGGAATTTGGTGTTTAGGTATATATCAAGGAATTTATCAAAAAGTTCAAATGAATCAGGGAATTTTAACATAAATGTGTTCAAAAAAAATTGCCAAAATTTATAAAAGAATATTTTTTTTCCATTCTTTTCGTTTCTTGGCAAAAAATCTAAGCAAAAGTGTGCCTAGGAAGTTGGTTGTCATAGCTTCAAATAGAGCCGATAAGAGAAGTTGGTTGGCATCATGCCAATTTATAACTCTTTCCCTTTGTCGTAGAAGTTTCAACAGATGTGAACCAGGTGATTTGATCTAAACCATGTGATCCAATCGGATCAATCGATGATCAGTTCATGAAAATTTATAATAAATTTTAATTTTGAAATTTATTAAAATTTTAATTTTAAATTAATAAACTAAATAAAATTTCAATGCCCATAATTTAAATTAAATTAATTAAAATTTAATTTATTAATTAAATTTTAATTTAATTTATTCAAAATAAATTTTAATTTTAAGAATTCTTCCCAGGGCAGCTATGTGCTGCATACATTGCATGGTGCTTTTAAAACTGCAATTTAAGCTACAAACTGGTCTTTAATCCACTTTCTGCGGCGTCTGTATAATTTATTTAACAATGTTTCACATCCTGTGCTATCTATTAGAGATGAGTTCAGGCTCAATTTTTTAAGGCTGAGCCTGTCCAAGTTCGAAGACTTGCAATTTGAACCCGAAATATTTTGTGGAAATTTGAGCCTGAGTCTGAAACTTCAATATTAAAAAGTCCATTTTCGGCTTCAGTTGCATCCGTCTTATGAGCTTGGACTGAGCCATCTCATCTCTACTATCTATTCATTATTCAGATTCTAAAAACTTTCCTCAAAAGTTTTGTTAAATCTGTTGGCTGTAAAATGGAGAAGTTGCATAAAGTGCTTTTGACATCATACCTACTGTCAAAAGTTTATAGATGGTGCAAAGAATTATAAAACAAGTTTATGTTGCATGAACTTTTAATAAAATTTGTTCATTTGTGGGAGATCCCTTTCTAGAAGCATAATTAAAATTTTTTTTAAATCTTTAATAGCAATAGTCGAAGTTATTTCAAAAGAATATCAAAGTGATATTCGATTAGTTCCATTCCTTTATGGATCCTTGGAACTCATAGTTGTTAATGTGATGAGTAAATTTGTTTAGTGTTTTAAAAGCCCATACTACAATTCTAAAAATGAATCTTACAGAGAATGAAAATCTTTGGTTTGTTAATAATATTAATCTAGGTTGTGCTACACATGGTGTTCTAAAACAAAAGGAAGACAAAGTTTCATACAAAGATATTTTGTAATTTCGTAAACCATCTGCTATAAGTTTAAAGACTTTTGTGTTAAAACCGTTAGAACATTCTCCATTCCTGTATTCTTTGATGAAAACTGTATCATGTTCCAGCTGTTGCAGTAAATAGTGGTAAGTAGTCTAGAAAGATCGAGGTTCCATTAAGTTTGAGGTTATGAAATTTTTAATTTGTTAATTTGAGGCAATGAAATTTTTAAAATTTCATTTTCAAAGCTCTTTCCTAGTACTTTTTTAAAGAGGAAAATATGAGGAATTTCAGTTTGAAAGAGGATTGACAATTTTTTTAAGTTATAAAGTCTTCTGTCCATCGTTGTTCAAGAAATAAAGGTATGCAAGTATTTTGTGAGATAGTTTCAAGTGCAGAGCTGTTCCTGGCAGCCATGCAAAAAGTGCCCATACACCTGGGTATACCCTCACACCACTGTAATAACAGATTGATCAAATTCGGATAAGAAAAGTTCCTTTTTAAGTGGCAGGTCATTTTACATCACTGATTCTGAGTATTTCTTTAGAACTTCACCTTTAGAAAATAAATTTTTTCAATGGATGAAATGTCTGCACCCTTTATTTTGTTATGAAGACTCTTCTCTCAGTTGCATTAGACATCTGGCAACAGCTGTTTCAGCCATTATGGCATCCTGCAATGTATTTTGCATAGTTGATGATTGGATCCTTTACCAGTCTGGTTCAAATAATTCATGTAAATATAATAATAATTCAGTCAACATGAAAGATTAGACGAATACTGGACTAAAACTTTTGCTGACGGGGATTGCTTAAGAAATTTAAAATTTTGGTGTTTGCCCATTCTGATCATAGTTCTATTGACTTTGGCGTATAGCAATGCTGATTGTGAGAGTGGTTTCAGTATCAATAAAAATATTGTGAAGTCGAGAAACAATCTTTGCATTGCAAGCATTAATGGTATAAGAAAGATCAAGCCAGCTGTTGGGAAGTGTGGCAATATTCAGAAATTTAATGAGCATATAAATCTTAAACTTATTTCTGCAATCAAAATATCATGCTGGAAATATGATGCAAGAATACAAGCGGAAGAGAAAGAAAAGGATGAAGTTGAGCGTGATGATTCTAGTGTAATTAAGAGCTTAAAACTGGAAGAGGCTAAACTTAAAACAAGACTTGAAACTGCACAGCTTATGCTTAGTAAAGCTGAATGTACCATAAATGATGGACTTAAGAAGTCATTCTTGGATGTGAAGTGTAGTACTGTTCTATTAAAGGAATCGAAAGAAAACATAGCTTGTACAATTTCTCTATTAAAAAAAAAGACTGAACAAGAGAAGTGTCATTTGAAACTTGTAAAAAAAAAAATCAGTGTCTATGAAGTTATTTTTGCATTCGGAAGAGAGAAATATACCTGAACATTTGTAACATAGAGTTTATTTGTTAAGGAGTTTTACATAGCAAGATTAATCTTTCTTCTGAGATAGTGAATCACTCTTAAGATAATTTTTGATCTACTATATATTTTGTAAATTTATATATTAAGATTTTGTTGCTCTTAGTATTTAAATAAATGGCTGCTCCAATTTTATATTTTTTTGTTCCAAATGTTGCTTCAAATTTGGGTTGACCTATTCCTATCCCTGGATTCCTCATAAAAAAATAAACAACTTTTGTAGAAAGCATTTTTTTGATTTAGCACTTAGTTTCTGAAATATTTAAAAAATAAGCTTGAATAAAGACCATTCCATATCAGATGTGTCACATATTTTTCTGAGATAACCCTATAAATAAGAACCATCATGACTTTTTCCTTTACAGGCAGATACTTTATTTTTAAGACGTAATAAACTAAAACTCAATAGCTAATTTATCTTAACACTTAAGCGCTAACTTTTAAATGACTTACATTAAATGGACGGCTGTACGACATAAGTAGTGAAAAGCTGAATGCTGGTACCAAGCTGCAGTCTTGCTTCCGTACCAATTAGTACCATATGCAATATCTAATTTTTCTAGGAAATATAAATCGGTTGTATAACTTACCAACCAAATATAAATATAAAAATCATGTTTATTTTTATTTGTGTATACAATGTCTCTCAATTTCAATGTACAATGCATACTTAATTTTTTTCATTTTTTAAGTATTAAATTAGTGTTCTATGATATAGCATGAATTTCTTTATTCAAGCTTACCTTTTAACTGTCTCGGAAAGCAAGATCTGAATCGAAAAAATGCCTTCTACAAAAGATTTTTACAAGGAATGAAAATATAGGTTTCCCTTAAAAAAAAAAAAAAAAGTTTGACCTTCAAATAACCCTGAAAACCACTCTCCCTCCCCAATTAAAAAATGAAAAATAACCCCCAATGAAAAACAGTTTCCTCCCTTCAAGACAAGCAACTTTGTCTCAAACATTTTTTTGTAAAATGCTTATTTTTTTAGACATTTTAGATTATCAACTTTACATTGTCTACTGTGTATACATACAGGATGTCCCAAAAAGTTGTGTACAAACTTTACGTGTTATTCTGTTATATCATGACAAATGATTTTTATATTGGAAGTGGTGTCCAAAAACGCAACCATATGGTGCTACAGCAACATGAGAAAGGTAGGTAGATAGCGGTGTTAAATGCGACTTTAATAACACACACACACACACACACACACACAAAATCAGCGATGCACATTTGGGAAAAAATCATTGCATTATTACAGGAGACGTTCAAATGCCTTCCATCCTACACAATGCAGGCTTCACAACGTTGACACATGGAATTTCAGACATGTTCAAATTGACTGGGTGTGTCACGGACATTTGCCACTTTCAACGATCCTGGCAATAAGGTAGATCTTCTATGCTGTGGGTGTCTCATATACCACGGACTTCATGTATCTCTACAGGAAAAACTGTGCCGACGCATTTTTGCTCTGCAATATCTTTATATGAAATGATCCTGCTTCACGTTCTTCAACCAGCCTGTGAACAGTGCCCTCTATCAGTCGCTGGTTGCTTTACTAGGTGCTATTCTGGACTTTGGATGTAAAATGGTCTGGACCAACACGCCAAAAGTTGTTTAACCTTTAAGGAGCACCCTCTGTGTATATATATATATATATATCATTTTAACATATATATCATTTATATATATCAATCATATATATATATATATATCATCATCATCATATTCAACCATTATCTATCCACTGCTGGATGAAGGTCTCACCAGATGCTTTCCACACAAGTCTATCCTGAGCAATTCGCTTCCATGTCACCCCAACCTGTTTTTTTATTTCATCCACCCATCCATCTAGTTTGTGAGGATGTTTTCTAGGTCTTCGGTAGTCTCTTGGAAATTCAGTTGAGAATTTCAGTTGTCCATCATCGATCAGTTCTTCTTGCAATATGCCCAGCCCATTACCATTTCAGCCTTTTTACTTTAACAATGATGTCCTCTCCTCTAATTTGCTCTCTCACCCACATGTTTTTTCTTATCTCTGCTAGTTATTCCAAGTGTGCGCCTCCCCATGCTCCTTTGGGTTGTCTGTAACTTCCATATCGCTGCACTTGTTAGACTCCGTCTCTCTGATCCATAAGAGAGGATTGGCGACACACACTGGTTGAAGACCTTGCTTTTTAGACACAAAGGTAATTTTCCCTTCAGGATAAAACTAGATACGGCTAACTCAGGATAAAAGTAAATTAACAAATTAAATATATATGCAGGGTATTTGGTTACCGTATGTATAAACTTCTAGGAGAGGTAGGGGACACCAAATAAAGCATATTTTCCCATATAACCTGTGTCCGCATGGGGGCCGGTTTGGCTGTAGAGCGTAACTACTCTTTACGTCCATCACGTTGCTACGTAGCCAATTGTATGAATTAAGTGCAATTTTTGATACATAATTTAAGTGAATGAGCTAATAATACAGCAGAGACAAAAAAATCCGGAATTCCGTTTTCTGATTTTGATCTGTGTTACTGTTTAGTGAAAATAAGCCTAAAACTGCCTTTTTTAACACACTGGAAAAGAGTTGGGAACTGCCAAGTATGTGTAACAGGTGAAGAACATCAAAATAAACATTTTTTGTTCAGTGAATTTTTTTCCAAAAATTAGCCGTTCGGGCACTACAGTGAATTTAGTATTTGCATCCACCACATTCAAGGTTTTCACAAATGGCTACAATGCGCCATTTCAAAGATTTTTAAAATTATTTAATGTCAACAGACGTCGGGCTCTCTCTGGCGACTTGTTAAAATCAGTTAAATTCACCAGAATTGTATGTGTAGAATTCATACAATCGCACCTGAAGCGGCGAATTCTACACATACAATTCCGGTGAATTTAACTGATTTTAAAAAGTCGCCAGAGACATGCGTTGACCTTAAATAATTTTAAAATTTCGGGAAATGGCACATTCTAGCTACTTGTGGAAACTTTGAATGTGGTGGATGCAAATACTAAATTCACTGTAGTGCCCGAAAGGGTGGTTTTAGGAAAACATGTCACTGAACAAAAAATGTTTATTTTGATGTTCTTCACCTGTTGCACATACTTGGCAGTTCCCAACTCTTTTCCAGTGTGTTAAAAAAGGCAGTTTTAGGCTTATTTTCACTACATGGTAGCACAGATCAGAAAACGGAATTCCGGATTTCTTTGTCTCTGCTGTATTATTAGGTCAGTTACTTAATCGATGCATTTAAAAAACTTTTTCATTGCCGTAATCACTTATGTGGCAATGACATAGACGTAAACAATAGTTATGCTCTACAGCCAAACCGGGGCCTTTACGGACATGGGTTATATGGGCAAATATGCTTTATTTGGTGTCTCCTACCCCTCCTAGAAGTTTGTACATGCGGTAACCGAACATCCTGTATATATATGGTAAAATAAATGGATCCATCAGAACTCCAAGACATGGTATAAGAGCTCTCAACTAGAAATAGAGAAATTGGACTCAAGATAAACCTACAAAAAACTAACATCATGTTCAATTATTTCATAGAGAAAACAAAAATACTAGTTGACACTATTGAGCTAGAAATTGCTGATTCATATATTTACTTTGGCCAGCTGATATTTCAATGGGAGACAACATGATGAAAGAACTCAACAGACATATTAAACTTGGCTGGAGTGCATTTGGAAGAAACAGTTTTATCCTGAAGGGAAAGTTGCCTTTGTGTCTAAAAAGAAAAATCTTCAACCATGTGTATTGCCAGTCCCCTCTTATAAATCAGAGACATGGAGTCTAACAATTGGAGCAACACAGAAATTAGACAACTCAAAGGAGCATGGCGAGGTGCATGCTTGGAATAACTAAGAGAGATCAAAAAAGAAATACTTGTGTGAGAGAACAAACTAGAGTAGAGGACATCATTGCTGAAGTAAAAATGCTGAAATGGAGATGGGCTGGGCATATCGCAAGAAGAACTGATCACCAATGGATAACAGAAATTCAGAAAACTGGATTCCAAGAAACTACTGAAGATCTAGAAAACGTCCTCAAACTAGATGGGTGGATAAAATAAGAAAACAGGTTGGGGTGACGTGGAAGTGAATTGCTCAGGATAGACTTGTGTGGAAAGCATTCGAAGAGACCTTCATCCAGCAGTGGTTATATAATGGTTGAATATGATGATGATGATATATATATATATATAATTTGTTATATAATGACATAAAAGTAATTTTATAATTCATTGATTTACTTTTAGTTCTTGAATGTTTTGATTAACTTTAATTAAATGAATAATTTTATTTAATTTTTGTTTCTTTCTATAAAAATGTATTTTATTTAGGAAACATTAAAATTATTTTTTTGGGCTAAGTGGTGGTTTTTTGCATGCAAGACTGTTAAACTTGAAATGTTTCTGCAATGTGTTTGTTGGCAAATCACTCATATTATGTCAATTTACCCATTTAGTCCGACAAAGAAGATTCCAACTTTAAATTTGAAGTAGGAGAAATATGGTCCAAAATGCAGGCAGTGGTATGTTATATTATCCTTAGAATAAGTTTTCTTACAAATTTTAATTTCCAAAATGCAGTGGAATTCCATTATAACAAATATGGATATAACAAATTTATCTTCAATGAATAAGTGGTTTCAGTTTGATTTAATATATATATAGAATATCACAGATATAGTGAACTATTTCAAGAATTTGATTCTGACACTGCACAATAAAGTGTTTGAGAAGACAACAAATTAAAACAGTCGAATGTTATATTTAAGAGTTTACAGCTGTTTCAATAGCCCATGGCCATTTTCATTAGAACGGCAACTTGTACAAGAAAATGTGCGATGCCAACAAGTGTTACAAATGGCAGTCACTGGTATAGGTAAAATGTGTGGTATATTTAAGAAATTAGACCATGAGTTAGAGGAAATGTCTCTAAAATAGAATGTGTTTGAAGAACATATCTGGTAGTATAAAAATTAGTCTGAATGGGATGAAATAAGCAGAGATTCAGTAGAAACACTGAATTTGGAATTTTTGTTTGAAGTGTGAAGGAAGTTCTTCCAAAATGGAGAGAAGAAATTAGACGACATCTGCTCATTAACGGTGATATCTGCATTGGTGATTATATATATGGCTTAAAAAAATTGAGTTTAAGTGGAGAGAAAACTTTTTGGATGAGTTGTGTTTTGTTTGTTCTCGCATTGAAAACAGAATGTCTTACTCTAATGTTCAAGATGCAATTGACACCGTAACAGATTTATTTTTGGATCAATAATATAAATGACAGTTCTTTTTATATAAATCGAACACTACGCAGATTAAATCAAACAATATTAATCAACGTTTATTGGCGTAGTGATACCAACGCCGATGTTATGGTATGATTAGATGGTGAAACGTTCGAAAGAAAATAAAAATTTATTCGTTATGTGGGACCTTAACCCACAACCTTCCACTTGCCAGGCGGAGGCTCACTGAGCAATATATGCTGCAACGTGCATTTCGATCAATTTAATACCAGTCTCTTTGCAATTTGGTTTAAATAGTAGTCTATGTACTACACCATTCTGCGAAATAACTGGCAACAATATATATACGTTCGTAAAGAGATTATATATTGTCCTTCGTAGCTCAGTGGGTAGAGCCTCCGCCCGGCAAGTGGAAGGTCGTGGGTTCAGGTCCCACCGAAGGCAGAAATATTTATTTTCTTTCGAACGTTTCACCATCTAATCACGCCATACCATCGGCGTTGGTATCACTACGCCAATAAACGTTGATTGATTGACATTGTTGTTTGATAAATGACAGTGTTTTCAATGCTTTAAGGATTATTAAACATAATCTTAGGGATACAAAACTGAAGTTCCTTAATCAGACTTTTGTATGTTCTAACACCATACAAATATACTAAATACATTCGAAATACTAATTGCATACAAATGTGAATATGAAGATGAAGCCACATGTGAGGGTCAACCATCTACGGCTCAGCATGCTATATTAAAGTGCTCTATGGCCGGTGTTAGATTTTCCATCTGGGAGTTGCCACCCAGATCAGGGATAAGGAACCTTTTCATGTTGGAAGGCTGCATTAACTTAGCTGTTAATGTACGAAGGCCGTATTAAGTTAGCTGTAATGTATGAAGGCTGCATGTGTTTTGATTGTATCAGTCAATCAAGGAAGATTATTTCGTTAAATCTTCTTTTATACTTTACTTAGGTTCATTTTAAACACTTTAAGATTATAATGCAAATAAGGACAAATAGAATCATATTAATAAAAATAAAAGGATTTTTTTGCAAAATTTTAATTTTGTCAAAAGGCTGCATGTGGCCATACGGCTGTTGGTTCCCCATCCCTGACACAGCTCATGCGATCAACTGGGTAAGAGCCTTTTAATATAGCATGTTGAGTCACAGATGGTTGACCTTCATGTGTGGTTTGGTGGGTGGTGCCACACTGTAGAAAAGGAGTGATTAGTAAAATGTTCTTACCTATTGGGTTTCCCCATCTGGCACCAGCTTTACTGTTTATCAGTCAACCTTACACCCATTATCGAAATTTCCTGTGAGTGGAGATTCCCCAAGTTAAATTCAGCTTTTTACTATGCAGGGTTCCCACACAACATGGAATTGTCAGGGAATTTAAAATAGTCCCTAAAGGTCAGGGAAAAACAAGATTTGTTAGTCAAGACCTGGAAAAGTTGGGGAAAACTTCCTTAACTTCCATTTTAAGTAGCTAAATCTCCCACGAACGTGAAGTTATTTTCCCCGCAATCAAAATTTAGTTAAAAGTTTTGTGATTGGTCAGGGCATTTTACTGGAAAAGGTCAGGGAATTTTGTTGAAAAAATCAAGGAAAAGTTGTTGAATTTTTTTCACCAATGTGAGTGGGAACCTGCTATACGTGAAGTGACCGAAATCCAATTAAGTATGATATTTAGCTTAGATTGGTAAAAGTACTTTTTTTTATTCTTTCTTAACTAATATGAATAATTTTTTATTAGGAATATTTAAACTTTTGGAAAATTTTGAACCTGCCGTTTAGGAAACTTGCACACCGCTAAACTGCTTCATCCAACTTTTACACAATTAACAGTCTTGTTCCATTCATGTCAGGCCAGGCCAGAATTTATGAATGGACATGTTGAAGTGACCAGTGTGACAAAATTTGAGAAAGTTGCAGGATTTTTTTTTTCAATCTATTTACTG
>QLNU02015360.1:65888352-65905567 GCA_006491805.2 Dysdera silvatica
GTTTAAAAAATTCTAAAAATCAGTGTACAATAGTAAAATAAGATTTTTTAAAAAGAAAGAAAGAAAGAAAAATTATTGGTGGCTTCTTCATCATCCCTTGGAAATCTGAAGCAATGCCCCCTTCCCCCACCCATTATCATGAGGTCAGTCGGAGCATTCCCACACTTTTTATTTTATGACCAAAGCACAGTTGTTGATTCATGTATTTGTTTCGTTAAGAAATCGAAGCACAGATCTCAATTCACACAGGGTAAGATTATTTATTTTCTTGTTCATTTTCAACACAAAAGAAATGCTAATAATGTAGTAAAACTAACATGGTACATTGTGAACAATTTATTTAGACTCTAACTTCAAAATTGTTCGGGTTCATAAACTTCCACAGGTGCTACATGCAAGCAAATGAGTATTGTTTTTCGAATAATTCTGTTAATTTTTAAAATACAATTTACTTTTGTATGTGCAGTGTACTTTTGGAATAATTTTTTAGTTAGAAATGTTTATTGGTGAATACATGGATATTCATAACCCTACCGATTCTGAACCTGAAGCCCTGCCTGCTTTCGCTAAAGTGACTTCAGCAGCTGATGTAAGCATGTTTTTCCTTCGAAAGCGTGTGCAAAAACCAAAAGATGTAAGTTTTCTTTTTTTGTAGTTTTTATACAATGAATTTGATGTAAAACTGAAAGTTTTATTTCAGTAACTTTATATGTTTTTAAATATAATCCTATTATTTGGGAAGGTTACAGTTCCTTTCTATGGTTAAAAAATTATTATATTTGACAGAAGCTAGCATGTTTTTTCACTATTTACGGAAATATTTTTAAAAATTATAGGGCAAATGATTAGAGGAAACAAACATCTGTTGGCTAAACTCAACAAAAAATATATTAGATAAAATGGTGATATAGTAGTGAAAAGAATAATGTAAAAATATTAAGGGAATACATATATTTTTCATGCACCTCCATGACTATAGACCTTACAGTGGTGCAGTGGTAACCCTGCATTAGCCTAGTGTGCGGTTATCCTGGGTGTGACTCTCGACTGTGCAACAAAAAAGATACTTACCACCAACTTTACTCACATGGTAGGTAGCCAGATTGGGTCTAAAACCTTAAGAGATTCAGATTCCTTCAGAAACCATAGGCCTCGGTCAGCATGACTATTGCTGTCCTTATGCTGTAAAACTCAAAATGAAAAAAAAAAAATCTATGGGTAAAATAACTGCTATTCTATTTGTTTGGCTTTTTTAATAATTTAGCTTTTATGATAGACATTTTATTTTTAAAATCTTAATTATTTCATGAAAAATAAATAGTATTTTGGGGTTTATACTGAAATTTAATCTTAGTAAATATTTTGTTTTCAGTATTTTCTCTTCAAATATGATCGTTCTTCTCATGCAATTAGCATGAAAACATATTTGCAAGAACAAAGAGAAGCTCTCAGGGAAAAGGTACTGTATGAAAATTGAGTAATTTTTCAACAGTATTACAATATTGCATGTATAGAATTTTGTGGTCCTTTCAAGATATAGTTTGTATAATAAAACAGAATCTGCTTATCACAGAGGTAGAGAAATTTAGTCTTTCTCTCCCGAAATTGGGTTGAAATGAAATTTTTATGTAATGGAAAAACTGAACTTTGCACGAATGTTTAAAATTAACATTACTTAAAACATTTTTGCTTACCTTTGTGGATCGCCAATTTATGTAACAATATTTGTGGGGGTGATTATAACCATCAGCTTTTCTAACTCACTGGGTTGGATTCGGCTTGTACTCCCTCTGTGGCACAGTGATAACATTTTCACTCAGTGATCTGAGTTTGATTTCCAACAGTATAAAAAAAAATATTACTGTCATTTATTGTAGTTGGACGGGTTGCATCTCTAGGCGTTGAGGGGTTTGAATTCCCTTCGGAAACTGTTAGTCCGGCCAACACAGCGTGCCTTGCTGTCCATGTGCCATTAAAAACAGAAACAATTCGACTCCAAGTAAGCTTGGTTTTGTGTAAATGTATTATGACTCAGTGAGATCATATTAAGTTGTTGATCCTATCCTAGATTTTCCATAGTGTTGTCTTGGAACATAAATAAGCAAGCAATACATTCGTAAGAGGTAGAAGCAGTGTTTAGGGACTTCACTGATGTGTATGTTTAAAAAGCCTAAGAGTGCCAGTCATTTGTAGCCCTGTAAGTGGAAATTCAATGAACACGTATTGTAATGACTGTGAAACATAGTTTCATTAAAAATAAAAATAGAAAAATGTTCAATAGGTTTAAAATAGTTCTAGCATACTTAAAATTTAAGTTTAATTAAAAACAACAATAGAAGAATGTTTAATAGGTTTAAATTAGTTCTAGCATACTTTCACTGTGTGATGTGCTTTTTCTTTTAACACCTGACCCTGCAATGGTGCTGTAGTAATGCAGTTATGTAGCATTCCGTTAACCTCCCCAATGGTACCAAAACCAAACCAAAAATGCTTACCAATGAACTGCTCACTGTATTCTGGGGATTGATTCCCTAGGTGTTATGTCTTTGCGCCATAAAAATACAATTAGCCAACCCTAAGTCTTAAGAGGTTCAGATTCCTTGGTAAACTGTAAGCCTCTTATGCAGCATAACTTTTGCTGTCCTTGTGCCATAAACGAATCCCCTAGTACCGGAAGCTCGATGATTACAATCACTACCTTTAAACTTACTCAGCTAGGTTTGATTTGCAGTAAGCTTGATTTTGTGTAAATGCATCATAGTTTGATGGTCCCATACCGAATGACTCATCATAAAATGGTTGCAGTATAGCCCAGATGCTCTAAGCCATAAAAAAAAAACAAACATCATAAAATCTTGGGACAGAGGGAAAAGAGTCAGGATAGTAAACAAGGGTGGGATCTAACGGAGAGACCGTAGTCTGACTCTAGGCCAGGGCAATGTCACTTTGTCTCCTATACATTAAAAAGCTCTAATTTGAGCTCAAACATTGGTGTAGGAAAATTACTGTCTGTAAAATTCCCCACAAAAAATTTCAAAAAACCCGCCATAGTGGCTTTGTGTGTTGACCATTATTTGGCAATTGTGTTATCCCTGAGAAGGGTAATAATATCTAACGAAGAGCAAGCAAAACAAAGTTTTTACATTTGTATTTTATGTGTAAAAAAATGTTATTTAAACTGATGAGCCAATGTATCTTTTACAATTTGTAAGGTTCGTTCTTTAATTTTTGTCACTATTTTTGCCACTCCTACTTTTAATAGGATTGAGGAAATGTTTTTTGCATACTATGTAGCATAAAGTATTTTGTATTTAACGTTTACTTACTATGCATTTTATCAGTATAGATACCAATTTTATTGTTCGCATTTATGTGTTATAGGGTGAAATAGATACCTTTGATTCTGAAAAGAAAGTTTTTATTTGCCCTCAATCATACAAGAATATAATTAGTAAGTTTATTGTAAATTACATATAATTGTCAAGATTGTCTTTAAACCATTGACTTATTAACTACATGTTCAAATTAGCACCGCTGTAACTTTTTAATGAAAGTCAAAGGGAAAACAATGCAATGGATTTACATTGATCCAGTAATCACATTCGATTTCTCTGCCTATGACCAATTTTATAATTAGAGTATTAAGACCTAAGGGTTAATTTTTTTATACTTGCTTATAGTATTCATGATTTTCTTTTTACTTAATTATAAAAAAGGATAGTGATTCACATTTTAAATTAATAATGTAATTAAGTTTTCGACAATTACTTATAGATTACTGCAGATGGAACTTTGTAAGGCAAATCTTAATGCAACATATTTAAATAGGTTCATTATGAATACTTTTGCTTAATGTATGTTTATTTGTGTATGATAAATGGAGTTTCATATTTATCTTTTAATTGCATGTCTTTAAACTAGCTATTCATCGACCTCTTGCAAAATTCATCACAGATATGGAAACTGAACTTAAGATTGAACCTGGGTAAACATTTTTTTTTTTAACATAAAGCATTTAATCTACAAATATGTTTGAATAACTTAGCTGCTAAAGGCAGAGATTATCATGGTCTTTGCATTCTTATTTCTGCCAGTGTCTCTCCCATAGAAAAGGAGAGGTTTCAAAGATTTTCTCTTCAAGAATAACCTGCCAGTATATATTAAAGAAGAGAAAATCGATATAGAGTGGTTAATTGTGTTAAAAAATTAAAATCAATAGATGGAAAATTGAAACGGGATAAACTGGCTAAGCTAATATTATCTATTTTTAACTATATTTTATGGAAATGCAGAATATAAACGAATATTTAGTCAGAGTAGAAATGACTTAGGACTTAGAGTAGAAACTTACTTAGGATTTAGCTTTACAATTTAGTGTCAAAATCAAGCTTGGGGGATTATTATGAAAACAAGTTTGAAAAAAGCACAGTTGTAAAGAGTATTTGGTAAAGCTTTTTTTTTTTCAATAATCAAAAGCAGCATGTATTTTTTCTAAATATTCAGCTGATTAAATTTTCGATAAATAGTTTTACTTCATGTAAACATAAAAATTTGAATTTTTTCATTATATGATAGGATAAATATAATATATATCACATTTATATTTTTGTTAGGTATTTTTTCTTACACGATCTAGTTTTAGATTTTATACATGTACATAAAATTTACTGCCATTATGAATTTGTATATTAAGATATGTATGGAGGTATATTTAAAATAATAATTGCATGAGTTTTTGAGCATGTTTTGTTTCTTAATTTTTTAGTGTGAACTGCCCCCTTTACAATTTTTTGTACGGCTGTGGTAAAGTATTTAAGCGTCACGCTTCTCCAGAATCATCTGCTTTAATAGCCAATATTGTAAAAGGTATCTCAAGCAAACTATGTAATTCTCCTATCAATGTCAAATGCAATTATTAAAAATATAAAGTATTTATTAGAATAATGTTTTTGTCACTAATCGGTATGTGTAAAGAAAAAGGACTTCCATGAAAGAAAATGAGAAGCAAAAAGTGTGTACAGGGTTAGTGAAATTAAAGTTACTTTACTTAGAGGGCTGTGGAGTGCATTTTATGACTCTTAAAGGAAAGAAATTTGTTTAACATACACTTCAAATGATATGCTCGCTATATATATATATATAAAATTGGTGCAAAACTGCCAGTAACAGACGTTATAGCAATACAAATAACTAGAAATGTTCAATATGACCTCCATTGTTGTTAAGAATGTGTTCTATTCTGAAAATTGCATTTTTTACAGCAGAATGTGATACATCATCTGAAATGAACTAAACATGTCTAATATTGTTTTTTAGTTCTGATGAAGTTAGACAGCTTTCCCGATACACTTGGTCCTTCAAAAAACCTTGTGACCAAAAGTCATATGGGGTGAAGTCAGGTGATGGGGGTAGCCAAGTTGTTTTAAAAAAATGACCAATAATCTGTTCATCCGTAAAATTGCTGCTTTAACAAATTTGAGCACTGCGACAGATGTCAGGCTGTGCACCATCTTGCACGAAAATGGTTCCCGAAGACACCCACATTGTTGAAGTTATGGTATAGCTTAATTACTCAGCATGTCTCGGTACCTATGTCTAGTTACGATATAGGTGCAGAGGCCAGTCGGAATAACCACTTCGAAAACATTCGGTCCAGCAATAAAATTAACGATGAGTCCACACTAAACAGTTACTTTTGGCAAATGCGACAAGATCTTTTCTGAAATTTTAGAGTTTTTTCTTACCCAAATTTGACAGCTGTAGGTATTGACTTTCCCATTTAAACAGAAGTGGGCTTCGGCACTCCAAAGAATTGTCTATGGCCCGTTGACATTAACTGACATTCATGCTGAAAACTGAAGTCAAATGTTAGACAAATTTCCGAGTCACCACGTTGTAGCTGTTACACATGGTTTATTGGATAATATGACAATATTTTGATGTAACACTGTCCTTACAGTGGAATAAGGCTTGTTCCCTGCAAAAACAATACTGGTACATTTGTATTTCTGCATGGATATTGATTCGCAAAATCCATAACAGCCGTAACCACGTTTTCAATACCAGAAGTGTTTACTCGTTTTCAAGCTCTACTTGGTAGAATTCCAAGCTATCCCACTGCTTCAAATTTAGCCATCATTTTATGGAAAACACAAGTAGACATTGGTCCATGCCTTAAAAATTTTAAATACCAGAATTTTTTGGGTGCTGCAGCTATGTTGCCATTGTTTTGATCCTCTCTTTCTGTGAAAGTAAGACTAGGTCTTATATTAATTTTTGCTCTAAAAGACACATTGGGGTTTATTTTCAGGTGATGTCTTGTTTTTTTTATGCATAACAATTACATTTATTCATATATTCATGTCAGGGTTGGCTTTCTGCTGGAAGAAGAATATTGGAAGAAATTTTTTTTTCAGCTTTACATTTATTCAAATAATGAATTAACAAATTTTTTGAATTAGGAAATAGCAGGAAAACTGATCTTTTGCTATAGACTGCTTTATCGAAAAGATCAGCCTGAACTTAAATGCTAGTGAATTTGCTATGATGTAACCTTTGAATAAATATTATACACATTGTAGCGAAACCTGTTTTACTTCAAAATGCATCCCTTTTTACAATTTAGGTTATCTTGGTAAGTTTTTAATGCACAAAATAATTATTTTCTGGGTTTCTACCATGCTGGTTTTAACCTTTTATAACCAGTGGTTTTAACCATCTTGGCAGAAACTTGCCAATACTGATTCATGTACAAGAATCTACCTCTATTCATATACTCAAGTACAAAAATTTACACTCAAGTACAGTCATGTCATCTTTTTCTGAAACAACATCACGGAGCTGCAAACCCTGAATTCTGTCCTAAATTTCTTGTGACTCCATTTTTTGTAGCACCATTGGCCCTAATCTCTCACGTCTAACAATAGAGCTCTCTTCAAATGAACACTTCTTTTCTATGTAGCTTGCTTGTAGTGCATTGGCAACGGAGCTCAGTATTTTTATCTTGTGAATTCTTCACCCAAGTCGCAACCTCTTACACACTAGGCTTTACAGAATTTCCACACTGATTTCTTTCTATTCTATTTCCAATGTAGTAATTGATTTCCATGTGCGAATGGTCCTTGAATGGCTTCTTTATTGCAATATTAAGAGTCTGGACATAGGCAGGCAGTCCTGCTGGAATCATTATTTTATCTGTTCTTTTTTCTGCAAGGAAGTTCTTCACGTTTTTAGCATGAGGAGTGCTAGCTGAATCCCAGACTAGCAGATCTCTTTGGCCACCTTGCAGAACAGGTGGACCATTAAATCGACCCACTTCTTTATAACTGCTAGTGTGTACCAAATTTTTTCAGTTTCAAGAACTTAAAATGCCTGAACACGTTTAATCTGATCTTTCTTATCCATAGTGATGATTAGCCTTGCTTGGCGCAGAATCACCATTGTTGTCCTTGCGCCATAAAAATACAACCAACCAACAAACCAAGTGATGATTAAAGGTGGGCTTTCTTTCCATCCAAACTATTACCAAAATACAGGTTAATGCATCCACTTTCACAACCAGTGGAAGGAATACAGATTGACGAATCACCTTATCAATTGCCTTTTGAAATCCTTAACCCATAAACACTGCAGTTTCAGCCATAGTAATCATGTTGGAGAGTTGGCGTTTAGAAAAGTCAATGCATCAGTGAAGGACTTGAATGCAAGTCAAGTTTAATAACTTCAGTATCCTCCAGTTTGAATAGTATTATCGATTTTCTTAAAGATAGTTCATATCGCTGAAGGAAGCCATCCATCCAAAGGTGTAATGGTTTGAATTCTTCTGGGGATGGTGTCTATTTGTGGTGTCATTGCAAAAACAAATGTTTGAATCTAAGTCTTGCGAACAACCAAAATCTTTGCTCTTCTGTCAGTAATCCATTCACAGATGATGTCTTCCAATTCAGGGAATAATGATTGCCGACTTGATCCACCATTGTGCTTTTTAGCAATTCCCTTGTCCACCTGTTGACTGGGGTTATTATACTTCGATTGCCATTTTCAAACCGTTTAGAGATCTAGCACCTTTTATTTACAGAAAGCTGTAAGATTCTTGCCCTGGAAGTACTTCATGATTCCTTTCTTGTACTGGACAGAATAGCTTTCTTTTTGCACTCATCTTGTTTTAGGGATCAAAATATTATTCCTTTTAACTTTATTTTTAAACTAAATGTTAATTGAAGACTTACATAACAGGAGTGACAACAGAAACTGTTATGAATGATGGACCACACAAAAGGGGGCAAAAAATTGCAGTCACAAAATTCAGAAAACGTTAATTTTACACAAGTGCATTAAATACATTCATTACATCATATGGCATATTGAATTATAAAGATTCTAAATAGTCACAACCAAGTCCATTTATTATCATGTGCATATATATGTTGTGTTTGCACTCCGATTGGTCATTCAGCAATAAATCTGGCTATTGATCTGGGGTAGAGCTTATATTATGAGGATCTTGAAAATTCACGCTAGGGTTTATTTTCTGATTAGATCTTATTTTTGGGAAAAGATATTAATACAACTTCACCAAGAGTACCTTTTCCAGTAATATTAACATTACTCATGAGGTTAGGTGATCAGCTAATGTTTTTTGAAGAGTTTGCTTTCCTTTTATAGACATAAGTACTCAACATTATGCAAATTAGTGTAGTTATTGTTACAGCTCAATGTATTGAAAATTTTTGTACTATTTTTTAATATCTAAATTATGAGCCCATTGCTTGAAGTGTCTGTTGTCCAATTTTTTTTCTTTTGGAGCCTTAGAACATGCTCCAGAACTCTCTAAATAATGGAACAAATTTTCTAACCCTGTATTTATACTGTGAAGATTATGTTTATCCCAATTCTGTTCCCCCCTAAACATTTCGGTGCCCTCAACAGTCACCTTCAGACTCCTTGGGCTGGGTTTGGCTCTCAGTAAACACAGTTGTGTGTAAATGTATGGTAGTTCAGAGGTTATGTTAAACCAGTGGTTCCCAACTTAGTAGTTGCGAAATGATTTTTGGGAGGTCGCCACAACTATTTTTAGTTGCAATTATTTTTGTAAGGAATTTTATACCAAATGTTTCCAACGCTTTTATATTTCAACATGGCTACATTGCAATATTTTACTAATGGTTGTTAACTTTATATCTATAATATACAAGGTTCCTAAGAAAGTCCGAATGCGACCAATAACTTATAAACGAAGAAAGCTCTTGCACCAAAAGTTAGGTATTGGTATAGTAAAATGACTATACACTATCAGATGTGATAGACAGCAGCGCCCCTGGTGGCGAATCGATGAAGTTAAAAAAGTTGTTTCGAAAAATAATGAAGATGAGGAAATATTTTCAATTAGGAAGTTGTAGAGCATCCTTCATTTAGCAAGAAAAGGTGTATGGCTCACATACAATATGTACACATACTGCCACAAAGTGAGGTGTTCCAGAAGTTTCAAGGCAATACTTTCAGTTAATTTTTTCTGGTGTTTTAAGAGTTCAGTTGAAGTTCTTACAGGACAGAAACCATGGTCCCTTTCCTATAAGAACTTCAACTCTACTTCTAAAGTGCTAGAAAGCATCAACTGAAAACTATACATTGAAACTTTCGGAACACTTCACTTTACAGCTTTTACACTTCAATATACAGTTAACACGCAGTATGTGTACATACTGCGTGTTAGCTGTATATCTTTTCTTACTAACTGAAGGATGCTCTACAACTTTCTAATTGAAAATATTTCGCTATCTTTATTATTTTTCCAAATAAATTTTTGAACTTCCTCAATTCGCCACCACAGGCGCTTCCATCTATTTCATCTGATAGTGCATTGTCATTTTACTATAACAATCCCTAACTTATGTTGCAAAAGATGTCTTCATTCAAAAGTTACTGGCCGCATTCACACTTTCCTAGGAAGCCTGTACATTAATGTATGTAATTAATATAAGTAATTGATATTTTATGTATGCATATATATATACAGTAAAACCTCTCTACAATAATATTATATGGACCAAGAAAAATCTTCGTTGTAGAGAGAGTTATTCTTATAGAGAAAGTTCACTATACAGTAAAACTTTTCTACAGCACTATTACACGGATCGAGAAAAATATCATTGTAGAGGGATTTATCGTTGTTGAGAGGTTTTACTGTGTGTGTATATATATATACACACACACACACACACACACACACACAGGATGGAGCATTTAACCTGATAATGTAAAATACCTAAAAAAATCAGGATTTTACAAAAAAAAAAAATGTTTGAAACAAAATTTTCTTCTCTTGAGGGGAGGAAAATGTTTTTCATTATCTTCTACTTGGGGGTCATTTTCAAGGTCATTTGAAGGTCAAACTCGTTTTTTCAAAGGGAAACATATATTTTATTGTTTCCTATTTCTATTCCTCAAAAAAATAAGCAACTTTTGTTAAAAGCATTTTTCTGATTTAGCGCCCCGTTTCCGAGATATTTCAAAAATAAGCTTAAATAAAGACGTTCATGCCATATCATTGAAAACTAATTTAATATTTAAAAAAAAAAGAAATTAAGTATGCAGTACTTGGAGAGACATTGTACACACAAATAAAAATATGATTGGCTGATACGTCATATAACCGATTTATATTCCCTAGAAAAATGAGAGGTATCATGTGTGGTGCTAATTGGTACCAAAGCAAGACGGCTGCTTACTACTGGCATTCAGCCTTTCTTCTACTTCTGTCTTACAGCCGTCCATTTAGTGTAAGTCATTTAAAAGTTACTGCTTAAGTGCTAGGCTCAATTGGTTTATTGATTTTTAGTTTATTGTGTGTTAAAAATGAAGTACCTTTCTGTAGAGGGAAAAAGTCGAAATGGTACTTATTTATGGGAAATCTTGTGAAAATGCAACGTACATGATATGGCATGAACGTCGTTATTCAAACTTATTTTTTAAATATCTTGGGAACTAAGTACTAAATTAAAAAAATACTTTCTACAAAAGTTGTCTAAGTTTCCCTTTGAAAAAATAGGTTTGACCTTAAAAACGACCCCCAAGTAAAACGTAGATAATGAAAAACACTTCCCCCTTTTAAAAGAAGTAACTTTCGTTTCAAACATTTCTTTGTAAAACGCTTGTTTTCCGATATATTTTACATGTTAAATACATTATGTTAATTACATGTTTTACAAGTTAAATGGTCCACCCTGTGTGTGTTAGTGCATATACAGGGTGATTATAATTAAAGTTCAACTTTCAAAAAGCTGTAAAAAAAAACCACTGCTCAGAATGACCTGAAATTTGAACTGGATATATTCAAAGAAGGGGGAAATAGTATGGCATAAGAAAAAAATAGTACCAAATTTTAGCAATAGATGGTGCTTTAAGCATCGTAATATGCAAAATAAAAGACGTGTTATGCGCACGACACATTGCATTTGTTATAAAAACGCTGGGTACATGGCGTTTTCCTCATATAGCGTCTGAGAAGCTTGTCATGACTCTCTCAATGAAGGATCGCACTCTGCTTGTGAAGCTCTTTTATAAGAACGGTGACAGTGCGCCAGTAGCTCTAACGAAGTTCAGGACAGTAAAGGGTATGAAAAAAGGTTGTGGTCCGATGTCTGTCAAGGGTCTTGAGAAAATGATTAAGAAATTCGAAGAGACAGGTTCTTTTGAAGTGAAATCTGGCAGTGGGAGGAAACCAATTGCTTCGATGTCAGTAGAAGATGTGCTCACAGCATTCCAGGAAAAGACGAGCAGCGGTGTGCGAACGTGCAGTGCACGGGGAATTTCCCGAACTTTGGACATATCTGTGAACACGGTGCATAAAATTGTACGAAACATCCTGTATTGCTATTCATACAAAATTACCCATGTTCAGGATTTGCTTCCTGCTGACCCGCCAGTAAGACACACTTTTGCTCTAGAATTTCTTGCTCACATGGAATTGGACAATGAATGGCCATGGAACATTTCGTGGATCGACGAAGCCCATTTCCATCTCCAAGGACATGTCAATACTCAGAATTGCAGAATATAGGTAATGGAAAACCTGTTCTAACATGAACCAGCATCTTTTCATTCTGCAAAGGTAACTGTGTGGTGCGGGTTGACACCATTGTTTATCGTAGGGCCATTTTTTTTCGAGGAGATGGGTCGTGCGGGTCCTGTTACCTGTACCGTCAATGGTAAACGCTATGAGAGTCTTTTGCGCAACTACATCATTCCAACACTTCAACAGCATGCATGTGTGGGTAGCATTTCTATGCAAGATGGCATTCCTCCGCACATTGCAAAGCCAGTGAAGCAGCTGCTGAAGAGGCATTTTGAAAATGATAGAATTATCAGCCATCATTTTCCAACAGCCTGGGCATCAAGATCGCCTGATCTTAATCCTTGTGACTTCTGGATGTGGGGTTACCTAAAAAGTGTTGTGTTCAGTAGTCCGATTGAAAAATTAGCTGAATTGAAGGCACGCATTGCGCAACACATTCACAATGTGACCTCTGAGACAGTCCGATCTGTTGTGGAACATGCTGTTTATCGGTTTCAACTTGTGGGAGAAAACGGTGGACAGCATATTGAACATGTCTCGTGCAAGTCTGCCGATAATTAAAAACCGATTTCATTGTTGCTTTTTATGCGGTTTTTAGCCTCAGGACAATTAGAAACTGATTTCATTGTTGCTTTTTATGTGGTTTTTAGCCTCAGGACAATTAAAAACCGATTTTTCCCATCTGATGTGGTACGACCCTGTCACGGTGGATGGACTTTCCGCTAACAGTGCCACAACTGTTAAATGACTTGGAAGTCATTTTTTCAATGTTAAAAAAAAACAAAAACAGTCCTGCACGCCATCGTATTGCGATTCAAATGTCACTTGTAGCTACACCCATTTATGTTATGATGCTTAAAGCGCCATCTATTGCTAAAATTTAGAACTATTTTTTTTCTAATTCCATACCATTTCCTCCTCCTTCGAGTATATTCAGTTCAAATTTCGAGTCACTCTGATGAGTGGTTCTTTTTTCACAGCTTTTTGAAAATTGAACGTTAATTATAATCACTCTCTCTCTCTCTCTCTATATATATATATATCACATCATCATATTCAACCATTATCTATCCACTGAAGGATGAAGGTCTCTCCAAATGATTTCCAGCAATGTCAATAATGACAAGCCTGGATAGTTTAAATATTCACCATTTATTTTTATTCCCTTGTTATTCCAATTTATCTGCTGAAAAATCATCTGTAAAGCTGAAGTAAAAAGTTTTGGAGAAATGGTATCTCCCTGCCTCACACCTTTACCAATTTTGATAGTTTTGGTATCTTTATGTAACCGAAATTTTGCACTTGCATTTTTATACACACGTTTCACCATGTCAATGTACACATCCTCAATGTCTGTTGATCTTAAAGAGTTGATGACTGCTGATGTTTTAATAGAGTCAAAGGCCTTCTCATAGTCAATAAATGCAACACACAATGGAAGTTCATATTCATGTGTTCTTTCAATTAATTCTCTTAATACTTGAATATGGTCCACTGTACTGAATCCACTTCGAAATCCAGCTTGTTCTCTTGGTTGAGCTGCATCTAATTTTTTCTGCAGGCGATGTGTTAGCACTTTTGTGAAGATTTTATAAATAGCAGGTAACAAGCTAATTGGTCGGTAATTTTTCAAATCCTCTTTATCACCTTTTTTATGCAAAAGAATTACTGTTGCAGAATCCCATTGGTTTGGTATGTTACCGCTGTTAAGACATTTGGTAAAGAATTTTGCAAGTATGTCTTCTACATATTCTCCAGCTTCTTTTAGGATATCTAATGTAATACCATCATCGCCAGGGGCTCTTCCTTTCTTCATACTTTTTATTGCAAATGAAACTTCTTCTTTTAAGATTTTAGGAGCTGTTCCTTCGACTATTTCAGTGTCTTCGTTTAATCCACTGTTACTTTCATATAGTTTTTTGTAGAATTCTTCAACTCTTCTAAGTATTTCTTCCCTATTTCTTGTTACGGTGCCATCCTCTCCTTTTAATGCAATGATGTGTTTCTTCCCAACAGATAAACTTCCTTTAACAACCCTAAGGCTCTTGTTATTTTCAATGGCTTTTGCTTAATTAATTTACCTGGTCCCCCATTTGGGTGTTTCCATGTCCATTTTCTTTGCGGTTTCTTCTTAAAAAATGAATTCATGATGCTAAGATTTTCAGCTTCTGCAAATTCGATGAGTTGATCGCCACGTTCATTCCTTTCCCCATATCCGTATTTACCAACCGATGTCTCTCCTTGTTCCTGTTGTCCAATTCTTGCATTGAAATCCCCCATGATGAGCTTGATATGTTGTTTCCCTTTGGTGTGTAACTCTTTGATTTCTTCATAAAATTCTTCAACCTCTTCGTCGGTATGGCTTGATGTTGGTGCATATACCTGTACTATTTGAAGTTGGTATCGCTGGGTTAGTTGAACAACGAGCCTCGCTGCTCGATCTGATGTACTTTCAACTTCCAGAAGACAGTCTTTAATTCTTTTGTTGATTAAGAAGCCAACACCACTTGTTCTTCCAGTTTCCGTTCCTCTATAATAAAACAAATGTCCACTTTTAAGTTCCACCAACTCTTCACCTTTTCTTCTAACTTCACTGAGTCCTACAATGTCCCATTTGATCTTGTCAAGTTCTTCTTCCAATTCCTGAAGTTTTGCTTCAGAAGCAAGGGATCGTCCATTAAACGTAGCCAAGGTCAATAACAAACGGCAGCCTGGGCCATTCCAGTGATTCTTAGCACCCCCTGCTTTCATGCCACACTGACCGCTGCCTTGATCAGGAGCACTCCAGCACCTGGAGACTAGGGGCCATGGTTTCTGGTGTGTCAACATAATGGAGGAATTAGCCATCATTTCACCACGCTGGCTAGACGGGTTGGTGAATTAGCCCTCCCCTTCCGCCTTTCTATCACAGCACTTGGTGAGTAGGACACTAGGTTACTGGCCTGGCCGGTTCCACACATCGTCACATACGTTCAGCGTGTGGGTCTCCTTCCAGTTAGATACCAGCAACCCTTTTGCAGGCCATATATATATATATATATTGTCCTTGAACTAGATGGGTAAATGAAATAAGAAAAACAGATTTGGGTGACGTGGAAGCGAATTGTTGTTGGTAGACTTATGTGGAAATCATTTGGAGAGACCTTCATCCAGCAGTGGATAGATAATGGTTGAATATGATGATGATGATATATATAATATTAGCATAACAATTTTGTATTTAATGTGTTTTCTTTGCTGTTAAAATGCTTCTATCATGCAAATGTGACTTACGAATAGAGAGGGAAGTCGCAGATCTTTCGCTTACTACATATAAAAGGGGGTCGCAGATTACTTGGCTACTATAAAAGTGGGTCGCGGCTTGAAGAAGGTTAGGAACCACTGTGTTAAGTCATTTCAGCTGCCTCATATCATTCATAGAAATTTGACCCAGGGTAATTTTGTTGAGGTAGGATTAGCTCTGATAAAAACGTTTATATTCCATGAATATGGTAATGGGTAAGAAGATTCTGGTGTTGTATTACGGAGTTAAAACGAAATTATTTTTTGTGTTAAAACATATGCATAATATTTTTAATTGAGATGATGTAAAACTAAAGTGTGAGATGTGTGACCTTTAATCATTAGTGTTTTCTAGGTGCAGAAGATTGGAAGACTGTTACAGATCCTGAACAATTGCGATGTCTCGGAATGACAAAAAGTGTTCTTTGTGTATGTTATGTTTAGTATAAATAAGATATGGATATAATTTTATATATTAATATGGGCCCTGCAGTGGTAACATGTTCGTCCAGCTTGAAGTTATCCCAGGTTCGACTCCCAACTGTGCTTTAAAAAAAAAACTTACTGACTGCTCACCGTAGTCTAGGGTTGGATACGAAGGCCTTAAAAGGTTTGGATTCCTTGGAAATATGTAGGTCCTTGCACAGCATGATCCTTGCTGTCCTTGCACTGTAAAACTCACAGAAACAAAGAATGTACAGGGTGTCCATAAATGAAATTCACTGATTAAAAAAATTAATGATGTAGAAATTGAGCAAATTAGAAACATAATTTAAAGAAAAATGTTTAGATGCATTGAACTCTGTTTTTCTCTATTTAATTTAAAAAATCGTTTAAAATTTGTTTAATTTCCATGTCTTCAATTTTCTTAATCAGGGATTTACTTTGTGGACACCCATGAATTAATGTGGATGCAATTTTTTAATATGACCGTGCACCATAAAAATTCGATCATCCAACCGTTTTTTAAAATAATGCTATTGTGACTTGAAATTTGGTTTCTCTAAGTCTTCAGTAATTGTGCCTTTGGAACTGATAATAAATTAGAATTTTTTTTTATGTAAATGTTATTTTTACTGCTTTTGTGCTTTATTTGTTACTTCCTTATTTCTTCCCTCCCCCCTCTCTCATATATATATATATCATCATCATCATATTCAACCATTATCTATCCACTGCTGGATGAAGGTCTCTCCAAATGCTTTCCACACAAGTCTATCCTGAGCAATTCGCTTCCACGTCACCCCAACCTGTTTTCTTATTTCATCCACCCATCTAGTTTGAGGACGTTTTCTAGGTCTTCGGTGGTCTCTTGGAATCCAGTTCAGAATTTCTGTTGTCCATCGTTGATCAGTTCTTCTTGCAATATGCCCAGCCCATCGCCATTTCAGCCCTTTTACTTTAACAATGATGTCCTCTACTCTAGTTTGCTCTCTCACCCAAGTGTTTCTTTTTCGATCTCTCCTAGTTATTCCAAGCATGCACCTCTCCATGCTCCTTTGCGTTGTCTGTAACTTTCGTATTGCTCCAACTGTTAGACTCCATGTCTCTGATCCATAAGAGAGGACTGGCAATACACACTGGTTGAAGACCTTTCTTTTTAGACACAAAGGCAATTTCCCCTTCAGGATAAAACTGTTTCTTCCAAATGCACTCCAGCCAAGTTTAATACGTCTGTTGAGTTCTTTCATAATGTTGCCATCCATTGAAATCAGCTGGCCAAGGTAAATATATGAATCAGCAATTTCTAGCTCAGTGTTGTCAACTTGTATTTTTGTTTCCTCTACAAAATTATTGAACATGATCTTAGTTTTTTGTAGGTTCATCTTGAGTCCAACTTCTTCACTTCTAGTTGAGAGC
>QLNU02015360.1:65905667-65918570 GCA_006491805.2 Dysdera silvatica
TTGTCATATGCAAAAGAATATAATTTTTTTTCATAAAATCAAACGAAAATTTCTTATATTGCATTTTCTTTTAATTGAAAGATCGTATATGATAAAGCGGTCAGTAGCTGCCCCTGAGATTGGCCCACCCAGGTGTGGAGGCACCTTTTGCACCTCTGCCAGAAAGGGTCCTGCACCTAAAAATATTTCGTAAAGTGCTTCACGCCTTTATTTCTTTAATAACGATGGTCAGATATTTTGTGTAACTTAAAAAAATTGTTAGACCTCTTTCAAATTGAAATTCCTCTGATTTTCCTCTTTAAAAAATGTCGGGAAAGCGTACTGAAAAAAAAATTCCAAAAATTTCATAGAGTCTATTATTCAGAACCTACTGTAATGGGAATTTATGCACCTTAGGGGTTATGGTAACCCCATAAGGGACGTTTCAGAACCTTGTTTTAGTTTTTTAAAAGGACTTCTAGACCTTGGATCTCTTCAGTTCTGCAAGGAGTCAGGTAGGCTGTTCGTGTGTCACTAGGTATGAGAGAACTAGCACAGGGCTGGTAGGTGTCCCCCCCCGCTACTGGAAGAAAAATATTTCTGCACTTTGCATCTCCTAAACTTGGAATTTTGTAGCTTTTCCTTGTTCAAGCTCTTTCTTCTTTTTGTAAAGATAATGTGTAGTGGGCCCTGTCAGCCGGTTCTGTATTATTGCACCGAGGAGTCCAAAATGATTAGAACTCAGTTTTGGAATCTGCATGTTTCTCATGACATCTTTTTTCTTAGATTTATTGTTTAACTCGGAGCCAGACTAAGGTTTTCAGGGCCTTGGGCTACTGAAAAATTTGGGGCCCCCTATTCCCTTTTTACAACAGAAGTGTATGGCAACAGACTGCATCTAGTGTTGACTTTTAAAATTAGTCTTAGTCTAATTTCTGTGCAGGCATGAAGAAAAGCATTGAATTATTAATTTTTAATATTTATTATTGAAGAACCACAAAAACCCAGTTGCCACATATCGGTGAAATATAAAACATTTAAAGTTGCTTTTATGGATATTTCAATGTTTTTAAGTGAAAGTTATTGAAGTTGGATACTTGTTTAATACATCTCGCTGAGATCTACACTCCCTACAGCGTATACAACAGCTTTATTTAAGTATATAATAGAGTACAACAAGAATTAGAAATGAATGCAAAAAAAAAATTCAGAAGTTCCCACGTATTTTGCATTCGCGCTCAGTTGACGCGTGATACCGTTAGCAGACGGGTTAGTCCATTGCAGTTTAGGGAAGGCCGTCTTGGAGGAACTGGTTTTTCCCGCATGAAAAACCAGTTTCGGCAAGACGCCCTTCCCTAAACTGCAATGGACTAACCCGTCTGCTAACGGTATCAGGCGTCAGGTCTGCGCGAACGCACAATAATTCATGAGTTTCTTTTACAGTCTTTAAAATTTCCGTGTTCGCAAATGATTCCACGACATTGTCGAATGATAACTCCTTAACAACACCATGCTCTATTGAGATGATGGCAAGACCATTAAGTCTTCGTTGCAGCATTGTCGATCGCAATTTATTTTTTATTAAAGCCATGGGTGTGGGGGGGACCCACACACCCCACTGGGCATGTACAGATATAGGAAAATTACTGGGTTACAAAAACGTCTGGAAAATAATATTCCATTATGTAAGGTATTTGCTATAGCTGATGGCGAGTTTATACAACTTTTGAGCTTGATGAGATCATAATCTTGGGGGCTGCTATAACGAACAAGTACTAAAATAAAAGTTTATGAGTTTGTAAAAACTAGAATTTCATTAACTTTGTTCTTAAATACGGAAAAACTTAATCACCAAAGTTTAAAACTGGCCTCATAACATTATTCACATATATATAAAAACTATCACATTTCTTTTAAATGTCCACACTTAGTATATTTATTGAGTATGTATACACTGAAGCATCGACAGATAGCTAACTATTCACAATCTCATACGCATGTAAGGCTGGCCAGTGTTTTCAACCGTAGTGTTATTTTAGATCTATAGGAATCTGAGAGCCGAGTGGCCTTTAATGATATTCAGTGCATAAAACAAACTAGGAATTAAATTTCACATGAATCTGCAAGGGCTTACTCCGAATACTTTGAAATCAGGCAAAACACATAAAATATAGTTTTATACGGATCTGTTGATAACAGAAACATGCTCTATAATTTAACAATGAATAATCACTATTAACATTAATTACACTTTGATTCAAGAATACACTTTAAATGTTAAATTTGTATAGTAGTACAGAATTACAATTAAAGAGAGGGTGTTTAAAGATCTATGAATAAAGAATTCTCAAGCAAATCTCAAATTTATTATGCATATTATCTTGGGCATACAGTTTCGATCTATGAAAAAAAATCAGTTCAAAATTCCACTGCCGGGATGAAATTTGGCACTGTTTTACCCTTAATTTGTATATTTATAGGTTATGTAACAAGTTTTAGGTATATAACAGAGATAAAAAACTTTATTTCAATTAAGGTGAATGAAATACAAATTACAAATGTGGAATATGGAAATGAAGATTAAATCACAGATATGGTCCTTCATCGCTATGCTTTAAAAACTGCATTCACTAACAAATACACTTGATAGCAAAATGCATCTGGTCTGAGTGAAGTTATCATGCATATTGTGAAATGCTGTCTTTTAAAACAGCTAACTTGAGAACATTGCCTTAATAAGTCTCTTAAAATGTTCTAAGAATTTCTCTGCCACAGTACTGGAATGATAAAATGCCAGAACGCATCCCTCTATTTTCAGTCATTAGCTGAATACGTCACTGGCCCAAATGCAGATTTTTTTTTAAAAGACACCTGATGAATGATGCTATGTGAAACCCCCACTACACTATTATTTTTGGCAAATGTAATGAAATTTGTTGTGAGCATGCAAGTTTTAGTCAAATCAAAGATGGCAGTTATGAGCATCCACAGTACCATTCAAATAAATATGAGCCGCCTCATTCCACAGAATTTGTCAAAACCATACATCAACAACCATTATTCGAGCTGTGAATGTTAATGCAAATGTTTTCTGCTTCTTATTATTCCTAGAAATCAGAATTAAACTCGTCTGCATCCATATACTGGTTTAATAGTGTTTGTTTGTTTGTTTTTTGGTTTTACGGCTCAAAGACTACAGTGGTCATGCTGCGCCGGGACCTACTGTTTTCCGAGGAATCCGAACCTCTTATGGCCTAGGGAACCAAACCCCGGACTACAGTGAGCAGTGCGATCTTTTATGAGGTTTCATAGTGAAAGTTCAAGTTTCCTCAAGACAAAAAATAATTTTTCTAATATTAATAATAGCTAGACACTTTTTTTTTTTTTTTAAACGTTGGAATTCTTAAAATGTAGAACTGGTATTGCTGCTTCATTGCTAGAAATGTTCAAAGTGAGTAATATGTGATCAGGTGAAGTGAACATTGTGACTCTCATATTTCAAAGAGTTGTGTAAAACATTTTGGCTTCCTTTACATTCCTGAAATTTGTTGGATAACATAGATAACATGAAAATTAGAGAAAAAGTAGCACCAGATTTTACCTTAGTGACACATTTTTTTTTTGGGGGGGAATCGAAGTTGTATACTTAGGATAGTATGTATACCAAATTTGGTTGAGATTTGTCAAATAGTTCTTTCTACATAAAGTTCAGAACACCTCCTCTTTAACTGTGATTAATTAGATCACCCTATATGTAAAATTTCTAGTTACATGGAAATTATAGAAAATGTATACATGTTACATAGTACTTACATTTTATTAACTCCATTTTCATTTATTCGTTTTATTTTACTAGCACTGTTAATCAGTATAGTTGAAATTAATTCACCAAGCCCTTCAAAAATGTATCTGAAAATAAAAAGCTAATTCTATAGCAGAGAATTAAAAGAAAATTCATTTTGATAATTCGCAGTTTTATGTTCTAAGATTGCTTGGGTCACCAGGGAATTGGACAATGGTTTCCAAATCACATACCTAGTCTGTCTTTCTAGCGCTAGGAATGGATAAAATGGAGAAATAAAGCAAAAAGGTAAATTTATATACTATCCAGGGTGATTTAGAATAGATGTCACTGCAATTATCTTTTTAACCATTAGTTGTTGGATAAACTTCAGTGGAAAAAATGTACTCAAATTATGTAAGGATGTTGAATATGTTATTTAATTTTCTACATGGGCCCTCTACTAAAGAATTTTCAATTGGAAAAATGTTGTCCTATATCTGATTAGTCAAATGCTAAAGATTTAATGTTTCTATGTAGAATAGTTGCTGAAATATTGAATATATAAAATTATGGAGTTGGTTGCACATTAAATAGGGGCCACCTATAAATTGAAAAAAGGAGATAGCACTTTAATTAAATTCCAAGTTTATGTACCATTTAAAACAAATTTCCATGTGTGTGCTCCATTCCTTTTCTTGCAGAAATGGTTCCCTAAGCTTGCCATTATTTGGCTAAAAAAGTCACCAGAACAGAAATGAAAACTTATAAGTGATGAAATTAAAATTTTATAGCAATTCAATGTGGAGTGTTCATTCACTACATTGGAAAACTTACCATAAACATGATTTTTTTATATGATTCCTTAAAAATATTATAGAAATGTTTATTTAAGCTTGTTTTTTTCCCCTGAGGGCTTTTAAATTTACACAATCTAAGCCACAAATAATTCGAACAAGCATAAATGGAGTATGTTAAGTATTGTAGCAAAACTGAAAGCACTGGAATGTACTGACAATGTAAAATATATAAGATGGATGTGTGATAAACCAGATGTTGAAAAAAATATAATGATTGACTCTTGAGAAAACCTGAAGTCCATTCAGAACTTCAGTGTGTAAGTAGAATTGGAAAATGATTCCAAAGTGTTATACTATGAACACAAAAATTAAAATTACTGATGATGCACTATTGGTATATATTCATACAAAAACGCCAAAGAGGAACATTATTTAGTGGACTGGTTTTGACAGAAAATGAAGTACAATTGTACAAGAAAGTACACAGCAGAAAAGAACAGATAATGAAGTATGGCTTTCATGGTGGAAAAATGCCATAGAGTTCATTATCTGGATATTTGCTACGACAAATCATTAGCAGATAAAAAGGCTGCAAGTGCATTTCTGACACATTGCATGCACACAGAAAATCTAGAACATGAATGAACTGGGCATAAACTTTAAGCTTCTGATGAAACCATTAGCACAATCACAAGAAACACCTGGCACTATCTTCCAAATGAATAAATGATCATTATGATTCTTGGTATGAATATTTCCAAGTTACAACAACTGACCCTCTTCATTGTAGAAATATTGACCAAACAAAAGCATTTAAAATTATGAAATGGTATTGAAAAATGAACCGTAAACTACAATCAGGTCAGAGCCGTATATTGAAGATTCCACAGATCGCAAAAACATTGCACTGTTTTTCGAAATAATTATCAGAATTAAAAAATCTTAGAAGAAAAAGACATCGACATATGGATTGCATGCAATAATTTTAGAAAAATTATATATTAACAGAGGTAAAACTACTGAAATAGCTAATAAAGAAGAAATTATAGAAAATTAAAAACCAAAAGAATCTTGAGGCTATGGAGAGAGAGAAAAATTAAAAAAAAAAAAACTGAAGAAAACAAAAGCACTCGAAACTGTGATACAATATAGAACAGCAAACTAAATCATATACTATGAATATAATTATGAAAATAAAGGCATAAATTTGTTTCAAAAGCCAAATTTAAATCAAATCAAAAAATACACTTGAAAAATACCAATTTCTCATGGAAGTAAATGCTTGATAAACATTTATATACAGTATTTATATTTTATATGATTAACAATAATATAAATCATATTTATGTGTTTTTAGATTAACCGAGAATTGTGTTGTTGTTGTTTTTTCACCTACAGTTAGGTCATATAGGTAGTGTTTCATCTAGAAAAAAATTAGGGCAGGGCACATGGCCTGACAAAACACCTTTTTTTCGGTGCTCTAAATACACAGATACTCATGATGAACAACTGCAGTTATGTCAGCTTTACTGTTACTAACTCTTTTAAACATCATCTTAATTGGTTTAGTTCCTATTGCTGCTTCCTTTAAACTTTTTAGTTTTCATTTGCAGGTAAGCATTTTTTGGAGGTTTTTTTTTTACAAGTATATGTGAAAGGCGAGCGGAAGGTGTGCGTGATTATTGCAATCTAATGTCAGTGTTGCCAGATGGCAAGATTAAAAAATCTCAACTTCATACAAAATAATAATTAAATTAATATAACTATAAAATTTAGTTAAACAATATCCTATACTATATGACAAGTAAGCTTCATAAAATAGGGATGTAAAACATGCTTAGTTTAGTGCTTAAAGACAAACAAATTGATTTTAACAAAAATTTGATCTCAAAAATACGTGGAACCGCTAACGTTTGTCGGAGTAGTCCATGGTTGAAAGTCTGCAAACCTGGCAACAGTGCTTTGTTTACAAATATTCGTCAGCAATCTCATTTTGCCAAAACCATCAGTGTTATTACGAAAATGAAATAATGAAGTACAAAATTTTTATAAACCAATAAATTTCGTCACGCGTTTTGGATTCTAACGTGGGAATTTGAATTATCATCGGGGACGGATGGTGCATTATTTTCGGAAGGCTGGGAAGGACACTTCGGCACAAGGGCATGGCACTTAATAGGTTCAGCAGGGCATTGCGCCCTTCTATTTCGCTTTAGATGAAACACTACTATAGGGACCGATTAATTAATCAAGAATCTATTATATTGCTTTTCTTACGTATAACGGATTTTGATGTTATGGTTGGTTATTGGGCGTATTTAAGGAATATGTGTAATGTGCATTTCTATTTCTACAGATGACAGCAATCTGCCATTTTCACAAACGGATGGCAACACCGATTTTCTTTCAGGGTCATATAGACACATGTGTTGTGATGTGATTTTACTACATATAATTATGTGAATAATCCCACTGGATTTAATTTATATAAAATTTGCATGGATATTTATATTGATTTAATACGTAAATCATTTTTGGATATTAAATGCTATTTAGTGTTATACATTTCCGGGAGCCATTTCAATAAGATTGAGTTTTACGGTAGGTGGAAGAATAGCAAGGGTCATACTGTGCCAAGATCTCTAATTTGCCAAGGAATTCAAACCTCTTAAGAGCTAGGGAATCAACCCATGGACTATGGTGAGCATTTAATCAGTAAGCGTTCCTTTTTTGCCGCAGTTGGGAGTCAAATTTGGGATAACCATATGACAGTCCAACACATTACCACTGCACCACCACAGGGCCACTTCAATAAAATTTCACAATGGTACCATACACTATGGTCAAGCCATATCACACATCCGCTAAATTGGTGACAACCATCTCTCTCTCTCTCTCTCTGTAAAGATTTAACACACACAGAAATTTAGGTTTAAAGTCGTCACATTAAAAGCATGTTGCTGTTACATAGATTTTCGTATTATTTATCATAAAGCAAATAAAATATTGTATAATTAATGCAGTAATTAAAAGATTAATTTTTTATTATTTTTGAGAAGGAAATCTACATGGAACTTACTTTGTTTTAGCAGGTCTCATTCCTAATTGCAGAGATTCATCAATTTTTGCAAGATCAGAATTCAGCTTCAGGATTTCAGGATCAGGTTCTTGATTATCCAATCTTGTGGCATAGCAACCCTTAATAAAAACTGAAACACTTAGAAATCATGATAGACAGAGTCTATAAACAAAGTTAACTGCATTCAAGAAACCTGTTTTCGTTGTACATAATTTTATCAGAGATAAATAGTTTGTGAATCTTATATTCCTAACATACATTATGCATTACCTGGAACAAATCGGTGGCTATATGTGACCTTTAAATCATATTATATTAACACACAATCAAGCTTGTTGGGAGTTAAACCCAACTTAGTGGGTCTGAAGACAAAGCTCTTAACCATTAACGTGTCAAAAATAAATATAAATTCAAACATTTTCTGAACAGAACATACACTGGTTTCCACAAAATAAGCAACAAATCAAAAACCATAATAATTTAGCTAAATCTAATTCAAAATTTGAATGTGTCAAGACCGAAGGCATTCTAACGGAGTGGTGCTTAGCATCGATTTATGCAAATGCACAAGAGTTTAAAACTATCTGTTTAGCAGTTAGTCAACAATTCATGTGTAGCAGTTAATGAAAAGATTTCGAGATAACTAATTTATTACAATAACATTAAGACGTCATTTACTAGTGGAATTATGTTGCAAAACTATAGGTGGACTCAAAAAGCAGGTTAATGGCAGACAGATATTGGCAAATAACTGAACGTTGATCATTCTGTGGTCAGCTGGATGTAGCACAACTTCCAAATCATGGAGTCAGCTTTTTGAAGATACAATGAAAGTAGGCTAAGGATTATGATCTCCTCTGATGATGGATACTTTCAAGTGATACGTGATTGGAGATGTTTTAGTTGATTGTCTCGATTATTTAAACTCCTCGAAACTTCTTGACGGTTGTTAAACCAGACTCGATGCCTCACCGTGGATGATGGAACTAGTTCGCAACTTCTTGGTTTGTTATTGGAAGCTGAGTAAATACCCCTCCCCCAAATTATGAATTTTTAAATGATACAGCGTTTTAATGAAAGCACAACAGTAGTTAATTATTGAATGTTTCTTATGTAAACGCAGATTCAAATCAGTTCGCTATTAAGAATGGCGGATCCAGAAATCTTTCAAGGTGAGGGAGGGGAGGGCGAGTTGTTTCAGATTTCTATTTTTGGTCAAGTATTCGGTACTTTTGATTTTATTTTCCATGATACTAGGGCAGGAGGCAATTGCCACCCCCAGATCTGCCAGTGCACTTTTGTAAATGTAAGTTAAAAAAACTTTCATGTGTACATAGAAAAACATAGTTTAAATATTTGTTAACAGATGGCCCACACAAAATAAACGTTAATCCAATTTTTTCAAATAGAAGTTGTATCTCAATTTGTATTATAACTTTGCCTTTTTTGAGACAGAAATATATAGCTCATGTTCTTTTTATTCTTTCAAGTACACAACTGAAAACTTAATTTTAAAAACTTTCATAAACCTTGAATGAGCTATATTATTTATTGTTTGTGCCTGTAGATGGAAAGCAAAGGCAATCTTTTTTTTACGATAAGAGTTTTATCATATCTTATACCATACCTTTAACATAGTAGAGATAAATTATTTACACATATTTTTTGTTAATTTAAATGTGCAATAATAGATGGCTCACAGCAATGGCAGGCGGACAATGGTAAAACATCTGATGACTCTTGATTGCAGCTGAATATCTCGATTTTTAAGTTCAAGGATGAATGAATCGTTAACTCTGTTGTAAACTTTTTTTTTTCCGATTCTTTCGATTTTAAAAACATTTAGCAATTGCCTATCACCAATATTTGTAGCTCTTTGCACAGAGGAACAGAACTGCTACTTCGACGTATCTCAGATATGTGCCTTCTGAATACTGTCTGCCCTGTAACTACAGTAAGCAAAAAGGAAAACTGTATGCTAGACAGGTATTATGTGTGTGTGTATACCTTTACTTTGTGCCATAGAAGTGAACATTTAAATTGGGCACACATATATTTGAACTGGGCACACATATATTTGAACTGGGCTCAAAATTAATGGATGTTCATACTTTTCATGAATGAGTCAAGATTTGCTTTACAGAGTGATGAGTTTACATCTGGAGAGAGGCAGGTATTTGATATCATCCGTTCAATATCCAGGAAAGGGAAACACATGGTAGAGGTAGATCGTGTGTATAGGGAGGCATATCCTTAGGTAACCTTTGGTCCGTACTGACCTTCAAATGTTACCATATTGGAACCTCGATGGTCAGAGGTATAAAAACCAAAGATCCTGTAACTCATTGTACATCTGTACACAGGTACAATTAGTGATTCATTTAAACTAAAAGCAAGTAATACCCACTACCATAAGGGAAGCTTTGTGAAGAAATATCTGAAAGAGGAGACTGTCCATATGGATTGGCAAACATGCTCTCCTGGCCTGAATATCATTAAGTATGTTTGGGATATTCTCGGTAGGTGCGTTATTGGCCATGACTCCCCTCCCCCTAAACCTTGTAAAATTTTTTTAGAACTGCTTTACATAAACAATGGCTGTTGCTACCCATGGATCCCATTGACATTATTAATTGCATGGAACATTACTGTCCGGCCTATATTGCTACTTGAAGTGACTACACTCTGCATTGAGGTCTATTTATTTTCGACTATCCATCTTTGTCTAATTATGATACCTATATTTCTGACTTTTATTATTTACATGACATATAAATCACATTATTTGCATAGTGTATAAATACCATATTATTTGCATAGCATGTACATAATATATTATTTGCATAGCATGTAAATAATATATTATTTGCATAGCATGTAAATAATATATTATTTGCATAACACATACTAAATGAAAATGCTTTGCCTTAAATGTTCTTGTGGTTTTTAGTCGCATATGGTATGATACAAATAACCAGGGAATTTTATTCAAATTGGTTGCATACTTTTTGAGTTACCAAGATTTTCGATTTGTTGCTTAATTAATGGAAACCAAAGCAGTATCACGAAAACTGAACATGCTCTGATGGAGAACATAGAGTAAAATGAAGTACATTTCTGTTATAAGAATACATTGTTTGTTAATGAAATAAGCAATCCATATAATAGTAAATAATTATTAATTAATTATATAGTAAATAATTATTAATTAATATATAAATAATTAGTATTATATAGTAAATAATTAGTAATTAATTATATAGTAAATAATTAATAATTAATTATATAGTAAATAATTAGTAATTAATTATATAGTAATAAATTAGTAATTAATTATATAAAAATAATTAGTATGATTATATAGTAATTAATTAGTAATTAATTATATAGTAAATAATTAGTAATTAATTAGTAATTAATTATATAGTAATTAATCAGTAATTAATTATATAGCAAATAATTATTCATTATCGATTCTTTACATGAAATAAAATACAAGTTTACACCCCATTAACATGAAACATCTACGCAAAAATCTGTTTAATAGCATTTTAAGTTTGCCATCAAAGGGAGAAAGTTTTCTACATTTCCTAGTTGCATTTAATTTGTTATTTTAAAGGCCATTTATTTAAATTTTAAATCAATTTAGACTGTAAGCAATTACAAAGTGATAATTTAAATGAAACACAAAGTATAACAATAATGTATCTTACATGAACAGCCAATGGTTGCAAATAATAAAAACAATGAACTCGAACTTCCAGGTGCAAAACAAGAAGAATTATATCTGCCATCTCTTCAAAATCGTGGTATATAGACTCTAGATTACTGAAATATATGAGTAAATAACACATAATTAAATTGTGCACTATTAGTGTTAAGTAGTCATGATTTTAAGATGTAAGTATAAATTTAATTTATGGTGAAATATTTATTATTAATTACGATGTGACAGTGATGAGAATCTGATCCCCCCAAATGTCTACGGTCTTCTATTTACCCTATATTCTATATAATAAGGCCTTATGTACACAATACATATTTTTTAACAAGTAAAATTTTTGTCACTGTTCCAACATATAAGAAAAAATTCCATAACATTTCGAGAATTACCGTTCCTTTTATCAAACAAATTGTCAAGAAAGTAAGAATGTCCTATGTTTATACCCATAGTTCTGAATTTTCCTAGAGCAATCCTGGGCCTACTTTCTTGCATGAATCTTATATAACTCAGGCATAGGTTTTGCGATATTAATAGCCTGATTTAGCAATTGAAAAGTCTCCCAAGACTCCAGAAAAAGTCTACAATAGCGAGAAGTTACATTTTTATGAAGAACTTTTGCAGCATTACAGCCAGGAGCTTGTCCTTTCTCCCAAGCACGTTCTGCTAAAAGATTAGACATTCCACCCTTCTCTACAACATGACAATGTCAATTCTTCCACTTACAAACAGTTCTACCTGTCTACCATGGAGAAGGGTGAGATAATTAAACTTCTAGCACAACATACCTCGTGGGAAGGACATGTCCGTAATTGGAATGCTGCGAAAGTTCTTCACAAAAATGTTATGCCTCACCCTTAGACTTTTCCTGAGTCTTGGGAGAGTTTTTGATAATGAAATCAAGCTATTAATATAACAAAACCTATGCCTAAATGATATGAATCATATAAGATTTGTGCAAGAACATGAGGAAAACCTGGGTGCATAATTGTTCTGGGGAAACCTGGGTGCAGAATTGCTCTGGGAAAACCCAGAACTAGGGGTATAAATACAGGATATTCTCATTTTCTCTACACTTTGTTTGATAAAGGGAACTGTAGTTCTTGAAATATTGCTGAATTCTTTTTATACTTTGGACCAGTTACAGAATTTTACTAGTTATGGTAAGCCCTGGTCAGTCGTTATATCCTTTCGTTAATACATAATTTTCCTACCAGTTAGTTATGTTTAACAATTTTGTAATATAATTTTTTTCTGTATTTCTTTTAGCTCACAAGTTGGATGCAATAATTTCAACATTTCGCCAAAAAGGGTGCTGCCATTAATGTCATCTGGTTGAGCATGATCACTTTACTACATCTAATAGTTATAGCTCTGTGAGCCTTCGTTCATAAGCTGTTTGGATAAATGAAGACTTTACTGTACATCCTGTATAATATAACAAGAACTTAATAATAATAATAAAAAACTTACCAAACTAGAATGTCTTGTAAAGGACCAAGTTGAAGCTTCAAAGAAAATATATGGGCAAATAAAACATTGT
>QLNU02015360.1:65918670-65934786 GCA_006491805.2 Dysdera silvatica
TCAATAATCTCATCTCACATGATATGAAATAATATAATGAGTTTTTATGAAAGTAACTTTAAAGAAAAGCACTGCATATATCATGATAAACAACTTTAAAAATCTAATTTTACTGTGTGCCTTTTCCATCTTATTTAATCATTTTCATGGTCTTTGTATGTATTTCATATACTGTATGTTCATACAGTATTTATCAAGTAATAAATTTAAAGTTTTTTCTTATTTGATGTTGAAGGCTTCGGAATATACATGCACTTCAACTGAATCTTACGGGAATTACTATGTTTAGAGAAGTTGCTCTTGACCGTGCAATAAACTATTATGCCTTGTTGAAAAAAACTCCAGAGGTAATTTATTTCAGTACTACATTCATTATTTTTTTATTAATTAATGGAGTACATATATAACTTGTTTGTAATAGCACAGTGGAGTTTCCAAATTTTTTAGAATCGTGTCCCATCTTTTAGACATTCATGATTTACCTAGCTTTAAAAGGATACTATTTAATTATACTTTACTACTGTGTATGATACTGTAATGCTCAGAATAATTAGGAGAGCATGTGATATATTTCGCTGCTGCTATGTAAATTAATTGTATGGTAGCTTATTGAAATGTGAAAAGCGCAAATAGAGTGCTACATAGATAGCAGAAGGAAACAGTTACATATGCGAAATAATGTCAGAATGCAGGAATCATACAACTGGATAAAAATAAAAATGTTTTGGAAGCTCCCTTATTCTGCTGTGTTTATTCTGAATAATCGTTTCTGTAAATCTTCAGTTTAGACGATGTCTCAACAGCATGATTTACCAAAAACAATGTCTTGAAGAATTTTTAAGAGACTTAAGCAAGTTGTATATTAAACTTGAAGCAAACTATATAAGTAAGAATACTTCTTGTACTGACTTCATTTCATAAGTCACCATAAATAAAACAATCTTGTTACCATAATGTTTATGAATAAATGGAATATGTAAGTTGTAAATATCTGCAAACACATGGCTTTTTTCGGCCATACTATACAATGAATTTCATGTCGCCATCTGAAATATATTTACATTTCACAAGGTATTTTTTATGAATTTTAAGTCATGTCTGTCATATCGTTCTCATGTCTTTGTCATTAAAAACAGAAAGAACAACTGAAAACAGTTTGTAATTGTAGCATGTCATCAATTTTACAATGCAGATTACAAATTACCCTTTAAAATAATTAAGTAGTATCAGTCTTCACACACACACACACAACATACTTGGCAACTTTTGTAGTGAAATTTAAATCAAATCAAACTTTACTCAGATAGATACAATTCATTAAATTAAGTGAAACATAGTAATTTATAATTTATCAGTTGATTCAATTCATCTGGGCAGCACTGGGTTAAAGGCTGTAAGATCTGACAAAGACCATGTGCTGCCCAGAATAAGGATATAATTAATGTCAACAGGACTAAATAAATAAATAAAAATAAAAAAGCTGGTGGATTATAAAATGCAAGTATGAAAGGTTATAAATTATGGAAGAGAAATGAAGATATTAGCAGGGATCACACTCCTGTGCTAATTTAAAATTTCTGCTCCAAAGTCGTTAATTGTGCCGTTTTGTGCCAACTGGATTTTTGTACCTGCACCAAAACCGATTTTTATGCATCAGATTCCTATTTTTACATTTAAAGTTGTTTTTTTATCACTCCAATTTCCAGCTCTTGTTCTGTAGCTAAGTACATCCTAAATCTGTAATTTCTTTTTGTATTATTGGATTGAATGGACCATAGTTACTCTAATGAGTCTAGTCATACCTCATGATGTCATTTTCCATTGTGCAAGGGTTCGTATTGGATTTAAAAGTAATTTATTTTTTAGAAAACAATTTTCAGTTCTGAAAAGTCCTTAATTTTGCTCTCCTGCTCATCGATATTTCTCTGTAGTATGTTTTTGATTCGTTGTTTGTTATTGCCATTCTTCTCACTTCACAAATCAGTGTAATGAACGAATGAATGAATGTGGAATTCAAACCATGTAACTTGTAGCGTGACTTTTGCGAGCAAAAGGAAAATGCAGGAACGAGAATTCTTTTTAGGACCTTTCTAGAGCATTCCTTTGGAACAAAAATAAACAGTACAATGCTACTCTCATCCAGATATAAAGTGCATGACACTCAGGGCACAGCGATCTTTTAGCGCCTCCCTCCCCACTTTTATTCCTACTTTTTTTAAAAAGCAGTATGTCCTACCTTGCTAAAAAAGTTGTTTAGCTACAAAAAATCTGCTATGGAAAATTGCAGCATAAGAAGGAGGGAAGTTATTAATTAATCACTTATGTTCATTCATTATTATAAGATAAATAATAATGTTTTTATGAACTGATTTATTTGATGATGGTACCCACCTCCCCACCAAGTGATAGGGAATGTGGCAATTTGATGGAATTTTTCAGAATTTCAAATTAAGATAAAAATAAAGTAAAAGGGTGCCTTTCCAGAGAGGGCAGATGGGTGAAATTATGTGGTAGAGAGAAAAAAAATTTGCTGCCTTTTAAAATTGGTGCCGTGATTGCTTGCCCAACGTATCTATTTATAAATCCGGGTATGCCTTCTCGACCTACTGTCGATACAGTAGGTTGAGAGTGTGTGTCATTACACTAAAAGTAAAACAGACGCTGGTTGGCTATTAGTTGCTTATCTTGCCTGATCTGTTTTGAATTGAATCATCTATTGACATAGATAAACATTGGAGAACAAAGGCAGAACTTTTGAACGAGAGGAACGGAAGAGGTGAAAGTGTCCCCTGGATGCATTTCCCTGAATTTTTTTTTAAAAAGCTTATTTTCGGAAGTTCTAGAGCTGGGACCACACAATCTACAACGTTCGATTCTACCAATTGTGGGAGATCCAATTTGATGACAATGCTGACTCTGGTGGTATTTTTTTGAACTTTTCAGCTTACATGGTCTTGTGATGAATGGGCGATGTTTTCAACCAGCCTTTGTATCTCCAATGGGAAGTACAAGAAAATGAAGATGGCATTCTCTAGTGGCATTTCATTGAATTTCTTACAACCAGTCCATTTCTAAATTTCTGAAGCTGGCATCACAGTTTGCGACATTCAATTCCGACAATCCATGGGGACTTGATTATAAATTTGAAGCCAACGAACTTCAATTATCAATTTCAGTCGATTTATATTATCTTGTTTAATGTTAACTACTTGGTCACTTTTAGGGAATTGCTTTCCATTCTCAAACGTTTCATAGTTATCAGGGTGTCTACTGGTCATGAAAAAGTCAAAAATTGCCAAAAAGGTCAACAAAGTCAAGGAAAAGTAATGAATTCGCAACTAAGGTCACAAATTTTACTTCCGGCAAGAGTTTTTCTCAATTCCTGATTTTTTAGTTATTTTATAGCAAAATACTATTTTTGCAGCCAAAAAAGCATAATTTATAGCTAAATCTGTCTATTTTGGGTGGGGTCGTAGCATGCCGGCGATGAAAACGGAGTTTCGGCTAGAAAATAGCAGTTTTCTGCTGGACAACCTTGATCGTAACTACGACCCTAGTGCCAGTAGCACTATATACCATGCAAGAGTTTAAGGGTAACACTTTTTATCCTAACGTTTTACATGCACATATGTTTTCTTCTATCCATCATTGTAAAACAAAGCAGAAGTTTTTAAGGTAAGTGTGAATATTTTATGATTTTTTTATAATTTGTTCTTAAAAATTTTTGTGATGCTGCTCAAGAGTAGTTTTGTTTTTCTTTCGTTGTTCCACAACTTTGATATTGTTTTCTTGTGGTACCGATTTGAATTTGTGTGAATGTCAGAAAGGAAGTAAATTGTGAACAGGCGTGTAGTAGGGCGGGAACGCGTATGAACATTGTTTCTGCACTACTGTTTTTTTTTAAGGAAAATAAATAACAAATTGTTGTAAAATACTTCTGTAAAACAGCGCGATCTTATACTTGGCATTGAAAATATTATATTTCAAATTCAAAATCAATGATTTGAAATACCAATCACATTTTATATATTTTTTAAATACTCTTGGTCAGAGCGTTCCCACACTGCTTGATTTACGACTACACCCCTGATTGTGAACGATGGGAGAGCTGGGGTATGCGCAGAACAGTATAGTGACTATTTTTCAGCTAATAGCAAAAAAAAAATAAATAATAAAAAGTGTTTGGGAGCATTGGATCCCATCTCAGATAGCGATTATTTTTGGACTAATAGTAGAAAAAACAAAGTGAATTTGCAGCAGTATGTACAATAAACATGCAGCACGATGAAACCAGCAGCCATGAAAACAGATAAACAGCATTGGTGACAAATCGCCAGCTTCCAAAATTGGTGGTAAATGGTCTTGAGAAATAAATTCAGGTGTTTTTTTTTTTTTCCTTTCTTGGCTTAAATGTAATTTAGCTTCCGTTTCACTGCCAATTTCGGAACTTGCGTTAAAATCGTTAATTTTTATATAATTGTTTTTCTGGGGGCAGAATCTGTTCCTGCCAATCCCATTTTTTTTTTGGGGCACTACTTTACGATACGGTATGTTTGTTCCTCCATTGGTATTTCTCAGCTTATAATCCATTTTAAACTTGACTCAAACAATCTACAAAAAAAACTATGTCAAGGCCTAGCAGAAACAAACAACACCGGAGCTTATGACAAAACTTGCGTTTCCACTTTTCTTTATGTTACGATTTTTTCTGTACGACTTCTTCCCGAAGCTACGATTATTTGAAGTGGTATGCTTATAACGGAAAAGTGCCGAACCAAATATTCCTTCATTAACAAAAAAATACAATTTCAAAAACAGCAAAGTCACAATTCGAACGTGTACTCGTGATGATAGCGAATTTTGAAAAGTCACCACAATTATTACCACAAAATTAAAACCTCTTTTTTTTTCTTTTTTCTTTTTTTTTTAAACCTTAATACTATTCTTGAATCAATGGATGCCTAGTGGGGGTGGGGAGAGAAACACGTTTTGCGACTAACTACAATGATGCCATACAACTTTCGTGAGAGTGCTAGGCCTAAAGAAAAGGCGGGGTTTTTTTTTTTTTTTTTTCATGGAACTTACTTTAGTCTAATTCAAGTTGCCCCCCCTTCCCCAAAAATGGCACTTGAAAATACACCCGGGACCAGTTTGGAATTGTTGCCTTTTTGGTCATTTTAATTTCAAAGTTCATTGATTGTAGGCAAATAATAATAAAAAAAAGAGTTCTAGATTTTTGTTAATTAGTTTTATCGTTTGTATAGGTTTAATTTGTTGAGAATTTTGAACATCCTGGTAAATGTTCCTTTAAAGAATTTTGACTGACAGATGACTCCAATAAGGGTTTTTCTAAATGGCTGCGCCCTGTGGAGAACAATAAGTATAAAGCATTTTGCATTATTTGTAAAGTAGAATTTGATGTCGGCCATAGTGGGTTTGGTTCTGTGAAAGTTCATAGTAAGGGGAAAAAGCATCAAGAACTAACTATTGTATTGCTTTCTGGGAAACAATCAACTATTGTATTTCTGAAGCATCCATTAGATAGTACAAATGATGGTATAGTTACGACTGGATCATAACACCCTGAAGTTTTACCACGAAATTCGAAGTTACTGGAAGTGCAAAAAGAATCATCAAATGTGCAACCTAATATATCTCACCCAATGAGCAAATTTGTTATTAATAATTGTTATGAAGGCAGAGATCTTATGGGCAATGAGCAAAGCCATGTGTCATTCATCTGCATGGGTTTGTGCATCAATAAGTGATTTATTTCCAGTGATGTTTCCTAATAGCATAATAGCTCAAAATTTTAAAATGCAGATGGACAAACTCAGCTATATTATCACCTTTGGTCTTGGCCCTTTTTTCTAAGACAAACTTGTTCGAGAATTGAGAGCATGTGATTTTTTTTTTTCTATCTCTTTAAATGAGAGTTTAAATAAAGTGTCACAAAGAGGACAAGTTGACATTATTCGATATTGTTCGATATTGGAATTCAACATTAGATATGACAGCAACATGTTATTTAATATCATGTTTTTTTTTTTGGGCCATGCAACATCTTAAGACCTATTAAATTCATTGACTGCATGCTTATCCAGTTTAGGGTTGCCCTTTACTAAATTAGTACGAATTGCAGTAGATGGGCCTAATGTCAATCTAAAATTTTTAAAGAATGTTGATCATTTAATGAAAACTGAAAATTGTAACCATGATGCTAAAGAACGCATTGATGTTGGCACATGCTCACTCCACATCGTACATGGATGTTATAAATCTGCACTTGCTAATTCGGGGTGGAACACAGATAATTTTCTTCATGCTCTTTATTATCTTTTTAAAGATTTTCCCTCCAGACGAGCAGACTATATGTTTTGTACTGGCTCGACCTCATTCCCTCTGAAGATGTATTCCATCAGATGAGTTGAAAATTCCAGGGTCATAGAAATGGCACTAAATATAATTCCTTTTCTGAAAAAATGTTAAGTTTATGGAAGCAAAACCACCTACGAGTAAAAATTTTGATATACTCAAAGACTTCCTTAATGACAAACTTTTGCCTGCAAAGTTATCTTTCTTGCAGTCAGCAATAGGGGAATTGGAGCCATACCTCATTCTTTTTCAATCCGATAATCCTCTGCTTCCATTTATGTTTAGTGAATTCCATTCTATGGCACACAGTATTGCTGGTTGTTTTATTAAGAAGGAGGTTCTCATCTCTGCAAAAAATGCAAGATTACTTTTGGCAGTAAATGTGAAAAACAAAGAAAATCAATTAAGTATTGGATCCATTGATATTGGGTTTGGAGCTAATGCTGCATGTAAAGGTATAAAAGAGCTTTATGTAGTTAAATTCAAACATGACTGTAGCGATTTTTTAATTCCACTATATGTGAAATTAACTGGGCCAAGATCCCCATTACATAAGCAAGTGGTGAAAGGTGCATTTTGTTTATCACTATCTGTTAAGTTCTGTTTTACGAGTGACTCAAATCAATATTGTTCTGAATAAACTAACAGAAAAAAATCATTTCAGCAACAGAAGTCGATAAAATAAAAAAGAACTATTTGCAAATTTGTGAGAAAGAGGATGTTGAAGACAGGTTAAAAACTTTCAATTTGGTGACTGACAGATGGGGCATATTTTTAATGAATTTGTTCACATACAGTAATGCCTCCCAACTATTGATAGTGTTTTTACATAAAATCTTAAGTTTGTTTCACGGTAATGGTTCTGTTGAAAGGGGATTTTCCATCAACAAGGAATGTTTAATAGAAAATCTAAAAGAAAATTCCCTTGTTTCTCAGTGTAGTATCCATTCCGCTGTTCAGGCTAGTGGTGGTATACGAAATGTATAAATTACAACAGGCATGGTAACTGCAGTGAAGCTTGCTTTATCCAAATGGCGAGAAGCATTAATTGAAAACAAAAGAAGTCAGGATGAGTAGGCTAATAAAATAAAGACCACTGTGGATAATATCAAAAAGTTGAATAAAAAGAAAACTGATGCAACAAGCAAATGAAGAAGCTTCTATCATTCAAATTGAAATTGATTTTGCAAAGAAAAGACTAAAACAAATGTGAAATTTAGAAAAGGGGAGAGCTGATTTTTCAGTAACTGCTGAAAAAAAAATGTTTTGAATTATGGATATATATATGCAACAAATGTTGCTGTGAATTATGGAAATGTAGGATTTCCTTCAGTTTTTGACTAAAAGAAGGTTTCCAAGAGTTGATAGTTAAGTTTTCATAAAATTTGCTAACTACAATTGAATTATTAATTCACGTGTTGCATATTAACTAGATTCTTCATGTAAACAATAAGATTTGTAACGTAAACTGTCTTTTGTAACAATAAATCACCAATAAGAATTTAGATGGAGAAAAAAAATTGGAAAAAGTAAGTTATGTGTTATATTATTAGTCAAAATCAGTGAAATTTTAAAGGAAATGTTTTTGAAAATCAGGGAAATGTTAGAGAAAATTTTTTGTCAGCAACAGTTTTGCACACTTGGGAGGGGGGTGGGTACCAGGATATATTGTCCTGAATTACAGAATACACAGTCTGCCAAAAAAACATTATCCTTATCTCTTTGTCAAAATTTGATTTAATACCCCCCCCCCTAAAAAAATCTGGTTATGCCCCTGCATATTACCGAATTATATAGGTCAAGAAAATTTTCTGTAAGGTTATGAATAAGTCAAAAAAAGTCATGAATTTGCATTTTCAAAATTCAGTATACACCCTGGTTATGTTAATTCCTAGGTACAGTGGTAGCATGTTGTCCTAGCATGACAATCTGGTTTTGACTCCTAATGGTGCTAAATAAAAAAAAAAGTGCATAACGAATAACTGCTCACTGTTGTTTGGGGGTTAGTTTCCTGGGCCTTGAGAGGTTCAGTTTCATCAGGTAAATGTAGGTTCACTGTCCTATCATGGCATAATGGTACATTGGTGTAACTAGCCTGAAGTACTATGGAGGGTTATAGAATTATGGGGGCATGGCACCCAACCCAGTGCTGGGCACATGGCGTTTATAGTTACCTCCCGTTAGGGATACCTCTATTTAATGGACATGTTCAGTTCCACGGGTGTCACTTATTGGATGGTAACACTATAGTTGTAATTTTTATTTTCAAGGAGGAGGGGCTAAGCCCCTTAGACATCACCTAATTACACCAATGTAGCGGTAACACATTTTTCTATTATGCCATTAACCTGGGTTTGACTTCCAGTTGTGTCATAGAATGCATGCTGTTGTTCTGCCCACTGTAGTCAAGGGTTTGGTTCCTTTGGCGACAGGGGTTCAGATATGTCAGAAAACTAGGTCTAATACAGCATGACGACTTGACAAATCCAGTCCCCATTGGAAGCTAGGTTTTTACAACTGGCCAGTAGGAAATGGTGATTTCCTACTAGGGTCTTTGGGTTTCTTATTCAAATGAACAGGTACCATTTTTGTCTGGTGAGTGTGATTCAGCATGATTTATTGAACTTTGTGTGCATATATATACATCCTTTGTTGCAAAGGTATAGTTTTATGCTACAAAAATAAATTTTTCTGCTCTGGAAGTTGATTTTCCATTTTTGAAAATTTATTTTTTCTGCTCCAAAAACTGATTTTCCTGCTCTGAAAGTTGATTTCCCCTGCTCCGAAAGTTAAGTTTTCCTTCTCTGAATCTTGTTAGGTGGGTGTGATCCCTGTGGTAGGATTCAAATAGATATCTGTGGAGAAATCTTTAAATAGGTAAAATGAGTGAAGAGTTTGAAGCTAGTTAGGAAAAAGATATGCACCCTGGGGCCAAAGTAACAGATACATGTAAAACCGAGTTTTGTTCACCAGTAACCTTATATTAGATTGTTACGTTTTCTTGGAAAATAAGTATGGTCAGTTAAGTGCAGTAAAATTAGATTGAAATAAGTGCTTTTCCTTATGCTGTTAAATATGAAGATTGAGGTTTTGTAAATAATTTTTCAATTAATAATATCTGTTCATAAGTTATTTCAGTAGATTAGACACAGGTGTGATAATTTAGAAGGACCTTTTTTTTTCGAGTCTAGTCATTTTAATAAAATTAGGTATAGAAGTGTTTCCTCCCTATTAGAAGGCAATGGTAAAAGAGAGACATTACTCCATGTGAAGGACTGCTGTTGATACATCCGAAAACTTGGGTGATCTATTTTATTAGTTATTTTACCAGTATTTAACTTTTTGTATGTAATGTTTTCTATTTATACTTTGAAGTTTTATTTTTATAGGAAATTCTGAATCTAATAGTTGAACAAGGTCCACAATTTCAAGAACTTGAGTATTCTTCGATTTTTCATTTATTGCAGCGTAGTCAACCTTGCACTGATTCGTGTACAGATATGAATCTATATTTAGAACGGCTGCATCAAATACTTAATGAAGTAGCTGTATCTGTGTAAAAATATTTTTCATGTTTTAAAGTTTATATAAAATACATAATTATTTTTGCCAAGATATCTAATGATTTTTGTTTTGTAAAATACATAATTTTTTATAAATGTTCTAGTGCTAGAATAATGAAATTTCTATGTTGTACAGAAGTGTAAAATTTTTCTTTTAAATGTTTCTGCACTACATTAATTTATCATTTGTTCTGTAACTTCTAGGAATGCAACCTTTCTGTAATAAATTTTTTAATTATGAGATTGTTGTTTCATAAAAATTATTTCTTATGAATGAATATATCCATATACAGTCGATTTTGCTTAATTGGGACGTATTGAGACTGGGACATCGTGGTTCAATTAAGCGGCTGTCCCAAATAGGCAAATTTCACATGAAATTAGACAATGAATATTTTTTCAATACTACATACATAATATATAATATGTATAAGAAAATAATATAAACTCTGAAGAAAAAAAATAAATTCTAAAATAGAATATATACATACTGCATATAATTTAATTCTTCAAAAATTCATCTGGTGTATTCATCTGCTCGCAGGGCAAAATTTATGGCACTGACGTACGTCACGTGCATACCAGCACTGTGTCACCACACTGACTGTAAACATTAAGTGATATGTATCTGTAGTGGTAAGTCCCATTTTACTGTTTATAAGATCACATCATATTAAACCATTTGTACATTTTTTTAGATGTATGTGTAACATAATATGTATGTACAAATTAATTGTAATCTTAAAATTTTGTCCCAATTAAGTGGAATGTTGTCTCAGTTAAGCGATATAAATTACTATTACTTTCTTGGTTTGGGTTCCGTTCCTTGAGATTTGGCCCAATTAAGCAGTTGCCCCAATTTAGCAGTGACCCAATTAAGTAAAATTGACTGTATGTGTACAGTGGAAATCGTTTATAATGACACCAGTTATAACGACCAACCGCATATAATGATGGAATTTTTACAAGAAGTTTGGTTTGCTATTCTACTCCATACTAAATATATTAGTTATAATGATGAAACCTGCTGTAATGATGGCGATTTTGTAGTCTGAGTAGGGAAACTTGTATCGGATATAGCAACATGACTCGACAGTTATACATTGGAACCATGTGGGCTCAGGCGAACACTGGAATCACACTGTTTCTTTCAAATAAAAGAAGTCAGATGTTTAGTTCAGTAAAGTGAACTGAATTTCATTTTCTGTGAAACCTCTAATGCTAAATTTACAGCAAAGGGTGAATGTATTTATATTCTTTGTGTATAGTAAGTAGGTACTATTATGTTTCGTGGAGAACAAATGTGGTTATCTATATCTAGGTGAACAGATGAATGGAAGTATATAGTATACGATGGAATGATACACCAGCATAAATTAACTAAGTACAGTATTGATCAAGAGTGCAACAGCCGGAATGATGCTAATGGAGATTGTGGAATGACAGTAGTTGCACTCAGAAGTCCAAAATATAAAAAGCATGGGTGCATTTATTGTAATGACATTTTTAACAAAGAAAGACTTTACCACTGTATTCTTAATTTATTTTGCTTTTAAAATCATATGTACGGTCTCACCTTGCTTGGCGCAGAATCACCATTGTTGTCCTTGCGCCATAAAAATACAACCAACTAACAAAGATAATGAGCCATAGCGAGATAAACAGGAGGGGGGGGAGAGCTCTGTATATTCATGTGTAACTTAGAATTAATCTCTATTTAACCACTAACTAGTAATTGAAAAGCGTTTTCAACCATATTGTGAAATTCCATTATGAAATGTCAAAACGCAAATTCTGTATGCCTAAGCTAAAAACAAAATTGGCATTTGGGGAGAGGGCAATGACAGTCATTCGCCTTGATGGTAAATTATCTAGCTACGCCACTGCTAGGGTCCATAAAAATCTTCAACTGGCACTGTTGGGAAGTCATTGGTATAATATAGTAAATATTATTTATTACATTTGTTTTTTATATTATGTACTTTCTTCGAATTTTCAATTTAAAAAACTAAAAGAGTAGTATGTATTTCAGGGTTCTTCAACCCATGGCCTGCCGACATGTTCTTTCGGGCTCTGGCTCATGAAAAAATAAAGAGTATTTCATACAAAAATAACATGTCTTTCTCCCTCTGAGACTTAAATCTATGTATTATATTTTGTTTCCGCTAATAAATAATGTTCATAATAAATACCATTATAAAATACTAGAGAACTAAAGTAACATGCAGTCTTCCCTCAATCATGTTTTACTTTAGTTTTCTAGCATATATGGGCATTAGAGGTAGTTTTATTGATTTGCAGTGCAACAGTGATTAAAAAAAACATCAATCCAACATGATTGATGTTTTGATCAATCAAACATGAATTCGATTCTAAATATATTGATAAGAACATCTTCCCAACCATCCGACTGCATGCTCTGAAAATGTCACTGTTCGGGAGCATTTATGTCTGCGAACAACTTTTTCAAGAAAAAAGTTGGTAAAATCAAAAGTTGAGAGCAGAATAACCGACATCTACCTTAAAAAACACACGGTTGCACCATCAAAAATAGGACCTGATATTAGCAGGATTATTGAAAATAAGCAGTGGCAAAAATCTCGCTAAAAGGTTTGATTTCGCTGTACATATTAATAACTAAAAGTATTGTAAATGTTTTTTTGCGTCCATACATATTTTACATTGTAATATATATATTGTCCCAGGGATGGAACTAGAAAATATTTTCTGGGGCACAAAACCAATATAGGAACCTAAAACGGTAACAAAGTCGAATCCAAGAGCACAAGAGTGCCCCCCTCCCCCCAATCTACCCTTTTCAGTCTCGATATTGCTAATACAGTAGTGAGGCCCGCAAGCCAACAAGAATGAGCAAAATTGGCCCTTGGACTGAAAAATGTTAAAGACCCCTGATGTATTTGGTGTGTCTATAAAGATAATTCAATATATATGGTAATTAAATTCATTATAATTAAATATATTTTTATTTAATTTTGAAACCAAAAAGTTTAATACTTTTTACTATCAAAATAATTTATAAAACCCTAAACTGTATTACTATAGAGCAGCGGTCGCCAACCAGTGATCCGCAGAAAAATCTGGACATTATTTGCATTTTTAATGTTTTATTAATAATAAAACAAAAATAATATTCTAAGAAATTCTCATATTCTGAATGACAATTTCCACCTTTATATTGCACTAAATTCACGAAATGTGGTCCGCGGGATTTAAAATTATGAATTTAGTGGTCCGTGAGGTCTGAAAGGTTGGCGACCGCTGCTATAGAGAGGGTTGTAAGATATTATTACCCTTTACAGGGATAACACAATTGCCAAATAATGGTCAACACACAAAGCCACTGGGGCAAGTTTTTGTGAGTTTTCATGGAGGAATTTATTTTTACTTAATAATTTTTTACACCCACGTTTGAACTTAGACTAGAGCTCAAACATGGGTGTTGAAAATTATTAAGTGTGTATTACTATACTATGATTTTAAAAAGATATCGTTTATAATGACCGAATTTGCATGGTCCCTTGGAGGTCGTTATAACCGATTTTCACGGCATATATACAGGATGTCCCAAAAACCTTGACTGCCCCTGTAATTTCTTAAATATCGATTCTAGACATATGTGTTAAATTGCAAAGTGGCATAAGAAAAGGTGCAGAATTTTATGAAATCGATTAAAATCGCAGAGAATTATTTTTTGAAAAAATACAAAATTTAAATTTTTATACAGTCCCTGTACACAAAAATTTCCAATAAGTGAAATGTTCCCCATACTCTAGTAGCTCAATATACAAAATTTCAGCATTCTAGTGGATAAAAGAACCAGAGATATGAAGACCCAAAAATAACGTAACTTAGCACAGGGTTCGTACGGGTCATGGAAATCCTGGAATTTTATTTTGCATTTTCCAGGTATGGAAAAGTCAGGGAATTTAAAAAAACACATGGAAGTCATAGAAAAGTCATGAAATATTTGTTTAGGAGCAATTTCAACCTAAAGCTCTACATTAAAAATACTGCGTGTAGTGAAAATCGCATCACGAGATCGAATCATCATTTTACGGCACCAAAGTGTCTTCTAATGCACGTGACTACGTAACTCACAAAACGCAGGAGGGAGTATCCGTCTGTTCTTGGTTCCAAGTGGAATCAGCCGCTGCTTGTCTCCTGCTTGCCTCCCTCCACGCGTTACCACGTGCAGAGATGCCAACTTGTATGGATTTTAACTCCACCTTACAATTTTACGGTCGATACCAAGAAAACTATGGAAAACCTCATTCAAGATCATCACGTGCAAATTTCTACTCTTGTTTCTCAAGTATACGCCCTGGCTTTATGTGTGAAAATTGCTTGAATTTGATAAACAACGAATGAAATGTGATTGTGTAGTTCATCCGATAAAACCAGACCAACATCGCGACGTGATATGTATTCAGGAAATGCCCGTTTACGAAGCATCTGAAGTTTTAAATTTTATGTGAACCCACAGTTTTACCACGGCTTGAATAACTTTTTACTTTACATTTATTAAAAGTTCAGAAAATTCTCCTCACGATACTTTTATAACAGCCCGATTTGCGCAGGATATACGTTTCGGAAAATTTTCCGATTTCGTTATCTACACACGCAGAGGCGTGCAGGTAAATCACGGTAAATTTAATCCACTCAATATGACACTAATTTACGTAATTTATAATTTATTCCGCGAAGAAACGTCACAACGTGCCTGTTTCCTAGAACTAAAAAATTGACTTAAAAAACGACTTTAACGTTAGTTAACGAGTAATGATATTTTTGATGTATGATTTCGTTCTTGATGCACCACCTATCGGCAAAATTATGAACTTTTTAAACGTGCTTAATTCACGATTGTTGGTCATTTTTTAGTATTTTTCCATCAAAATGAAAGGATTTCGCCCTAATACACTAGCTACTGGCGGGGTACGAAATTAGCGGTAATTAGCCATGTTTTGCCCGTATAAACTTCTATCCAAAGAAATAACACGTTTGCAGTGGAAAGTTTTTTTTTTTTTATTATAGAAGCTAATTTGCGTATTTCAACAATTTTAGCTTCTCAAGAGGAAATCAGGGAAGAGGTTTCAAAATTACAGAAAAAGTAACAAGGAAATTCATATTTAAGAAATTTTACTTTTTCAATGAAACATTTGACTTTTCATTTTTATCGTGCTCATTTCCATTTATTTGATTAAACTATTTTTTTAGGCACTACAAAACTCATATGAAAACTAATTTTCCTGTACAAAATAGAATTATGGTGTTTATCGTCTACAAAACTGGTGCAAAAAGTTTTTTTTCTCTACAAAACCGATACCGAAAGCCATTTTTCCTGCTACAAAACTGATACAAAAGGTCATTTCTCCTGTTACGAACCTGATACAAATGGTATTGGTGAGAGTGTGATCATTTTGTACGTACATAAACATACGCAGTTGAGTCACATTATCAGGAATATTTTCATGTTGTTTCAAGTGGGGGGGGTACACATATTGCTCTATAACAATACAGGTGCTTTACTTATAAAAAATCTTTTTGCAGGAAATAAAAAAGCGCGGGTTTACTGAAAACTGCTGAAAATTCTTGACTTTTTTACTGATGACTACTTTCTCATGTTGACATCTCTATACGTGACCACACACTTCGGATTCGGACATTTTATCTCGCACGTGTGGCGTAGTAACCGCCCGGTATTTTTCAAATCATGAATTAAATGAAATAGCTGAAACATTTAGAATCTGATGTTTTGGAACTCGAAAAGTCTGCATACAATTTTGCAATTAAATCAGAAACTAACTGTGACTTCACATCAATTTCAAAATTAAATAATTTGTATAGAATTGTATCCAAAAAGAAGGTTCAAATTTTGAATGTGCAAGTGCAAATTGATGAAAGTTGCAAAACTAAAAGATGCCTAGTACAAACATTAGTATGTGAATCTTTTTTTAAGCAAGCAATGTGTGCATACATTACAAGGTGTAAGCAATAATCTTCAATCTAACTTCATTGTTTATTCTAATATAGGATAATGGATAATAATTTGATTTTGGTCATTATTTTATATATTTTGCAGTAGAATACGTTTCAAAATTAATATTTCATTTTTATTTGTGAATTTAATTTAATACTGGGAGTCAAAATTATATTT
>QLNU02015360.1:65942426-65955438 GCA_006491805.2 Dysdera silvatica
AGTCTTCATAGTATTCCTTTTCTTTTGGCATGCCGTCACAATCAAAAGTGATTAATGGAAGGCTTTTTGCAAAATATAACACATTATTTAATTAAGTATATCTACGAAAACAAATTACTAATTAGCATGTAAAAACACTTTTGAACGAATTTTCTTATTTGAACTGAAAGAAAAGGCAATTACTTACGCATAGCTAGTTCGTTGTTATCATAGAATGTGCAACTCTGCAGTGAATCACGACATATCACTATGCAAATGAATGCTTTAATATAGATGGCGCTGGAAAACAAAAACTGTTTGTCAAAATACTTACAAGCGCCGCTGTATATCTGGCTTCCATATAGATTTATTTCATTTATAGTAGTTTATATTATAGATTTTAAAATACCGCTTGTTTGGCAGATGGAAAGTTGCCACAACTGCCCCGTAATTGGGTAAGTTGTTACAACGTTGGGGCATGTTGTTACAGTAAATATTACAATGTATTACAATGTAAAATTATAGTTAAAATGAGGAAAAAAATATGTAGCTACTCAGCAAATTTGATTGATTTCGTGAAGAGTTCTTAAATTTGTTTTAGAATGAGTTTTAGAATTTAACGGTAGAAACGAAGAAACAAAAATAAATGGACGGAATGAAATTTTCATTTCAAAAACATAAAAATTACGTGGATCTTTCTCAGCACGGCCATCATGGGCCCATCCCTTATATACTAGGGATTAACTTGTCGCTAGCCTTTTCGCCGAAAGGCGATGTTAACCAAACTTCGACTAGGAAAACTGCTGAGCAATTCGCCGAAAACTTCAAATAAAATTGAAAAGGTGATGGATATTCGTAATAGACTCCATGCTACAAATATAAGGCATTTGATGAATATATCAATCAACGGGCCAGAGAAGCAGGAATTTGATTTTAAGGCAGCATACCACGTATGGTGTGTGCACCGACATGGTACAGTCAAAGAATTAAAATAATTAAATGACATTGCATGGAGTTGACTGTTTCTGACCAGAATTTCTTGAAAACAACTTTTCTAATTCGGCTACAACTTTTAGGTGCAAGTTAGCCGAAAAGCTACAAAAATGTCTTTCTCAGGTTAATGGCTGTTACATACCATGCACTGAATCCAGATCTGGCCCTGTTTGTTTATTTTTAGCACACAGGGTGTTTATAATTAAAGTTCCACTTTCAAATGGCCATAAAATGAAAACTACTGGACCAAATGTTACCAAACTTGGTAATGGCTTACAAGAAGTCATGGGATTTTATTTTCCGCAAAAAATAAAATAAAAATAAATAAATAAAATAAATAAATAAATAAATAAAATAAATAAAGTAAAAAAATTATAAATAAAAGTTCAAAAATCACCACCACCGGGAATGGCACTGTAATCAATATTGTTAAACGAAATAAAAAAAATGAAGACATTGGTTTAAAACGTTTTTAATCGTTTCTAAAACGAAACTCTTTGTGGGGTTATGCAAATTGTTTATGGTGATAACATAAACAATTTGGCGGAATTGAAAGATGCGATACACCGACATGTCCGCAACATTCCTCCTGATATGCTAAGAGCTGCTGTTGAGAACGCAGTAATGCGATTTAACTTGCTTTCAGAAAATGGTGGACGCCACATTCAACATGCTTTGTAACACGTTTTAGAAACGATTAAAAACGTTTTAAAACGATGTCTTCATGTCTTATTTCGTTTAACAATATTGCATACAGTGCCATTTCCGCTGGTGGTGATTTTTGAACTTTTATTTTTATACTTTTTTTAGTTTATTTATTTATTTACGAAAAATAAAATCCCATGACCTCCTGTAAGCTATTACCAAGTTTGATAACATTTGGTCCAGTAGTTTTCATTTTATGGCCATTTCAAAGTGGAACTTTAATTATAAAGACCCTGTATATTGTTTTAAACAAGCAATACAAAAGCTGTCGGGATTTATTTTTCTTTGTGCTCTCTCTTCCTGTTGTTGTTTCCTTCTAATATTTTATTCTTTCTGCAGGTATTCTTTTATTGGTGAGTCGGTCAAGATTAGTGATTTTCCCCTTTTTTCTTCGCTGTTACAGTGTAACAAGTAGCCCCGAACGTCGTCGTCTCATTTCACCTCGTCACATTTTTAAACTAAAACAAAATTCTTTATGACCAGGTAAAATTGAAGTAATAATGAGTAAGATAAACGTGCAAAATAAGAATTATACGCCTTCAGTCCTTTTGGTGAAAAAACACGTTCCGAACAAAACCGCAAAAAATAACATTTACATCAAAAAAACGCTCTTAACAAGATTTCTCTTGCCACTATAAACACTAAAGACAGATGAGAGCCGTATGCGCAACATGTGACGTACTTTCTGAATATGCAAATAATGCGCCTAGTAGAAGAACATGAAAACTCGCTGTAACAACTTATCCCGGTCTTCCCTATTTCGCTGAAGAACATCTTATTTATTTCGGTAGAGGTTTTGCCACTTTTGAAACATTCCGGTAGTTGGTGGTTTTGTCTTTTCTGTACGCGTGGACCCGGTACCGCTTTGGTTTGGCAGGCTCCCATGCCGGGGCGAGGTCCGGCCCCCTAGCCGTTCAAAAATTTTATTTGCCTAATTCTGCTATGCATTTAGTTTCAAAGGTTTTACAAGTAGGTTTTAAAATAAGGTACTTTTTAGCTCATTACTAATTGTCAAGCAGTATCAATTATTTTTGTAGCATTTTAGTATCTTGTACATTCATTAAACTGTTTTACAGCCTTAAGAAGAAGGTAATGCTTTTTCTCAATCCCCCCCCCACTAGAATTACACATATGGGCGCTCACGTGGTTCCTGATGGATGAGCAGAAATTGTCGCAATAATTGTCCAGCAGCAGAAATGATAGGTCGGATTATTACGGAATGGGATATGGCGTGAGAAGATTGAATGGTATTCGGAGTGTGCTTTTCCCCATTAATCGACAGAGTGCGCGTAGATGCCAGTTTTTTAGTGAATCCTCCGTGGTCGATGTCTAAAACCTCATCAAAAGAATAGTTGCTCATTGCATCTGTAACTATGTTGACGAATTCTATAGCTCTATCTTCCAAAGCCGTTGTGCATAGGCGTACGCAGAAAGTTTGTAAGGGAGGGGTTGTAGGCTCAATGTGAGGTTACTGAGCTACAACTCACATATTCCTATGTTAAATATACAAAATTTCATTGCAATGGGGAGGTTAAAACCCCCATCAATGCCCCATGCCTACACCAATGCCGTTGTGTTCATAGTACGTTCATGTGTAATGAACTTTGTGATTCTTCTACTTGTTATGCCATGCTCATTTTCAGTTTAACTTTCTACTGAAATAAAACTCAAGAAACGCTCTTGAATGCAAAGTTCGTTTCTTGGTTCACAAGTGACATACTAGACTATCAGAGATGGCTGTTCTGTACTGGTTAGCATCAGGAGTACAATTCAAAATGATGGAAAAATATGTCCATTTTTGCACCTCTCGTAGGATGTATTGTTTGATTTTCAAGCCTAGCAGTAAACTTATTTCATTTTGAACGTTTTTTCAAATATCAAAATTGAACAAACGTTTCTTTAGATGCTATTAGCCCTAAATGTTTGGCAATTATCACGTCAAACTTCCCAACAAGCTCCAGAATTTTGAGCAAAACCATCGTTTCTTGCATACAGTTTGTCCGTTTTGCCATGAAGAGATAGATTTTGTGAGACGAGAAATGCTATCATGAGCACTATGTGATTTAATACTTCTTTCCATCGCTCAGCTTCACTGTCAATGATCCTTTGGTTTTCAGAATCAACTGTTTTACACAACTGTTGCCGCTTACCACACTCAATCCAAGATTGAAATGCTTTTATGTGTCTAGAGGACTGCTCATATTCATATGATAGTTCAGGTATATGCCACGAATCGCAATTACCAGACTTACGGAATTCCTGACTTGGTCGAATCCACTTCCAATTTCTCGAAAGCGCAGTACGGGGCAGGCAGGAAGGATAACTTTGTACTGTTCGTTCACGAAAAGAAGTCCGATGGAATAGTTAGAAATAACGGGAGGTGACGTCATAAACGGCCTATCCCATTACAGCAGAGGAGGACTCCAATTTCAGAACTCGATTTTGGCGCTGACAAACGTTCACCAAAAAGCCAATTCTGAAATTGTAGTCCTCCTCTGCTGTAATAAACTAGCCTGTTTGTGACGTCACCTCCTGTTATTTCTAACTGTTCCATCTGAGCTTTTTCATGAATGAACAATAGTATGTATAGAAAATAGTAGACGTGAAAATGCCAACGCTATCACCTTAATATAGGCGCACACTGTACAAGTGACAGCTATATTAAATTATATTATCTGGGGTATTTCTAGCTTAAGTTTTAGAAACAAGTGATTTTTCCAATTTTGTTGTTACTTATTTAATTTTTTGTCCTCTTCTCCACATTTGGCGCTCCCGTAAAGCGGCGCCCCGTGCGGTCGCACGGGTCACATGGACCTAGAGCCGCCCTGCTCAGCCCCCAGGTCGAGTGGGCCAAATTTGATTTTGGATCTTTCATCTACTCGGTCATATTGGCCTATAAACCGAAATTCAGAAAAATCGAGCTCTGACAGTGCGCGAGGTTCCTTTGTTAATATTTTTGCACATGTATGCATGCGCATATTATATATTATTCAAATACACAGGGTTCCTAGGAAAGTCTATAACTTTTGAACCAAGACAGATATTGCAAAGAAAGTTAGATATTAGTTAATAAAATGACTATGTACTATCAGACGAGATGAACAGCAGCGCTCCTGATGGCGAATTGAGGAAGTTAAAAATTTTATTTCCAAAAATAACGAAGACAGAAAAATATTTTCAATTAGAAAGTTGTAGAGCGTCCTTCAGTTAGTAAAAAAAGAAATACGGCTCACATTCCGTATGTGCACGTACTGCCACAAAGTGAGGTGTTCCGGATGTTTCAATGCATAGCTTTCAGTTAATGCTTTCTAGAGCTTTAGAGGTTGGGTTGAAATTCTTAAAGGAAAGAAACCGTGATCTTTCTCCTATAGGAACTTCAACTCAACTTTTAAAATATCAGAAAGCATTAACTGAAAGCGATGTACTGAAACTTTCGGAACACCTTACTTTGTGGCAGTACGTGTACATAGTGCATGTAAGCCGTATGTTTTGCTTACTAACTGTAGGATGCTCTACAACTTTCTAATTGAAAATATTTACTTATCTTTATTATTTTTCGAAATAAAATTTTTAACTTCCTCAATTCGCCACCAGGGGCGCTGCTGTTTATCTTACCTGATAGTGCATTGTCATTTTACTATACCAATGCTTAACTTTCGTTGCAATATCTATCTTGCTACTAAAGTTATTGGCCGCATTTGGACTTCCTAGAAACGCTGTGTAAGATTAACCGATTTCACATGTTAAAACATATAAGTTTAATAATACACAATTATTTTCTAACATAGTACGCAAGACCGTGCACAGGATTTGAAAATGGATGTTGATGTAAAAGAATTGTTTTAATAAAAACTAAATTTCCTCTCATAAACAATTTTATTTTTCAAGTAATAATGGTGTTCAAATAGGAGGACTAGTGACGTAAAAAAGAGAGGGGCTCAAGTTAGGGGCGGATTTAGCGAGAGCGGGGTGGCGATCGCCCCCCCACCCACTCAACCTTGAATGAAAATTTAACATTGAAAAGATACAAGGTAAAGGTCCAATGAGGTATCATTTCCAAAAATCAAGTCATTAATCGCCCCCTTGAATGACCTCTAAATCCGCCCCTGGCTCTAGCGGATCCAGCGAGGGGTGGAGGGGGCGATTGCCCCCCCCTAGGGTTAAATAGGAAAAAAAATTAAAGACGATGAAGAATATTTTATGTGTTGTTTGTTAAGACTGTAATAAATAAAAGTCTTACACTAAAGTCTCCAAATCTTGGAGAAATGCGATCAAGACGTTTTTCCACGAATCTACAAGCTACTCGTCTTTCAAACTACGTTTTCAGTAAGGGTTACTTCAGCAGAACGTAGTTTTTTATCCTTGAAGCGCCGTCAAACTTGGCTTCGAACGCGGATGACAGAAGAGACTTTTAATGCACACCCACAGAGACATTCATATTGATGTAAATAAAGTGATTGACAAATTTTCAAAGAAACCAAGATGGCTCGACTTTGCACTATAAACTTCAAATTTTTTAAAAAGTTGCTTATTATGAAAAAAAGTAAAATAATTACGATGTTTTTGTAGTTTAAATTTAAACTTGCTCTATTATGGCATACTCATAACCATATTGGAAATGCTTAGATCTCTAATTATATCATGTTGTTATTAAGGTGGTTATTACAAGAAATATTAGTGTTCCAATGTATCTATATATGGCGTACGCATCGCCATATCTGTAATGCATAGGTTTATAATTATATCATGTTGCTATTAAGGTGTTATTACGAGAAATATTAGTTTGCCAACATATTTTATATGGGCAGACAAAGAAAGAATCCAGACGATATTTTATGGTTTCTGGCGTCTAAACCTAGCTAAAATAGACAATGGAAACCCCATAAAATGTCAGATTTTATTAGGGAGTTATATTTTCTAAAATCGTAAACTCAAGGGAGGAGTTAACTCAAAACCACAGACCGCCCCGCGAGAAGCGAGCCTATTTAGAGCCCGCAAGATGGTAGTCATCTTACGCAATAGCCAATGTACTGGCTAAGAGAATAAACATGTAGTCTGATTCGATAACATGGTTTGATTGACGTGCTGGTTGTACTGGTGATGGAGAGAGAAGGAGAAAAAAGGAAGAGGAAAAAGAAAAGGGAAGAGCTGTAGCATCGAGGGACAACGGACGTCTCAACTAAGCGTGAGATGGAAGGTTCACAGTAACGTTTAGGACAGGACAGTCATAGAATAAGAGACCTCACATACCTCCTATTTAAAGACATAACGTGGACCGTATTTGATCAAAGTATTAGAAGTACGAGTTTTTTAGTCACGACCGAATTTTAATAATCTTCTACTGCATCCCAAGTTGATTCGCTGCCGTATCCAAGTGGAAAGGATTTCGCCCTACGATAACATTTATCCACGCCTGAACTTTCGCCAAAATCATACAAGTGGACAATTACCGCACATATTGTTGTTTTGTGCTCACGTCAACTCCGTTGCCTGAAAGACGCAAACAGCAGCATCCCGGCTGTCCCGTTTATTCAGTTTCAGCAACAATTGGACTTTTGAATGTCACGACGAGCCATAGAAGTAGAACAGCCGCATCTGAACTGCAGTCAAGTGACTGACAACATCCCAGCACAACGTAGCACGTGGGTCAATCTCCATTTTGTTTTAATTAGTAAAGGAGGTGTACTGTTATCTGGGTTTAACTTTAAAATTAGGTTACGTTAACCGTTCAACTTTCCCATTTGCCCACGCTTACCAAGGTAGTAGTTATTACATTGTCGTAACAGCATTTGTAATCTATTCTTAATATTAGATTAATATATTATAATGTAAATAATATATTGTTGCTGGAGCATTGAATTGTTATCATAAACTACATTGACATACCACAGCAAGGTAGTAAGTTAGTATAACCAGGCATTGATGTTTTTTCCTATGCATAAACCTTCTTGAGATAGTATATATTTGCATAGATTTTCGGTAGACCTGACATGTCCAGGAGTTATATAAGGATTGTAGCTTAGTGGTTTAGACACAATTAAAATCGTTACGTGTGTTTAATTAGCTTTCTCCTTATTTTGTGTTTGTAACCCTATACTGATTTCACGACCATTTTTGATAATCACTTGATTACGAGGAAACTAACGGTTCTATTAGAGCTAATAAGCTTATTGATGGGTGCTATAATTAAAGTTAAACAACGTGGTAATTAGCATCAATCTAGTTATTATACTAGTTACGTGCAGGTACTTGGTTACTAAACGTTGGTCAGTCATCGCTTAGTACATAATTGTTACCGCGACTAATTAGCGAACGAAATAAGGTCAAGAGCCTACAACAGCTCAACTTACTATTAATTACATTGTAAATTATGATTTTGGTTATTGTATATGTCTCCTTTACTAGGTTATCCTTCTGTCATACTTGACTATAATCTGCCCTAAACCATATAGTTTAATTAAAGAAAAGCCCAGCTTTAATTCATTGTCGTAAATTAAATATTTTGGTGAGTATAAAGCAGGGTTGTCCAACCTTTTTGGGTAGCGGGCCACTTAAAGAATTTTCACGGATCTCGCGGGTCAGCAGTTTCTTAAAAAAAAGGAAAAAAACTTACACTGAACAGCCTCCCTTTAGAGTTTTTTCCAGTTATTTGTGCTCTTGCGATGTAGAAAGGGGTCACCTCTCCTGTCCCCAAAATTTTTCCTTATTTCTGAAAAAAAATATCTAATATTTTTGTTTGGGAAACTTTTTTTATTTCAAACAGTTGTAGGCGGGCAGAATTAACATTGTTTGCGGACCGGATTGTGACATGACATGTTGGAAAACCTTGGTATAAAGGAAGGCTAGTAATATAACAACATTTACCTAAACTATTTAATAGTCCAAAATAAAAATTTTCGCGGTGAGAGACCCGGAAACCGCCCCCCCCCACGTAATAACATCCTGGTTCATCCCTTTGCTTGAGCCCCTCCCCATAATTTTTGAACTGCTACGCCATGGATTAAACCGCAAACTCCTATCCCTGTGTACGGCCTTGATAGTAAGATAGGTTACAGTAATATACAGATTATAATGATTTGTTTTCTGGAAAGAAAAACAGATGGGATAATCATTCGATTCCATGTCTAAATTCGTTAATATCGGATGCCGTAAATCTTGCTCTATCTGGAAGAAAAAAAAAGTACGCTTACTAGTTTTTAATTTGTGTATGTTTGCCTTACCTGATCGCTCGTTTCAAATACGTAATTAAATTTAATCCGTGTACTGAAACCCGACATATTTCTATTCTCGTAAGTATGATCCAAGGCTATAAACATAATTTTATTTAATCTTATAAACAAATTTTTTCAAGTTTGGGAAAAGCGTTTTGAAATTGAAACTGGGATATAAATTATTATCTAAGAGGAGTTGATCAACCCGAAGTATTTCTTCCATTAAAACTTAAATATGCATGTTTTTAGAAACATGAACCTGCATGAGCAATTTATTAATATGGGAAAAATGACTGATTGCAACTTTTAACTAATGAAAATACGACTTAACACTATTTTGTTTTCAATTATTTTCTGTCCATACTTTGACCTTTTCATATACAGTTTGTTCACGAAAGTAGTCCGATGGTACCATTAAAAATAACGGGAGCTGACGTCAGTTGCCGTTAATTCTAATGATACTATCGAACTATTTTTCGTGAACGAAATATACACTATTTACCCCAAAGTCACAGGGCACATTCGATTTTAGACATTTTTTCCAATTTCTCGAGAAATACTAAACGAATTATTCTTCAAATTCAGTTACGTAAAGAACATACTTGGACTCGCACTTTCCAGTAAAGATTCCGTCAAGAATTCATTTAGGGGACTGGCAACAAATCGAATTAAAAAATATATTTGTAATCATCCCTGTATCACAAAAAGTGGAAATAATTCGTAACTGCAAAACAGATTTTGCTTTCTATGTGCAATACTTCTATGCATTTTCGTAAAACTGACATATATATCCACAGAGATATAAACGTTTCTTCGAAAAATTCCATTTTTTCGCAAGTTTTTTGCTTATGGGATGCACAATTTTCGACCAAATGTCACGAAACTTACATAAAACTTGGCAGCGTAAAAGAAAAATATTATACTGAAATTTAAGATGAATAAATTGAATATTCGAAGAGATATGAGTGTCATAGGTAATAATTTTTAATTACGCATGCTTAAAAGATAAAAAAAAAATTCTTTCGCAGTTAGGTAGCCAATTATATAGGGTAACTTATATAAAAATTTTATTTATTAAAAATTTCCTCATTCGTCTAGCGGTCCAAAACGCTCCGGGCTAAACGGAGGACCCTGGTTCGAATCCAGGATGGGGAAAGCGTCTCTTTTTCTCCGAGCAGGCCAAGCTCTAGTTTTGAGTATAATCTATGCGATGGGTGGCGAAATTGCTTGTAAGTGCGGTTGAATATCTTAAAAATTTATAAAGTTATCGGCGATACAGTGAGCTGCATTTCAGGTACTTTCTAAATATAGCTGGATGATAATCGATTTTCCACAAACTGTTATTTCCTAATTTATCGGACATCCTTGTGCTCTAAATGAACTTGTCCAATATTATGCAAATAAGCAAAATCACGTATATTGTGCTACATAGGACAAGGAAAAACTGCTTGAGAATAAAACACGTATTAGATGTCAAAATAAACAAACGTAGAGAAGTGACGAGGGAAACCCCAACGTGCTCGACGAGGATTGGAACAAAGTAGGCGCGTTCGAAAAGTCTCAAAAAGGTATTAGACCTATGTCCAAGCTTTTTTCAGGATGTCCCTATATTTCGGAGATATGGTTCACCAAAATCCGGAAACAGCCATATTACAGACCTTGATATCTCATGATTCCATGGATGGATTTTAATGATCTGCGGATTTTAAAACAGGTTATCGAAAATTACTTGATATGTGTTTCAGCAATTTTCCAGTAAAACTAAAAATTTTGAAATATTAACCTTCAAATCTTTCGACAAAACGGAAAAATAATCAACCCTGTCATGTTGATGATCCTCTGAGTCTATGCAAACAAATACTAACAGAGACCAGAACATGGCGGAAAAGTGGCTAGACTTTGGTACTTACGCTCCCTCTATTGTGCCACTGAGCTTGGTGTTTCTTTCGAGTGCTTGCTGAAATACTTCTTCTTCTCATGGAAGGCCTTGTGATGACGTTGGCTGCGGTCCTGCACCCTCCATGAACGCATGGCAAAAAATTGCGCAGCGGAAAATAAAGATTTCCATTTTTATTTTCTTCAAATTAAATTGATATACAGTTATACTTCAGATTGAACCAAATAACGAATTTTGTTTTAACTTGTGGATTTGTCGTTTCTCTTATTTACGCAACGGCCAACTAGATTACTACAGGCCCGCTCACGTGAGCCCAACGCCATAGAAAACCTGTCCCCAAATTTTCGCAGTGGCGATTCTCTCACGTAGTTTTTCTCCGACAGAGGGCGCCTGCTGCATAGGAAAACATTCCCAATCTAACACACTATAAATGCCAATTAATAGCCCAGTTTCTGATTACATACAGAAATATATTGCTTTTTGCTCAAAAAGTTATCGTATTTTATTTTCCAACGACGTTGATGTTACCGTGATATGACAAACTTTCATAACAAGTTTTTAAACTAAAATTTAAATCTTACATACCTTTTTCTACTCTTTTATTTACACTGAAGACGGTTTATTGGATGAAATGATTTCTCAGGCATGATTAATAACTGATAATGAATTGATAGTTTACACTGAAAGCTAAATTGCAAAATGCATATAAAAGCAGACTTTATTTTAATGGTTAATAAAATAGAATTATATAGAATTTAAATCAACTAATTAATAATTTAATTATTTTTATTATAATTAATTATAAAATAAAGAATTAATTAGAAGGCTTGACACCTGTTTGGAAAGACTTTAATGGAATGTTAATGAAATTAACACATGAATTTACAATAAACTGATGATATAACTACACAATGTATAATACATAATTTCTAATAACTTTTGACACAAGTCAGATTTTTAATACACTGCATGATAAAAATAAAGTATCAGGTATTCATGAATAGCAATTCTTTCCAAAATAATTTTACTTGGAAACACAAACTACATAATAGAACAGCATGTCACCGAAAAACAAAATACAGAATAAACACTTACTGTGTCCCTAATACTGCAGATATAAATATGTTGGATGAACTTAAAACAATTAATGCACCTTAGCTTAGCTACTACAGAGTAAAATTATGAAGGGGAAACAAATTACCTTTACGTGAGATATTTGTAATCCATTGTATTCGAAGGGTTTCTTCACTTGGAAATTCGTGAAAGGATACATTACTTTTTCCTGACTGCGATTTACAAAATGGAACACAATAATATACTCCCATTATTATCACAAATAAATATCATGTAAAAATTGTAGAAAACCCAGAAACCCTTTTTAATCTTCGGTTAACTGCTGCAAACACATGAAAGCATATGGCATGTTTGTACCTGTGATTTGGCGTCCCCTATGAACAACCCCAGTAATTACTCCAACAGAAAGTGGGGACACCCTTAAAATTCACGTGAGCGGGCCTGTAGTAATCTAATTGGCCGTGTTTACACAAATCTAGCAATACTACGTCAGTTGGCAACGTTAACATAAAGAAGGATGTTAACAGCAATGACGGCGGTTGTACGAATCAGTTATGTTCTGGAAAAGACCTTGCCATTGAAATTGCAGTAAATTTATTTTTAACTTGAAACTGAAACATGAGATTGAATTATTATCTATATGTATCGCATCTGAAATTTATGATACATTATCCTTTCTACATTATTTTAATAGACCAGTGGTTACCTCCACAATATTTGTGTCCACTGCTCTTTTTGGTTCTTCATTCATTAAAAAACGTTTTTTGCGTACAGGGTGGTTTAGTGACCAGTATTCGTCTATTACAGTGTTTCTCAAACTTTAGTTGGTCACGGACCACTTTAAGCAATTTTTTTTTTTTTTATCGTGGACAGGGTTTAAGCTGGCTCAAAAAATGCTGAGTGACAGTACAGAATCAGTCACAACCGTGCTTCTTTCCTCTAGAAAAGAGTAGAAAAATCGCTGTAGGTGAGCTTGTGACGTTATACGTGTTTTTTTACGAGGTGGTAGGAGTATTTGAACGTGCTTCGTCGTTATTCCGGCTGGTTTGCTAGGAGAAAAAGAGATTGTATAATAGACCTAATGTCGATTACGCCTTTCACTGGCAGTGTAGTAAAAAAGGTGAAAATGCGCATGATAGAGCAAGGTTGGTGT
>QLNU02015360.1:65958971-65973186 GCA_006491805.2 Dysdera silvatica
GTGCAACAGCGTTTTTCATTGTACCTTTTTGGGTCTTGATTTCGTGTGAGGATCGTCTACGAAATTACAGCCAATGACCTCACAGGTCGCCGTTATTGCTTAAACTTCGTTGATATCAAATAAAGGATAAAAATGGCCACTTTCGTGGTTTAGGTTAAGAAACAAAATGAAAACGGGGCCCCCATAAAGGCCAGAACTTCAGTGATCATCTCCAGTCACTTCCTGAAAGAGCAGTAAAACGAAAAAACGCGCAGTGATTCCACATAGGAGAAAAAAAAAAAAAAAATCAACTGGCCTTCAAGTTCACTCCCACCCCCTTAGAAAAATCCGGGACACGATCGTTACCAAAATCCAATTTCGACTTTTATTTCAGGAACATTCAAAATACGTTAATGGAGCACATAACGTAGAACAACAAAACAACGCAATAAAATAAAAAATTGTTATGATCAAAATCAGTTTCTAAAACGGAACCTGACTTCCAAAATTTAACAGCAAGTGAAGCGACCAAATTACACTAAATCTATATAGGGGATGGAACGACCCTACCCCCTATAGGAGTACGCCACTTGAACAAGTAACTGCGTATCGAATGAAGACAAGTGGAACCAATAAACGCTATTTTATCCTTCACTTCCGAAAATCGTTAGTGGGTCCGTTAAGGGTCAATTTACTTCATCCATTTCTATTTCCTTTGCCGAAGAATGGCAACGAGTAATTTTTACACACTATTCTCTATATGGATCTTTTAAATTTCACAACGAATCTAATAGGATGTCTACCCAAATTCTATTTCAAACTTCCCTGACTTTGTTTCCAGACCAAATCTTAATCGATTTCCAGTCGCTAATTACAGTAAACAACACACAATTCAGTAAAATCTGCGCACTCTAAATAAGTTTCAAAGCCACGAAATCGATTAATGCAAACCCCAAAGCCATTTATAACTCAATTATAGTGAATTTACAAATTCAAAAGCTGTATTAAAAAGTGTATTTCTTTACACTAAAAACTTGCACTAATTAAATATTTACAGCAACATTTCCATTTGGCCCTTTTTGAGTTCATTATAAAAGAGTTTAACTATATAATCGCAAAGCTGATGCTTCATCTTCTATTTCATTTAAAGTGTGTATGAATATAGACTATTTAAAGGAAAGGAGATTGGTATAATCAAAATCCCTTACCGATTAGATAATTTAGTTAAAACACTTTTTTTTAAAGTTTTAGTTACATATTTGGCAAACATTTTCTCCTGAAAAATATACATGCATAATAATTTTATATAAATTATATTAGTTTTGGTGCAAAATGGTAACTTTTGGAAGAAGTTTAGTCAAAAGTACAAGTTTTTCAAATTTTTCAGTAGGCAATGTAGTATGAAAAGCACAGTTCAGGAAAATTATTTTAATAAGTTATTTATTATAACAATGAATTTCCAATTTCCCTGACTTTTCCAGTCAGGAAAAACTTCCGACTTTTCCAAGTTTTGTAGACGAGTAGACACCCTAACAAGGTGTCAACCCAAATTCTGTTTCGGATTTCCCTGACTTTTCGAGGTTTTCCAGACTAAATCTTAATAGATTTTAGTCACCAATTACAGTAAACAACACACAACGCATTAAAATTTGCGTAATAAAAATAAGTTTCTAAGACCATAAAATCCACTAACACAAACTCCAAAGCCGATTTTATTTCAATTACAGTGAATTTACAAATACAAAAACTGTATTAAAAAAATTGCATTTCTTTACACTAAAAACTTCTATTAATTAAACATTTACAACATTTTCATCCGGCCCTTTTGAGTTCATTATAAAGGAGTTTAACTATGTAATCACAAAGCCGATGCTTCATCTTCTATTCCATTTAAAGTGCGTATGACTACAGATAACGGAAAGGTGATTGGCATGATCAATATCCCTTACAGATTAGATAATTTAGCTAAAAAGACTTTAAAATATTAGTTATATATTTGGAAAACATTTTCTCCTGCGAAATGTAATTTATAAAAAACTAAAGTTCATATATTAGTTTTATAACTAGTAAAATTTGACACTGGTCGGAATATACGAAATACAAATGAAGGTAAAAGATATTTACCATCTGCAAAAATATTCGCAACGTTTCGAGAACTACTGTTCCCTTCATCAAGCGAAAGTGTCAAGGAAGTGTAGGCGTTCGGTATTTATACCCCAACTTTGGTTTTTCCCCCAAAGCTATCCCGCAGTCGGGTTTTCCCAGAACTGTGGTCCCGCACTCGGTAATTCCCCCTGTCTGAAACTGGTTTTCCCCCATCTCCTAGCAAAAATGCGGTAAGGTTCAGGCATCGATTTTGCGATGTTCATCGCCTTACTTCGCATTCGAAAAGTCTCCCAAGACTCCAGAAAAAAATCTATAGTAGCGAGAAGTTATATTTTTGTGAAGAACTTCCGTATTTTTCCAATCAGGAACATAACCACTCTCCCAGACATGTTCTGCCAGAAGATTAGTCATTTCACCTTTCTCCACAATACGATGTTCTTTTTTAAGTGTACAAACAGTTCTTCCCGTCTCGCCAGTGCATACTTTTTCGCAGTCTTTGCAGGATATCTGGTAAACTGTTCCAGTCAATTCACCCATTGGAACTGGATCATCCATTTTTACTGATAGGTCACGAAAAGTCGATGCAGGTTTATAGTAAGTCTTGATGTCCGTTTTCCTCAGAATACGTGCAATATCCTCAGAAGTCCTCTCCACATATGGTAAAACAATCGTCCAACCAAAGGTGACAGAAGTCCAGATAGGTGTTTAGATAATGCGTAAGCCGGAGAGCTGCAAAAACAGAATGGGACGAAGAGGTATATCATCTTTGTGAATCTCAGGAAGACCATAAAAGAGGGGTATTCTCCCTAAACTGCAACAAAGTCACAAGTACAAGGACCCATCAATTTTCAATTCCCTGTATAGTTTAAGCAGCAGATCATTCATGCGTCTCTCTATACCTCCAGTCAGATCTCTTCACTACACAATACGTATCAACAGTAAATTCTGAACCTTCTCCTCATAAGTCAATCTATCCATAACTACAGTACATTGTCCTTCATCAGCTGGCAAAACAACAATGTCATCACAGCTTTTCAGATTTTTTATCGCTTTTCTCTAGCCAAGCGAAAGATTACTTTCTGGTACTCGTCCTCTACGTAGCACTTGCGAAATTTCACAACGTATTTCAGCAGCTGCATCAGCCTCCATTCTTCCTAGAACCGGCTCGACTGCCGAAAGAATCTTAGGAATAGGAATAAATGAAGGCGCAGGTGCGAAATTCATTCCACGAGACAATACAGAGATTTCATCAGTGCTAAGACGTTGGCTAGAACGATTTCAAACCCAATTTGGATGGAATTTGCCTCGAGATGGCTTATTCCCTCCTCGTTCAGCTTTCAACCTATCCAGTTTCCCATCATGACACAAGCGAAATTTAGCTTTAGTCTCCGTCTCTTCTCTGATAATTTCAGACTGTATGGGACCTTCTACAAACAGGGACAGGAGACCGCAATGGGTTCCCCCGTTTCTATTGCTGTAGCTAACCTGTGTATGGAGTCTTTGGAGATGGACATTTCGGACTGCGACGAGTTTGATGTTAAGGTCTGGAGAAGGTATGTCGATGATACTTTTGTCGTTCTTTCGAAGACAGAGGTGGGCAGCTTTCACCGTTTCCTTAATGACTTAAACCCCCATATTCAATTTACCTTAGAGGTAGAACATGAGGGATGTTTGCCATTTTTGGACGTGAGGGTCACCAGAGGAGACAATGGAAGCTTGTCAACCTCTGTATATCGAAAGCCAATTCATGCGGACCGGTACTTGGATTTCCGCTCGTATCATCCAACTTACCACAAAGCTTCTGTTGTGAGGTCTCTGACACGTCGGGCCCTCAAACACAACAACAATGTTGAGTTGAAAGATGCTGAGGTATGGAAGGTAAGGAGAGCGCTTGTAGATAATGGCTACCCGAGCAAGTTTATCGCTCGAAGATCTAATAATGGACATAGAGAACCTGTTGAGGAGAGACAGACTAGAGGGACGGTTGTTTTGCCATATGTGGAGAGGACTTCTGAGGAGATTGCGCGTATTCTTAGGAAATCTGACATCAGGACTTACTATAAACCTGCATCGACTTTACGTGACCTGTTGGTGAGAGTGAAAGATCGAGTTCCAATGGATGAATTGACTGGAACAATTTACCAGATACCCTGCAAAGACTGCGAAAAAGTATACACTGGCGAGACGGGAAGAACTGTTTGTACACTTAAAAATGAAGATCATCATGCTGTGGAGAAAGGTGAGATGACTAATCTTCTGGCAGAACATGCCTGGGAGAAAGGTCATGTTCCTGATTGGAAAAGTACAAAAGTTCTTCATAAAAATGTAACTTCTCGCTATTGTAGACTTTTTCTGGCGTCCTGGGAGACTTTCCGAATGCGAAGTAAGGCGATGAACATCGCAAAATCGATGCCTGAACCTTACCGCATTTTTGCTAGGAGATGGGGGAAAACCAGATTCAGACGGGGGAAATGGGGGGTGGGGATTACCAAGTGGGGAACAGTTCTTAGAAAATCCAGATTCAGACAGGGGGGAAAACCCGAGTGCCGGATAGCTTTGGGAAAAAACAAAGTTGGGGTATAAATACCGAACACCTACACTTCCTTGACACTTTCGCTTGATGAAGGGAACAGTAGTTCTCGAAACGTTGCGAATATTTTTGCAGACGGTAAATATCTTTTACCTTCTTCATTTGTATTTCGTATATTCCGACCAGTGTCAAATTTTACTAGTTATGGTAAGCCCTGGTCAATCTTTGTACGTTGTTATATTAGTTTTGGTGCAAAAGGGTAATTTTTGGAAGAGGTTTAGTCAAGAGTATAAGTTTCTCAAAATTTTCAGTATGCAATGTGGTACGAAAAGCACAAATCGGGAAAATTGTTTCAGTAAGCTATTTATTATAACAATGAATTTAAAATTTCCCCTGACTTTCCCAGACAGAGAAAACTTCGCCGACTTTTCTAGGTTTTCAAGATTCGTAAACACCCTGTATTTAAGAATATTGTGTAATATATATATCGATATATTTTTAATGAAAGGAAAACTGCACATTAGCATCCACTTGCAACTTTACATACTTAAATCCTTTGTAATTTTGATGCAGGCAACTTCACACTTTATCGCCTCTAAAACTTTTAGTTTATCACAAAACATCCATATCCATCTGAAAATAAACCTTTCTAGCACGCGACGATAGAATAATGACCAATGGTGGGGTTAGACCAGGTTTGTCCAACGTTTTTGGGAAGCCGGCCGCTCAAAAAATGTTCACGGATATCGAGGGTCAGCGGTTTCGTTCAATTATAAATAAATAAATAAATAAAAATATATATATATATATACATACAACATGCACTCACTGAAAGCTTCCCTTCAGAGTTCCTTTCCGTTATTTACTTTTTTACTTGCAATATGAAAAGCGGTCACCCATGCTGCCCCCGCGGTTTTTCCTTGTCTGAAAAAAAAAAATCTGAAATTTTTGTTTTGGATTTTCTTTATCCCAAACAGTTGTCAGCGGGCCAGATTAACACATTAGGCGGAACATATGTTGGACAACTCTGGGTTAGACAAATTGGCTAGAAGTGAAAAGGTTCCCCTACCCAAAATTTGAGACATTTGCGCATTATTGAAGAACGTAATAATTTGTCCTTTTAATATGTAATTGATTATTTTCACTACCGAATGTTTAAGACGCTTATGTTGTTTTTACATCGCAAGATCCAATATAGGGTAAAACGGGGCTATTTGAAAACTGCTAAGGTTTTGCGCATGCTCTGTGACGTCTATTAAACCCACAAGATATTTCGCGAATGTTAGTCATTCAGTGAGGTATATTGTAGCTTTTGAAGAGGTAAGTTTTGTGGCTCGATAGAATACACAAAGATTTTTTTAAAAAGGGGGAAGGTAACTAGCTTATTTATACTAGGAATGCCGTTTATAACTTTTACTCGTTGTTAGTTAAGGTTTTATGGAAATGTTTAAGACTTAATCGAAATGAATTAAAATTTAATGTGAATATGGACTCTTCCTGCACTTCACCCTTTATTCGAGCTGCCATGTACGGTTTTTTAATGGAGTTAAGACGTTATGAAATTTAAATAAGATATGGGGCTATATGAATAGTCGGAAACGGGGCTATTTGAAAACGACGATTTTATTTATTTACCGAGGTAAACAATTTACTGTTTTCGTATCTACCTTCAGATGGTTAGGAACTATAAACAGGGTGTCTACTCAAATTCTATTTCAAACTTCCCTGACTTTTCCAGTTTCCAGACCAAATGTTAATCGATTTCCAGTCGCTAATTACAGTAAACAACACACAATGCACTAAAATTTGCGCAATCAAAATAAGTTTCAAGGCCATGAAATCGATTAACGCAAACCCCAACGCCATTTATAACTCAATTGTAGTGAATTTACAAATTCAAAAGCTGTATTAAAAAGTATTTCTTTACACTAAAAACTTGTACTAATTAAATATTTACAGTAACATTTCCATTCGGCCCTTTTGAGTTCATTATAAGAGAGTCTAACTCTATAATCGCAAAGCTGATGCTTCATCTTCTATTTCATTTAAAATGTGTATGACTGTATATAAGGCAAAGGAGATTGGTATGATCAAAACCCCTTACAGATTAAATAGTTTGGCTAAAAAACACTTCTCTTTTCAAGTTTTAGTTATATATATATTTGGCAAACATTTTCTTCTGAAAAATATATAGGCTTAATAATTTTATATAAATTATATTAGTTTTGGTGCAAAATGGTAACTTTTGGAAGAAGTTTAGTCAAAAGTACAAGTTTTTCAAATTTTTCAGTAGGTAATGTGGTATGAAAAGCACAGTTCAGGAAAATTATTTTAATAAGTTATTTATTATAACAATGAATTTTAAATTTCCCTGACTTTTACAGTCAGAAAAAACTTCCCTGACTTTTCCAGGTATTCCAGATGAGTAGACACCCTGTATAAAAGGAAAGGTGGGCGGTTACAGTGGGACAAGGAAACTATGGCGAAAGCAGTTGAAGCAGCAATCGCAGGGGCATCGTTAATGGACGCTAGTAAAACTTTCGGCGTGCCATTTACAACTGTTTACCGCCATTATCAAAAGGAAAAATAAAAACGTATGAGGAACCTACGACTTTTCCTCACAAAAATGTTCATGTAGTACATCTATTGGTCATCCTATAGTGCTTGATGAAGAATTAGAGAAAGCTCTTGCCGACAGAATTAAGTATTCAATCATAAGAGGATTTGAACTAACGGGGAAAAGATGTGCGTACCGCGGCTGTCAAGCTGACTGATGAAAACAACATTCCTCACCCTTGGAAAAACGTGACAGGGTAAAAGACTGGTGTTCAGCATTCTGCCAGAGAAATCAACTTTCCTTGAGAAAACTAGAGGGCCTGTCAAAGGCAAGAGCGGGTGCTCTAAGTAGAGAAACAGTTAACCAATATTTTGACCGTTCGAATGAACTGTTAACAAATCTTTCTCTCCATAACAAGCCAACCTTTATTTACAATATGGATGAAATCGGGTTACCTCTTAACAATAAAACTTACAAAATCATTGCACAAAAAGGTAAAAAATAGCTCCTGGCTTTAACTAGCGCTGATGAGAGCGAAAATATTACGCTGATCGCTTGTTTTAGCGCGGCAGGTTCATACATATCACCTGTCATTATATTCAAGGGTAAAAGACTTAAGGCGGAGTTCTCGGTCAATCTACCCAATGGATCTATCTCCTGTATCAGTGACAGTGGGTGGATCAACGACGACATATTCATGATGTGGCTGCACCATTTCCAAACAAATTGCGTACCAGGCACAGTCCTCCTTATTCTAGATAGCCATGTTTCTCATTCCTCACTTGAAGCCCTACAATTCTGTAAGAAGAATGACAAAAATGATCTGCTTACCGTCTCGCACTGCTCATGTGTTACAACTTTTAGACAAGTACATTTTTAAGACACTGAAAAATAACTATCTTCAGATGGCCATAAAGTGGCAACAGCGAAATCCAAACATAAGGATGGGCAAAGTTCATTTCAATGGACTGTTTGCTGAAGCATGGATGTCCACTGCATCTATGCATCTGGCTGTGAGTGGATTTTCCTGCACGGGAATTTACCCATTTAAACCCAACGCTATTGAATGTTGGCAGTTCGCTATTTCTGAATTATTTTCAGAAAAGCCGAAAACAAGTGAAACAGCAAACAGCGATGGATCCCCCGATTCATCAACACAAACTCCAGAAACCTCCGCTCAGAATATTCTTCCTTTTCCACGGACACAACAACAGACAAGGAAGAACAGAATGACCACCAGAGCAAAAGCCTGCCACACGACGTCTCCAGAAAATGTTACAACATTAGCAGTAAAAAATAAAAGAAAAACGATGGGAACACATAAATAATGAAACGTAAAAAAAAACGGGACTGGGACCCAGACTGATTCCAGCCAGGATAATTTTTTTTTTACCTTTTAGTGACTGCGGACAGGATGACGAAGAAGCATGGAAATGTGGCTTTTGTCAGGGAAAATGGTCCTTTGTCGATAACTTCGACGATAAAAGGAGAGATTGGATCCGCTGCCAAACGTGCAAAACCTGGTACCACGAGTAGTGTGTCGGTGTAAAAGGCCAAAAAACGTTTTGTTTGTGGACACTGCACATAATATTAAAAAATAAGGTTTATTATTACTTTCAGAACTTTATTTTGAACTCTTATGAAATATAGGCTATTATATTATTCGATTCCCACTTTGGGAATCGTAGAGGTCATGAAAAACTTCATGGATCCAATCTAATTGCACGGCCTTTCTCTTGATTAACATTATTTCTGTTAACCGTCCATAAAGTGTATGGCCTTGTATTGTTTTATCGGATTTCCGATTATCGTCCATGAAATTTATGGGCGTTGAATTGATAGTGTGTTTCGTTATATGGTGTTCTTTGCTTAATTCAGTGATTATTGTGCGAATATGGGCTAATAAACCAAGTGCATCTTGCTAGTAATGGCCCAAGTGGACAGTACCAATTACTAATTGTATTATTCTTGAACGTTATAAATTGAATTATTTTGCTTTCTGTTATATTTCATGTTATTCTGTCATATACACGTTTTATTATATCTATTCAAATAGACCCATTCCATATGGAAATTTTACAATTTGGAGGGTAAATTGAATACTAGCAAAATATGTATTCGTTTTCACTCCTCATTATCTAGCTTCTACGGAAAGAAAGCTTATGGATGTTGATATTGTACTGTACATTTAAAGGAAAATTACTTCTCACATACGTTTTTTAATTTTCATGAAAGTTGAAACTATCCGTATAGCCCCACTCTACACTAACCTATTTTTAAGCTCTAATTAGCGGCAAAGAGAAATTTTTGGCTCTAAATTACTTCTTTAAAATACAAAAACGTACTTTAGAACTAAATGTGGTCTGAATTTGAAAAACCCACTCTGATTTAAAGAAAAAGCCTCATTCAGTATGCGCAAAAACGCACTGGTATCTTTGTTTTCATAATTAGACAGCAACACGTAACAAAAAAACTTTTTCATAAACAAAAACTCAACTCTGCGGAAATTCCAAAGCCTAGTTTATCAAAAAACAATTTCACATAATTAAGTTGGAAACGAGTTTGGGGATGTCGAAAAATTGAGATTAAGTATTTGTACCACTTGCATCTCATCTCTCGATTTGTCAGATCAATCATGTCGTTCAGTCATCTAGCTGGGATTAGTGGATAATTCTTATGCATTGTGAAAAGCTCAATAAGTACCGTTCATGCACGTGCAACTGTTCAATTATGCGAACGCATACGACGTGGTCAATCTGAGGTAATGAGATTTTTCTGCCATACACACCCAGCAATAAATCTAGATGGATCAAAGGAAAGGACTTTTCACCAACAGCAGCTATAAAACACACACGCGTTTCCCTTAACCTCAGTTTTAGAAACGCAGAGCAATAGAACACAATATTTAATATGAATTTCATGCTCACTCGAACCAATTTAACTTCAACAGTTTTTACAATAATTAGGCGAATGTCACAGAAATTTTACAATAATTTGTATTCAGGAAACGTGACCTTGTGTCGTGATTTTTAAAAGTACGTTCATCAGTACTTTGCATACATGCGTGTATCACAGAATTCACGATTATTTCTAAGTAAATAAAATGTGTGTACCGTAAAACGCCAATTTAACGAAAACCGAATGCAAGAATCGGGGAAAAAAAAGACAGGCTGCATTCAATAAAATAGGCATCGAATCTCATTTCCTAATGTAACGATCATTGGAGTGTTTACTTTTTGAAACTTAACTTACTAAACATAAACGCGCGTGTTTTCCTATAATTTATAAACTTCGTGAAAACATACAAAAGAACCTACTCAGATATTCACGAAGAATATCCAGATTTTACATCTAATTGCATAGTCAGAAAAATATCTTTAAAATATTTTTTTGACTTCTTTATATAATTTACTAGTACAATTAAGGAACCATTGGTATTTTTGGTTTGCGAAAGTGGGGAACCGGATAGGTAAAAATCTTTCAATAATTACCTCCGACCAGAGCTGCGCATTCTTATCCCCTATACATTTTTATACAACATATAATTTTTATATACAATATATTAATTTATAAATTAAAAGTCTTATTTTTAAAATGTTGATGTAATGCATACTTGATGGCATATACATGTAGATATAACCCTTTCCTATTTCGCTCCTACAACAAATGCAATTTTGGTTGATCGAATTTTTCTGGCGCAAGGACAGCAAAGGTCATTCCGCTATAAGAATGCAATTTTAAATACACTTGAAGATATTTTGCGACATAAACCTTATGTCTCCCCAGTACTAAAAATATCATGTTTTTATAAGGAAACAGTTTATTATACAATTTGCACACTCGTAGTAGCATTTACTCAAAACGCCATTATTCATACATACAAACGTGTCCTATTTTACAATTACAAAGTCGAAAAGAATAACCGATCGACATTCACATACAGGCTCTTAATTCAATGTCCTAACACGGTAACCGCTGTTAAAAACAAAATAATAAGCGCCATTCAATGCAAAAGACAAATTGGAACGATATCGATTTGTTATTCTATCGCACCTATTTATCAAACACGTATGTCAATAAATGCCGGCAACTAAGGCAAAAACTGAAAAATGAGGACCGTGTCACATTTCGGATAAATTGCGTACAAACGACGACATAGGTTTACGAGGGATTGCTTCTCTATGCAAAAGAATAAATTGGAAAAAGAAACGAAATCACTGTTTTTAAACTGTAGTATCTTTTTTAACACATCAAAATTTGTCTACTTCGAACTTTCTTAAATGTTAAGCGGTGTTCAAAGATCCTTAATAGAAAAAAATATTCGAAAAGCCACCTTTTAACGAAAATATTGATTATAATATATACCGCTAAAGCCCGGGTTATATGCAAATACATATTTTAGCACTTTTCAGCGTTAGGGCGTATTTCAAGGGTTTGAATAATTTTAGAATTTTATTCTTTTTATCGGAAATTTTTCAAACAATGATGAAGTTAAATTTTCCTTTTACTCTTATATGAACAGAAAGAAATGTTGACTTGTAAATGTACATATTTAATTATGTCCTGAGGCGTCAAAAAATGTATTCATATTCATAGCTGAATTAGCCACTATCTTCACAGTGAGACGGAAGGGTCCGTTCGCGGAAAGCTGTCCACAAGTCCCGTTAGAATTTAAGGGAGCTGAAGTAACTGACGGGTTGAGTCATTGCAGTAGAGCAGTGGTTCCCAACTCAATTTAAGCCGCGGACCACTTTTCCACTTCAATTGTACCCGCAGACCACTTTGAAAAATTCTCATGAGTTGACTGCAAGACCTGAATAAAAAAGGGAGCCTGGTCTTTTTTTGGGGGGGGGAAACGTGTCTGTAAAATCGTTCTTTGGAGGAAAATAAAAGAAATAATAAAGAGAAAAAACCATCTAATCATAATACAGTCAAACCTCGTTAAGATGAACACGCTTAAGACGAATTACTTTTAATACGAACCGTTTTCTGAAGTTCCGTCAGATTGTAAAATACTACAAATATACCATCAATTTCATTTTTATATTTAATTTTAATATTTAATAAATAATTTTTATAAGTGTTTTTATTAATTATTATTTCTTTTTAAATAATGACCCGTCTCGCGGACCATTTGGGACTTCTGGTGGACTACAGTAGTCCGACTATCAGTTAGAACCACTGTTTTAGAATTTTCCGTACAAGTTTATACATCAAGTTGGTGCACTGCCAAATCAGAGTGGGCTCCATCAAGAAAAATTCAGTGGCGCGAGCGGCCAAATCTAAGGAACCCCAAACATAAAAATTCTTGAAAATAATGATCACTTCTACTATACCAGTGTGAGCAACCGTTGGGGGCTTCCTTTGGAAGAGGAAGGTGAAAATGCTTTTCTGTGTTGTACATAAACTGTATTTCCAGACTACATTTTTCAAGAAACATACTAAAATAACGTAATACCTTCAAAACATAATAATAATCCGCTGGCTTTACTTATTATACGTTTAGCGGCGACACTATCGGTCGAAATTTACTGATCTTCGTTAATGAAATGCTCTTTTGACTGTTGAAACCAGAGTTATCTCTTCACTCCATCTAATTTTGTTAGTTCACACAACAGTCTGAATAACATCAACACCCGATAATACTTATTACCCACTAGATAGCATTACGCTAATTTACAACATCTGTTAATGTGTTAAGGCCTTTGAAGCAGTTCAGAGACGTTAAAACTGACACGAATTTTTTCAGAAGCTGTGATAATGTCGGATTTGTTCTAGAAACGCGACACTTTGAACACAGAGTAAGATGTTTTATAGCTCAAAGAAAGGCTTTATATTTTATATATATATATATAAAGCAAAATAAATTTTCAAAAAAAAATCCAAAAAGCTAATTACATCAACAGATACTGCGCAGCAGCTGCAAGTAAATTCATTGATGAGAGATAAATAAGATTCATGTATTGTGCGTTCGCGCAGACCTGACGCCTGATACCGTTAGCAGACGGGTTAGTCCATTGCAGTTTAGGGAAGGGCGTCTTGCCGAAACTGGTTTTTCACGAGGGAAAAACCAGTTCCTCCAAGACGGCCTTCCCTAAACTGCAATGGACTAACCCGTCTGCTAACGGTATCACGCGCCAACTGAGCGCGAATGCACAGTAGATATGTTGGGGAAAAAAAAATAATAAACAAGGAAAATAGCAAAAGGGTTAGCTAAGTAAAAAACTATTACAAATAACAGATATAGTAAAAGGCGAAATAAACAAACTCATTAATAAGATAAAATAACAATGAAAGCGACATCATGGGATGTACTCTCCAAAAAACATTCAAATAATAACGCTATCCCTTTTGCTATTTTTCCTGTTTATTATTTTTATGTATTTATTTTTTTGTTTATTTCCAACATATCTACATGAATCTCACGCACGCACGCACCCACCCACCCACACACACACACACACACAGTCGAAACCGCATATATGCAAATGGATGCATCAACGAAATCCTTTGCATATAAGCGAGTTTCGCATATAAGCGGGTTTTACATAAAAGAGGTATTCTCTGAACTATAGCGTGCAAATAATTTGCTCATTAAATTTTTATTGAATTTTATTATTAAATTAGATATTCTTATTTCTAATTTTATAAATCATACACATTATTTATTTCAATATTTATAATGTACAGTACTATTACTCTATTAATAAAAATAACAAGAAGTAATGTAGTACTTACATAAACATATGTTCTGTATTAGTGAATAAATTATAACCATATTCTTTCATTATTTCTTTGTTTTGCCATTTGATTTCAAATAATTTAAAATCACCAACTTTTAGTCAATATTTAAGCAGATACCTAGCTTCGTTTCATCTGCCATGTTCACAGTGAATTTAAATTGCAAAGTCCAAAAGAAGAAAGAAAAAAAAACTTGCAAATAAACTAGGAATTTTGTAGACCAATAAAACACGAGACTCGTAATTCACTGCGCCAGTTACAAAAACAAATTTTGATGGTGATTCCGAACACAAGCATATTGT
>QLNU02015360.1:65981393-65996611 GCA_006491805.2 Dysdera silvatica
GCGTATACAGGGAATAGAAGGTGGGGCTGTTTTTTAAGAAATTGTGTAAATGGGCTATCATCATTACAATAAGCTCAGCTTTTTCAGGGGCTAGCAACGTGGGTTCATAAATTACTCTAAAAGTCGCTGAGGTGATGCCAAATATATTCTCCACAACTCTTCGTGCACGAGATAATCTTTAATCAAAAACACTTTGTAATGATTTTTTAGGATGTATACCCGGAAACGGTTTTATTAATAAGTCAGTAAAAGCAAATGCCTCGTCCCCAAAGAAAAAAATTAGGGAGTTTGCATGATGTACCATCCAAACGTTCTGCCTGCGGCAAACTTAATTCATCTTTCTGTCGTTTGTCATACAAGGAACAATTTTTAAATATACTACCATCTGAGATTTGCTCCTGACCTCCAGCATCGACGTACAAAAGATGTAATTAGCGTTCATTACTGCAAAAATAACTATACTAAATAATGCCGATTTGTAATTAAAAAACTCGATTTCTGTGTTAATGGGTGCTTGCAAAACAACGTGTTTTCCATCTAACGCACCGAGGCAATGTGGAAAGCTACAAATATCGTTATATTGTTTTGATGCTACTAACCATTCTTCTGCTATGGTTGGTATCTGGAAACAAAGTTTTTTATTTAAAAATTATATAACAAAACATTGCAAAGTGGCAACAGAATCGGAAAAAAAAAAAGTCAGTTCCATGATTCGGGGCCGTTCAATTATTATATAAGCATCTTAGGGGGAGGTGGGGACTCCAATACTAGGATGTACAACACACTACGAGTAAAAGATATAAAATACACGTAATCACAGTTAAATATTTAATTATTTAAACCAGTGGTTAGCTGTCAAACTTTTTTCGCTCGGGGGCAACCTTCTAGACTCCCTGTGGCCCTCCTGACACTTTTAAAGTATCGTGAATGCATTATTTTTAGTAAATTCGTTTTATCAAATCCACTTCTTATTTATCCACTATTTACTTACAGCACAAGAAAATAATAAAAATGTGACAAAATACTTCATAATAAACTATTATATTGTTATTGCTCCTTATAGTTTAATAATATGTAGACTATATATAGTTTAATAATATATGTATAATATATATAGTTTTGTAATATATGTATAATATATATAGTTTTGTAATATATGTATAATATATATATATAGTTTAATAATATACGTATTATGTTATGGTGATAATACGCGACGGCGTTACGGTACGGGTTCCGTTGGATGCACCCTTAGAGTGGGTTCCCAACCTGGGGTCGCGAACAGGTTTCTGGACGTCGCCAATTATTTTCAGCTGTACTTATTTTTATAAGGAATTTCATACCAAATGTTTCCAACGCTTTTATATTTCAACATGGCTACACATATTGCAATATTTTACTAATGGTCGTTATTTGTTTGTGGTTTTACGGCTCAAAGACTACAGTGGTCATGCTGCGCCGGGACCTACTGTTTTCCGAGGAATCCGAACCTCTTAAGGCCTGGGGAACCAAACCCCGGACTACAGTGAGCAGTGCGATCTTTATGAGATCTCTGAGTAAGCGTTCTTTTTGCACTGCTGGGAGTCGAACCCGGATTAGCCGCGCAATAGGAGAACGCGTTACCACACTGCGCCACCGCAGGGCACTGATGGCCGTTAACTTTATATCTATAATATACATTAATATATATATAATCAACATAATATACATAATATATGTATAAAGTTATGTAGTATTATATAATGTAATATACTATAATTCATGTAATACAGTATAATATAATTTTATATTTAATGTGTTTTCTTTACTCCGTTAAAAATGCTTTTATTATTGCAAATGTGGCGGCGGACGGGGTTGCAGATCTATAATAGAGAATTTTACAAGGATCAATAGAGACAGTGTACATTTTAATGAATTTGAGCAAACATTGGAAATCTAAGATAATTTGACGTAGCATTACGCAGATTAGATTTATAAGCAAAGAACAACATTATAAGCGTAAGTAATGTTGTTAAAACGTTTTATTTCAACGTACGTTTCTGACGGACTTGGCCGTCTTTCGTCAGGAATACAAAATGAGAAAATAAATATTAGAAAACTGGAGATGGTGTTATTGCGTGACTATTGTGTTGCCAGTTGTGGATGAATAATTAATGTGAAAATTTTATTAAACATTTCCAAGCTTGACTGAAAGTGGGAGTAGATTTTGGTTCATTGACTATGATAGAAGAATTCTTATTGATATGGAATGCTTCTAAAAAATCTAATTCATGTATTGATCTTGGTTGACAGATAATTGTGGGTTGGTTGAATTTGAATTTGTGGTTATGTGACCAGCAATGAACCGCAATGGCAGACTTGTGGAATTTTGCCTTCTCTACGTATTTAGATTGTTCCGTTAGTCTGTGCTACAAGGCTCTTTTAGTCTGGCCTATGTAGGACATATTGAAAATTTGTCGAATTTGTGAAAGCACAATTCCAAACGTAAGTAAAAATAATCGTCAGTTTTCCAAACGAATCCTTATTTACCTTAATGTTTCGGATATTTGACACAAAGCAAAAAAGTGAATGTACAAATATGATTCATTTCATATTCATTGGATCGTAACTTTTGAACGTTTTCTGCATTAAATGTGTGTTGGCCCTTAAATTTTTAAAAATTAAATGCATATAGGCTCTTTTAAATTTTTTAAAAATTCGTGAAGCTTGAGTGGTAAGGCTACTGCCTTTACGAATATGTTATACTTAAATATTATAATTAATAATTATATCAATAAATATATAAACATAATTAATATTAATTATATTATGATCTAACTTGCACATCTATGAAAAAGATGGTGTATAAGTTTAATAGCAATTAATGACGTGGTTTATTTTCGAAGGTAAATTTTTAGTGAGCTTTTCCACGATACCGTGAAGGGGTCCATCCCCCAAAAATGAACAAACTAAGGAAAAAAAATTATTTGCTTAAAAAAAATATGAATCTTTACAAATCTAATAAGACCAAAATTTTGTTTCTAGGTCAAGCGGAACACCATGTCGAATTTTTACCAATGATGTATATTAATAAAAATAGGAAATTTTTAACTTTACGTTCCATTTATTCGGACTTTCATTTATGCAATTTTTTCAACTTCAAAATGCTAAGGCTTTTAAGCCGTTCAAGATAGGTCCTTGAAATTTGGCAGTTATATAATACATACAGATATAAACAAACTTTCTGAACGGAATTTTCATATTTTAATTTTAAGTACACATTTTATTCTGTTTTATGTTTCTCACTATGAAATATTGTTAAAATATCAATTTTTTTTCTCTGGTTCTATGCAAGTTAACAAAAAATCCTTCAGTCGGATTTTTCTTTACTTAATTTTTAATAAGATAAAATATTAAAAATAAAAAAAAAAAATGTGGAAACTTAACGACAAGTATAAAAATGGTCAACGTCCTTTTTTCAGCACGTTGTAAATTTTTTCTTAAAAAGTAAGTTAGTTGCAAATTATATTTTCTCCTAATGTCAATACTGTATGCCCTATAAACGTACACTCAAAAAATTAAATCATAATTTTAATAAATAAAATTTTCCGGGGGGGACGGACCCCCTTAAGACGTTCGCCGTTATTTTACGCATTGAAAAAATAGATGAGATAACCAGCGGTTTCTAAAGACTTTAAAAAATGTTCTGTTTGTACGATATAGCTGAAGTATCATAAATCACAAAGCAAAACGTACGACCTCATTTCACGTCTACCTCTCAATAAGTCGCTTGTGATTCGAGAGAACGTCTAACGAAACAATGTAAAACATAATTTTTCTTCTATTTGTTGGCACAAAACTTTGGAGAAAGAGCTGATAACGCAGTAAGAGAAAAATCAATGATCGGATTGGGGATAAGAAGTATAAAATGTCATAGAAAGTGTAGTTTAATGAACTTCCCCCGAAATGCCATAACTTCTGAAGCAGCAATATGCCAACAAGGAACTTGGCGTTCAAATATTTGCACAAGATGAAAGTGGCTTAAGACGTCACAGTAGGGAAATCAATCTGGCTGCTACCTCGGAAACGATGGCGACGAACGGGAACATCGGACAAATACACAGAACATCATTATCCCATTAAATCCCTCCAAATAATTGATCAACGATTCATTGGTCAACAAGTACCCAACACAACTTCGACACCAGTATGCAGAAAACGGAGCGCGCGCGCGGTTTCCCCTCTTACTAACAAAAGGTCCTCCAGACTATGGAATGCACCCCCATCACCTTGACTGACCCCTGGTAACCCCCAAATTTCTAAATTCCCGTTAGTTCCGTGTTCCGAACGCTGTTGTCGTCGGCAGGTTCGTGCGCGTTTACCATCCGCCGATCCCCTCATGCGCCTCTTGCGTGCTTCGCCGAAACCAGTCCGTCGGCCAATGGCTGGAGATGTCGTTAAAGAAGCCCGTTCCGTAGAGGTCAGCTCTTCCGCACTGTTAGTTCCCTTTCGAAGAGAGCTTTTTAACTTCTAAAGACACTTCTCCGCTCAAGTGCTACTTGCAACGGGAATCATTCATTGCGCATCACGCGACAAAAGGTTTTATATATTTTTTTTTCTTCATTGATTGGGATATTTCGCTTTCCGGCAACCGACCATGGGTATTTATTAAGCAGCGGGATTCTGTCCAAACAAACCTTTGGGGTATTCTCTGAAACGCGTTTTAATTAAACTAATAGTTCACTCCGATTTTCAGTAATGAAAAACGAGCTTCACAGTATATTAAACAAAATATTCAGCGTGTGGCAAGTCTCAAGAGGAATACGTTATCGGCTTATTGAATGAGAGTCTCTGCTTTATAGATAATAGGTGTGGACTTATTTTGTCGGATTATAAGCGAATTATTTGGATAGACACACCCAATGGCTCAATGTTTAACTTATTCGGAGAGCTGTTATGATTCAGATATTAGTTGGTTCGCTCTGCCACGAGGTTTACTTTGTAGATGAATGGAAAGGTCAAAGGGAGTGAATTTCTTCGTGCCAGAGCCCACGGGGGATTCTATGGCATTCCTCTTTTAAACTCCGGAACATTCCTGCATTAAATCCATATCGTATATTCGTAAAACTTCGACAAAGGCATTCCCTAAACCGTGTAAAAGCATTGACCAAAAAATAGGTATTTTTATCTTTTTAAAACCTTTTTCCTAGAAATTCTATTAAACATTTATTTATTAAAACTACTTTCGAGTGAAACCTGGCGCGTCTGTCTAGTGCTATCGCCTGTGGATCTCCTCACGAAGCCGCAAAACAAAGCCTTGGCAGCAATAGATCAGTAAATTCAGAAGGTGAATAGAACGCTCTAGACGAGATTCGTTCTTTTTTATCATTCGCCTCGAGTGCAGCATAGAAATTGTAATGCTCGATTTCCATGAAAATTTACAGGCATAATCGAATGTATCTATAGAGCAAAAATAACATATAAAAACAGGCCGCTTTTTATATCTATGCTCTCGAACAAATTGAAAACTTTATATTTATAAATGTTACAACTGTTTATAGCTTTCATTTAAAAAAAAAGGGGGGGGGGGAATTTTGAAGGAGCCGTGTTTGATATCAACAAACCAGTTGAATATATATATATGCCCAACGCCCGTTCTAATATATTATACATATTCTTCAGTTTAAAAAATCGGACAATTACACTGATGTTTAAAATAATATATTACTCTTTTTATAAAAATCAGAAATATTGTATCTAGCAGCTTAATGACGTTCAAGAATAAGCCCTTCTAAAAAGTTTATATGCGTAGCTTATAAATTAATCTTATTGTTAACTGTGCGTGTGGATCAGAATTAGAACTTAGGAATTTTAAATACAGTGAAACCTGGTAAAGTGGGCACCTAAATAAAAAAAAAACACTTTTTATGAAAGATAACTGGGAGGGGCTTAGTCATGCCTGTACTATGTAGTCTATCGTATATAGTGACCATTGCAATCCAATTCCAAAGGTAGTCAATTTAGGCAGGTTCTACTGTACTTGAATACAATGATAACGGGTTTTTGTTTTATTTGTTTATATATTTTACTGAATTTTATCAACTGGTAACTTGTCGTCAAGTTCGATCACGAACCACAATGTTCAAAACAAGGGATTGAGGATTAAATTACATGAAATTTAAGTTTACATATCCAGGGCGTGAAAGTTGTGTAAACGAATAAATTTACAAATCCTTCACATTCAATCTTTACAGCAACTTGAATAAAAAATCTGCTCTTCATATAGGAAATATCAAATTCCCTTTAAATTCGAAAAAATTCTAATATGCTTAGGGATTCATGTATTAAATTTCAAGATAAGACGTTTTCTTTCACAGAAAGCGTTCCAGGTACGTTGAGAAATGCCGGAGGTCGCTAAAGTCGAATCCTTTTTGACATCCTGATTTGTATGTCTGCACGACGTACAAATCGCCAACGACAATTTGTAAGAAATCCAATACATAAAATCCAATACACAAAGTATAAAACAATGGTTCCTAAGCATAATCTCGATTTTTAACGCCACCAAACAAAATTTTATCAACAGGTTTTCCATCATACGCTAGCCTTTATAGAATATTGGAATCAGAGTTCAAGATCGTATGTAAGAAGATCGTATGTAACCAATCGGGATAACATACACGACGGTTTGGTTTAAGCACTTTTTTTAAAGGATAACGCACCTAGCTTCTACTAAATTATAGCCATATACCACTTGTAAATATGTAACAAATGTTTTAGTATTTTTTCAGTGGTTTCTATTTTCAATGCGCCCATAGAAAAGTATTGCCCTAAAATCACCGATGTAAAGTATATATATTTTTAATAGAACTTTTGAAAACGTTTAGAGCATTATATTATATTTCAACTGCGTCAACACATTGTTTTTGTGTGAGCAGGGATTTAAATGCTTTATTTACGAGTACAGAATCTTCTCTCTCCCCCACCCCCACCCAATACACATGCACGCATCAACGTAGAGTTTTCAAAATTACTGGGGGGCCCGAACACACATTATGAACATTTATATATACACTGAATACATATAAAATTGCAACTTTTCTCAAATTATTGGTAGGGCCCCACGGACTCGTTTAACTCTACGCCTATGCATGCACGTTTGCTTTTAAATGAAAATGCATCGAAATAAATATGCATCCAAAAAATTCGCAAAACGTTAACATAAAGTACTTACATTTGATTCCTAAACGATAACGTGAAATCGGTCACAAGTCGAAATAGTCACGGTGAGCGGAACACTGACAACCTCACCTCCCTGTTCCGAAACCGACACTATTCAATGTTACGAAGCGGGAGGAGCCACGAACTTTCACGTCGGGTGAAAAAGTCGCCAAAATAATGCGCCTACGGCGCAAACGTTACGTTTTCTTAGAGATAGTCCGGTTTAAAAATAAAACGACCACTCGGGAATAACAAAACTAAAAGGAAATAACGTATGAAAAGTTTGATTAAATAACTTCAGCTCTTTTCATAATTTCCAGTTTGTCTCACTTCGTGTTTTTATACCGCAAATTTAGTTCAGTAGACAATCTAGAAATACTTGATAAAAAAACGGGTCTCCACTGAAATATTATCGTTCACAAGAATGTAAAGCACTCCGTAATATCCCCCGATATATAAAAAAATACGTAATAAAAAATACCATCACTTTAACAAATCACCACATAGTTAAAACGAATTAATTCGCCAGCAGAATTAATTGGCACCTATGCGAAAAATGTATTGGAACTTAGTCAAGTAAAGCGATATTCCTCAACAGCGGGAAATTAAATTTTTATCCACGGACAAACGTGTTTTACCCGTAGCATATATAGTATAAACAATGGGGAAAATCCAGTATGATCCGATTTTGATGAGCGAAATTTAATTTAAAGCGAAATTTAGAGAATTTTTGAACATGTAAAAATATGAATGTTAAGGCTTGTTGGTTATCTTTCACCATCTTATCACAAGACTTAGTCACGTGACAAACTAGACTGATGGGGGTTAGAACAGGGGTAGTCAACCTGGTCCCTACCGCCCACTAGTGGACTATTCAAGCTTTTGTGATAGGCAATAGGGGTTTCATCGGATGGTAAAACTGATGAACAACCCTTACGAAAATTGAACCAGATACCAAATATTTAGTTTCGCGGCATCAGCCAGCCTCAAGGATCTCATTAATAATTAAAGATAATTTCAATAGACTTCATAGATTTTACATTTAATTTTCTTGTTCTTCAATTTAAGCAGCTTCCGCACTAATAGGCGCCGTTTCGTTGAAGATGCAGAAATACAGCATCAAATTACATAATTTTTAATACGCAATAGTAACATACAAACATACGCAAAGTATAAATAAAAAGATTTAACTACATATGTTTACTAAACGTCTACTTAAAAATTACGAGAACTTTGCAGTTGCGCTGAATTAAGTTACTGTGGAATCGGTGGGCAGTAAGAAATTTTACTCTAACGAAGATATAAAAGTGGGCGATAGATATAAAAAAAGGTTGACTACCCCTAGGTTAGAATAACGTGGTCCTCAGGAAAAAAACGTAGTTTTCCTTTAAGGAAATGAGCCTAAGGTCATGGGCGGATTTATCACTTTGCCGCCCCACCCTCAAATCATTTGTAGGAACATAAAAATTGTTACATTCAATATACGCCAAAAACTTTTGTATTGACAATAAATGTGTTGAAAAACAAACTCATAAATTGAAACATAAACATTAAGCAATGTTAACATATGTTGAAGTATTATTTCTTTTTGGTATATAATAAATCAAATTCAATTTTATTGAAATAAATTTTAATTTTAGCAAAAAAAAAAAATATATTGAATGCTGGTATTTAAATGGAAAGCATGACGTCTAGCTTTCTTCTCGGCAAAACATCTGATTATATCATCGTATGGTATTGATTTTGTTATATCAGACTCAATACACAAAATTTTTTCGAGCTAGTCTATAGCCTATTGGGAAACACGACCCTGCCTAAGGTCACTGGTGGATCCAGCGAGAAGCGGACAGGGCGATCCTCCCCTCCGTCAGGGTTAAATAGGGAAAAATAAAGACGAAGAATAATTTATGTGGTGTTCATGACTGAAAATGACAGCATACACATAGCGTAGAAAGCCATGGATGCCCCCATAATTGAGAAATAAATTGCAATTTTACATACACTGTAATGTGTACAAATATGCTTTTCTCCACTCCTCCAACAGGCTACTCACCATCCACCCACTCCAGGAAAGGAAAGGCAGGGGAAGGGTAAGAAAAGGACGAGGAGGCGAAAAAGGAAGGAAAGAGGGAAAGAAGGGAGGCGGAGGAGGGAAGGAATTAGCCCTAAACCATACAGTTTAATTAAAGAAAAGCCCAGCTTTAATTCATTGTCGTAAATTAAATATTTTAGTAAGTATAAAGCAGGGTTGTCTAACCTTTTTGGGTAGCGGGCTACTTAAAGAATTTTCACGGTTCTAGCGGGCCAGCGGTTTCTTAAAAAAAAAAAAACCTAACACTTAACAACCTCTCTTTACAGTTTCTTCCAGTAATTTGTTCACTTGCGCTATAGAGAGGGGTCACCTACACTGTCCCCACGACATTTATACCAGGGCCGGGCCCTGGTATAAATGAAGGCTAGTAATGTAACATTTATCTAAACTATTTAACAGTCCAAAACTAAAAATATTCACGGTGAGGGCCCCCGAGACCGCCCCCCCCCGTAATAACATCCTAAATCCGCCATTTATTAAGATCACCTTATTTCACCACGCTATTCCGGCAGATTTTTAATTAACAAAATTCAAATCTCTTTATAAAAAAAATAAAATTTTTATGCAAGATCATTCATTATTAAAATCAATCCTCAGAAGAAAATTCTACGCAAGACCACTCTATACATTTTAAATTACATCTTATTTCACATTGTCTAAAAATTTCAAACATCCCTACTAAAAGTTGTGAAAGGTTCTTTCTAGAAAAAGAAACGAGAAAGTTAAATTAACCAGTCTTCGATCGAATTCGCAATGTTTGAATATAGAAAAATAAGTGAATTTCTGGAGTTCATTTGTTTTCCTAGAGAAGAAATTTTATTAAACGTAAGGTTATATGATAAGGATTTAATATGTTGAGGTTACATTATCCTTACATGGAGGGCGGAAAGAATATCCATAGAGTTATGGCTATAAACAAGTAACAAGTCACGACTGGATGAAAAAGAAAATTTACTCCCATAATGCACTTAGTTGTCCAATACACTGCATCTGGGCTGTATTATCAAGAAATTGGTATCTTATTAGCTGTGCATCTCTGGAAGGTAGAAGTTAACAATTTCGAGCCAGTGAAAAATGCATTTAAAAGTTTGGCCTCTCATGTGCGTATTTTTACCATGGCTAGCAATGAAAGACAATATTGCAATCAAAACCTGGATAGATGTACTAACATCAACAAAATTGTATGTTCTGTGTAGTTTATGGAAGAGACCGCCAATGTTACTTGAAGCAACAAGGATTTTACTTTTACCACCGAAATAACGAATGTAAATTGCGGTGGTACTGATTTTACTCAAATGTTTTATCAGTTCTTTCATTGGAGAAACAGGAAACAACCAAAACAAGAAAGCTGTGCAAATTGTGACTCAATAGATTAGACTTGTTTAGTTTATCTTGGTGTGAATGAAAAAGTATGGGTGAGGGGGGGGGGGGTCAAGAAAGAGGCAAAAGCTGTCGTAGTTCATAAAATTAACATGCGCATCAGAAAAAAAACTTCATTTTTATTAATCAAATTACTGCAAGGATGTCAAAAGCCTACAATCGTAATTCTTAACTGGATATTCAGGGTCCAAAGGAAACTGATAAGACAACACAAGTAGATTAAAGTAAGGTAATTCTAGATAAGATAATATCCAAGTGGGTAAATTATAAAATGAACTTTAAGAAACCTAGAAATGGGTCGTAAATGAGGCTGATTTTGTAAATATATATATGGTTTATTTACCCACAAACCATACACAAAATTAAGCATATATTTTAAATTATGCGTTCGACGAATTTCAATTAGTTTTACATGTAAATAAGAGATATTAAATATGTAATTGCTGTTTTGTGTTCGTTTTCAATGATAAATGGCAAGAATGCGGAAAATTCTAAAAGGGACTACAATTTATCTTCATCGATAAAAGTAACAATTTTTATGAATATTTACAATTACTATGAGCAATTTTTGTTATGCAAATGACAGCAACGAATAATGCTAGATAATCCACTTACCTTTAAAATAAATCTCTTATTTAAAACTCCAACTCAATTTCACTGAAGGTGTACAACGCTGCTTCTGGGTATCAATCTACAGATTTAGAAAAGTATATGAATAGACATTTAGTAAAAATCAAAGAAATAGAAATAAATCGTCAAATTTGAAACTATTTCGTAAACTTCCAATGTTTAAATAAAGACATGTTACGTACATACATTAACTTTAAAAACTTTATAAAAGTTTGCATTCAAAAGCATTGCTATAAATGTGATTTTCACAACTCCATTATAATATAGCACGAATGGGTTATATTCTCAGCTAATACGATTAGCAAGCACATTTAAACACAGCACGTAAATATACTGATTAAATGGCAATATTAGGAGAGAGAAACAGTCAAGTTGTGAGAAAGACATAAGGCACAGTGTTTCTTCGATACTCGCGAAGCGATGAGTTCCAGGGGGACAGTGGGCACAACAGGAGTTGAAAAGAATGGCTGTCGAAGGTAGCCTTGTAATGGCAGAATGGTTTCCAAAACATCGCGAATAGCGAAAATGTATTAATAAAAATTAATGTCAATCCCCCTCCTTTCATCATTACCCTCTTCTTACAGAAATTTTTACTTTAAGGTAAATGTGCATGTTCACTGAACTTACATTAAACGATGGTAGTTACATGAGACATATCTATCATGTTTGGGGAATATTTTTCTTCTTGTATATGCTAATAAAGTATGATAAATCAAATTGTTTATATATTATTAAATTCGTCAACGCATTCAAACCAAAATTAAAGTCATTGTTTAATTATCCTAAGCATGTGAACACACACCTTAGAGTAAAGGAAAAATATTAATTCGTTTAAATAATATCCATCCATAAGAATTATAGGGAACAGCTGAACACAGCGTAGCGTTTGAATTGCTTCCAGCTCTACGTAACTCAATATTTCAATTTTCTTCCATCGTACTGAAAATTTGGCCGTTGGGGAGGGGACTGCGTAAAATGAGCTTTAAACAACAGCAATTAAACTATATCGTGAAGTGAAAATAATGTGGTAGTATTAAATGATGAATTACTCGCAAAGAAAAGATAATTTATCGACTCCTGATAGGACACGAACTCACAATCCCTTTGTTTCCGGCCAAGTGCTTTACCATTAAGCTACAGGAGTCGGACGTTTTTTTTTCTTTGAGAGAGTATACTGTATAAGGCGTTACTATGGACAAGTTCACAATTAGTGGAGCAGAACATGGACTGCTTTTTTTAGACCAAAGCGAGAAGTCAAAGAAACCAAATGTCTGAAAGTAGAGACAGCATTGATATTTTATTAAAGTAAAACAATTCTCAACTGATAATGTGATAGTACTAGATAATGAATTGGCAACGCCTTATATACTCTCGCAAGGAAAAGAACGTCCGACGCCTGTGGCTTAATCAGAGTTCCTACTCGTACTGGAGAAAAAAAATTCTCGACTTTTCCAGGTTTTTCCCTGACTTTTTCTGAAAAATCCCTGACCAATCACAAAACTTCCAACTAAATTTCTGTTGTGGGGGGAAAATGGCTTCATGTTCGTGGGAGACTTAGCTATTTCAAAACGGAAGTTAAAGTTTTCCCTGACTTTTTCAGTCCTCCCGACTTTTCTAGGTTTTGATCAAAAGGTCTTGTTTTCCCCTGACTTTCCCCTGACCTTCCGGGACGATTTCAAATTGCCTGACAATTCCAGATTGCGTGGGAACCCTGCTTAATGGTAAAGCAATTGACAGGAAACCAAGAGATAGTGGGTCTCACCAGCGGTAGATACATCATTCTTTTCTTTGCGAATAATTTATCATCCAGTATTACCACATCATCGGCTATGAGAATTGTTTGACTATAACATACATTTACCGTACTTTTGTTCTGTATTTTTACCATATTTACTGTATTTTTGGAAAGTAATATATACACCCCTCAGATGAAGATTCCCCAACAGAAACTCATCTGCAATGAGGTATTTCGAACTCCTGCTTAGCTGCCACCCTCAGATACGACGAGGACTGTTTCCGTGATTCATTCCATTAGACTAAAACCTCTCCCTGTACAAGCAAAATATGTTTGAATTTCAGCCATTCACTAGATGTTTCTAACAAGCAACTGAAGGAAGATAAGAGTTAAGGAGACTCTTTCGAGTTCCCTCCATATACCAAGCAAAGCTCAAATCCATAACTTAAATTCAAACGAAATTGAAACGTATGCGCATTTGCATCAACAGTTCATCTGACATCGAAACAATGCCGTTTTAATTGAAAATGTATCTTAAAATTGGAGGTGTCAAGTATCCAATATGATTGCAAAGGAATTTTTTGGAAGCCGTCAAGATGAATATTTATGCTACAAAGACAAGAGAGTATGAGTGAATATGAAAGAGAAGACTACTCTTTCAAAGAAAATCTCGAATGCTTCGAATTAAAAAAAATTGAGAAACACTATTGTATATATATCATTATTTCAGGAAGATTGTCGTTCGTCGAAAAATATTGCTTCTTTCTTCGGTAAAATTGTATCTCAACTTAAAATTAAAACTACCATAAGGAATACTGAAGCTAGTTTATGCTCTAAGAACGCGACTAGACGGCATGGCCCAATATTAATTAGCGACAAATTTCCTACGAATCAAAATAATTCCAAACGCAGAATTCTCCAACGCATCGATTTTTATATATCATAGAGACTCAACTCATTTGTCTTTTTAGTGGCGCGAACTTTAGCGCCGAAAGTAACGCGAAAGCTATTATTCCACCCGATAAACACGCAAAAGCAAAAACAAGCACAAGCGGAGTTAATGTCTTAAACGCTTATAAGTATATTACCATACACCATCGATGCTGGCAATTAAAGGAAAGTAATTAACGCAGCTAAGTGCCAAGTGCTAATGACACAAATATCTTAAACAATGCCATTTAACTGACGTTCCCAGTGAACCTGAATGATAAGAATATCCAGGTAATGGGCAAAGGGAACGCGAAACTTTGAGGACTTAGCTACTGCCAGAAAAACTTCAAAGTTACGTGTAAAGAAATGAAGAGAGTCTCCTCAATCTACAAAAGAAAAAAAAAATGTAGGCTATATTTTGTTTGACGAAATAGAAAATGTAGGGTAATTTTATTTAGGTATAACAATGGTTTTAACAACGGACTAGATAGGAAGAATGGAGAAAACAAAACGTTTTGCATTATATAAAATAGTGAAATAAGAAATTTTCTTGGCATTGAAAAACCAATGTTTAAAGATCCCACAGTATCCAAATTCGCAAACAATGGCGTACAAGCAGGAACGTAGCAAGATGATAATAAGTATACGTGACTAGGGGCGTAATCTGAACGGTTGCGCTACTGGTAGAACCGTGCAGATTGCGCCCCTAGTCACGAACGTAGTTTCCCCTGCAAGTTATTTCAGACGATTTTGCGTCCCTGGCGTGGGCCTTCCTCGCCACTCCCTAGCTACGGCCCTGCATACAAAGGTAATAACTACATGAGTATACTGATTGTTTTTCCCATTCCCTAAAATGGATATTGAAATATTTTCTTCAATGTTACCGTTTTGTTTAGTCCCTCAGCTAATAACTTATACATATATTATAGTATAAGATCTCTGTGATTAAAAGTACCAAAACAAAAATTGAACCACAGAGATCTTATGTGAATTGAACGAGTATCGAACATGTTATGTTTTAGTGAAACTATCGTTCACTGCGAATAGAAATGTTCAACAAACAAAATTTTTATTGTATTATGTAATACTAATAATATTTTGTGATTTTATATATGAAAATAAAAAAGTAGCATATTTTTCAGATTTATAGCCTGAAGGTAATTAAAAGTAGCGTGTCGCCCAATTCGAAATTTTTGTAGCGAGAGCATTTAAAACATCGCCCAGTGCGCTACTTGTAGCCCAATCTGGCAC
>QLNU02015360.1:66013396-66028540 GCA_006491805.2 Dysdera silvatica
GTTGAGTATCTCCAAATTCGTCGCAAGCGTTTTTGGTACTATCCCTGTTGCTGAGATGACTAACGGGATGATGAGGATCTTTTCCATACCCCATATATCTCGTACTTCATGTCTGAGATCTTGGTACTTGGTGATTTTCGTTGTGTAGGTTGTCTGTATGTTATTGGTGTTGGGTACTGCTATGTCGATTAAGTACGTGGTCTTATTCGATTTATCGACGAGGGTTATGTCAGGACGGTTATGTGGGACTGTCTTGTCTGTTATGATTGCTCTATCCCAGTAAAGCTTGTGTGTTTCGTTCTCATGCACGGTCTCTGGCTCATATTTGTAGTACGGGCATTTTTCTGTCAGAAAGCCAGCATTCGCTGCCAATTTCTGGTGGACTATTTTCGCTACTTGATCGTGTCTATGTTTGTAGTCTGACTGCGCAAGGATCTTGCATCCTGCCATCACGTGTTGGATTGTCTCCGATGCCGCATGACAGTGTCTGCATTTGTCGCTTTCTATGTCTTTTCTCTGGATGAATTTCTGATTGTTCCTTGTTGCGATCACTTGGTCTTGGATGGCTAGCATGAATCCTTCTGTCTCTGGCTGGAGAGTGCCTTTGGCCAGCCAAGAATTTGATGCCTTTTTGTCAACGTGTGGTTGTTGCAGGTCATTGTAGTGCCTGCCATGTAATGGTTTTCCGGCCCAAGTTCTCAGTTTCTGTTCGTTGGCTGTTTCGAGGACACGCTCTTCGGTACTACACAGGTTTAGTGGCGTGTAATTTGCATCTGCTTGTATTATGGCTTGGATGAGTGGCGATCGGGGACTCTTCAACTGGAAGTATTGCCTCATGCTCTGGATCTGCTTGTCATGTAAGTCTTTGAGGTCCGCTTGTCCGCGTCCTCCTTCTTCCCGGGGTAGTGTTTGCCGTTCAATTGCCGTTGCAGGGTGTAGTTGTCCGGCTCTTCTCTGGATGGTTCTCATTTTCCGCTGGAGTTGTTCTAGTTCAGTGTTGGACCATTTGATGATCCCGAAGGAGTAGGTGAGCACTGGTACCGCATATGCGTTAATTGCTTGCGTGGTGTTCTTCCCGCTCAGTTTCGTCTTCACAATGCTTCTAAGTCTTTCTTGGAATGCTTGCGTGAGCTGGACTTTGACTTTCTTGTGCTCCTGCTGCCGTTTTTGCATTATCCCTAGGTATTTGTAGGTTTCGCCCTCGTCCAAGGTCTTCAGTAGTCTCCCGTCTTCGAGTTCGATGCCTGGTAAATCTTCTTTGCTATTCTTCTGTATTTTGCACTTATCGAGGCCGAATTCCATTCCTATGTCCTTGGAGAATGTCTCTGTTATACTGATGAGTTGTCGGAGTTGGGTGATTGTTGGCGCGTATAGCTTGATGTCATCTACGTACATGAGGTGGGAGACTTTATGTAGGTTTCTCTTGTCTTTCTTCAGCATGTATCCGTATTTACTTGTGTTCAGCATCCTTGACAAGGGGTTTAACGCCAAGCAGAACCACTGGGGGCTTAGTGCGTCTCCTTGAAAGATTCCGCGGCGGATGGGGATCTCGGCCGTTTCTATTTTACTGTCTGGCGTGTTTAGCTGTAACCGGGTTCTCCATTGTTTCATGCTGCTCTGTAGGAATCGGATGATTGAGGGATGCACTTTGTATATGCTGAGTATTTCAAGGAGCCACGAGTGCGGAACAGAGTCGAAAGCCTTCTTGTAGTCTATGTATGCGGTGTTGAGTTTTCGCTTTTGTTTTCTTGCTTGTTCCAGGATAACTGAGTCGATGGTAAGCTGCTCTTTACATCCCAGAGTCCCTTTCTGGCATCCCTTTTGTTCTTCCGTCATTAAGTTGTTGCTTTCGCTGTGCCGGCTTATTTTTTCAGAGATGCACCCCGTGAGTATCTTGTACAGGGTGTTAAGGCACGTAATGGGTCGGTATTTCGCTGGGTTACTGGTATCCTGGTCCTTCGGTAGGAGGTAAGTTATTCCCTTGCAGAGGAATTCAGGCATTTTGCTGGGGTCTTCAATTATCGCCGTAAGTTCCTTGGCTAATGGGCCATGGGCGCTGGTAAATTTCTTGTACCAGAAGTTGTGTATGCCGTCAATACCGGGTGCTTTCCAGTTGTGCGTACGTTGGATTACCTGCTGGAGTTCCTCTATCGTGATGCCCGTGTACTCCATCTCCTCTATTCCTCTCGTAGCCTCCATTTCTTGCTGAATCCAGGGGGCGCTTTTGTGCTGTACTTCATTGGACCATAGTGTCTTCCAGAAGGTCTCTATTTCTGCTGGCTTTGGGGCTTCGTACTTGTCTTTGTTCGCTGGGGTCTCTCGAAGCTTCCTGTAGAAGGCCTTCTGGTTTGCTTGGAATTGCATGTTCTGTTGTTTTTTGTTGGTATAGTCTTTGTATCTTCGGAGTCTTCTGGCGTATACACCCAGTTTTTGTTTGAGGGTATCCAGATATTCGCTGATATGTTTATTGGGCTCTTCGTGTCTTGTATGAATCCTATTTCTCTTAACTATATATATATATATGATCATCAAATGGACCAACACTGAACTAGAACAACTCCAGCGGAAAATGAGAACCATCCAGAGAAGAGCCGGACAACTACACCCCGCAACTGCAATTGAATGGCAAACACTACCCCTGGAAGGAGGAGGACGCGGAAAAGCGGACCTCAAAGACTTACATGATAAGCAGATCCAGAGCATGAGGCAATACTTCCAGTTGAAGAGTCCCCGATCGCCACTCATCCAAGCCATAACACAAGCAGATGCAAATTACACGCCTCTGAACCTGTGTAGTACCGAAGAGCGTGTCCTGGAAACAACCAATGAACAGAAACTGAGATCTTGGGCCTGAAAACCATTACATGGCAGGCACCACAATGACCTGCAACAACCACAAGTTGACGAAACGGCATCAAGTTCTTGGCTGGCCAAAGGCACTCTCCAGCCAGAGACACAAGGATTCATGCTAGCCATCCAAGACCAAGTGATCGCAACAAGGAACAATCAGAAATTCATCCAGAGAAAAGACATAGAAAGACAAATGCAGACACCGTCATGCGGCATCGGAGACAATCCAACACGTGATGGCAGAATGCAAGATCCTAGCGCAGTCAGACTGCAAACATAGACACGATCAAGTAGCGAAAATAGTCCACCAGAAATTGGCAGCGAATGCTGGATTTCTGACAGAAACATGTCCGTACTACAAATAAATAACCTGAAGGCACTCTGAAGAGAGGACCTACGGTGTTTTTGTTTTTTTAAATATGAAACAATTGGCCAGAGAGTTTCATGAGAAATTTTCATATGGTCCGATGTGCAAAAAGGTTAGACAACCTTGTTCTAGGCACTGTTATAAACACTACAAACTAACGCCCAAAGCATTGCACGTTCCTCATGCTAATGCATGCCCTGATAAAATTTGAATATGTCCACACCTCCCAGGTAGCCTCTCAATCGTCGCCTTTATGTCATTTACTGTTTAAATAGAGAGTTAACATGCTGCGTATAAAACATTTTTTTTCTTGTTGTTCTTAGATGAGGACAAGAATCAAGGTAACAAGTAATGTAGCCCCGCATTAAAGGCATATGCGATATACAACATCCTTTCGTGGTGTGTTTTTCTAAGTTGATGTGTTTCCCCCCACTGAACGTCATGGGCACAGAAATTGAAAGAAACCGTTCTGAAGTGACTTAGAACACATGGAGAAAGAGACAAAATGCAATCTTTTCAACACTCGGTACTGTTATCACATTATGCCCAAGCCCTTCTCCCCAGCCACTCCTATCTAAAATTCCTATCTTTTGATAGCCGCATAGAAACGTACACTTTCATAGGTTTTACTAACCATTAATAAAACCCAAAGCAGAATCAGTATCCGAAAACACGACAAACATAAAAAAAGAGTTGCCTGAAACAAAATTTATTACAAACTAGACTTTTTTTTATATAAAAAGGCACTCATAAAACTCATTTAATCCGAATATGCTTTCTCTATAATTACAACTTAAGCACAACACTCTCCCACAGCGCCAGCTTTCGAAATGCCATAAGCAAGTGTAAACAAATATCCAAAGTATATGCAATAAAAAAAGCCATCAGAACAGAAATGCACGTTCGGCAATGTGTTTAGTACACTGTAATTTTATTAAAACGAGCGTGCGTAGCTTGTAAACTGAATTAACTCATCCTCTTACCTTCCCCCAACCCCAGCCAAAGATCTGAGAAAAACTTCTTGCTGAGATAAGGACCAATTTTTAATATTTAACGTCCTTGCTATCGCTGATTTTCGATCCTGTCCCTAAATAAACTATACGCTACAGCCAAGAAAAACACACTTCGGCTCTTCGAGATTGAATTCACTTAAGTTTTTTTTTATTCTCCGAATTCCATTCCGTTTCAACAAAATATTAAAATGCTAAGAGGACGTGATAAACTGGCAGAAACCCAGGAAAAAAAAAAAAATCCCCGTGAAGAAAAAATGCGGAGGGTAGGCTTTTTCCCATATAAGAAAAAATCCTTTAGCGTCTTAAACATGCAGAACGTTTTGTTAACGCAAAATGCTAGAGAGCTTTTATAATTTCTTTGAAACGCTGAAGAGTCATGGACCGGGGGAAGAGAAAACGGGCTGCAAAAAAAAAAGTTTTCTCTCACGAAGTGTGTGTACTAGCGCGCATGATAAATTCCATTTTAATATACTCAAATACGTTCCTTTTATGAATTAACAATAAAATAAAGCCGTAATTCGCAAGTTTGGAAGTAAAAACCCCTCTCATTTAATTCAACTTAAAATAATGGAGTAGAAACCTTTTTACGGAAAAGTAGGAAAAAAATTTTTTTACTTTCAACTAATGGGCCTGTTTCTTAAATGTCTTCAAAAAGTAATAGTTGACACAGATAAGATGAACCCTCATCGATTGTATATGTTGCTCGTTATGCCTTTAACCCACCTCACCTCACAAATTCGAGGTCTGCAATTTAAGGTTCTTGTTTCTTATGTACAAATATTTAATATTCTAGAAAATTCTAACTTCGGTATTAAAGGCTAGTCTAGTCATTTATTTTGTATTTAACGTGTGCAGTCGGAAATCCGACCGGGAAGTTCCTAAATGTCATAAGGCTGGAGATCGATTTTGTCGTCCACTATCCAGGCTCGTCAGTCATGCGTCAGACATGCAGTAAAGAAATTTACGGCGGAAATGTTTCCTATGTGAACGTCCAATGATGAATGTAATTAACAACGCTGCGCCTTTTAAGTCCGAGAAGAATGGTCATTCTTCCTAAATGTTTCGCACACAATGAAAAATGGCAAGAAAAATCGCAGACATACTCGATTTAGAAACCAAGCGAACTTCGCCGCGTTCTTCTACTCGGCTTGCACGGTGATGGGAAATGAACTTTAAAAGGAAAAAATTCGACTGCTGACCTCGAAAATCAATTTATGACATCTGTACTTACCCTCAAACGATGGCTCCCCCGAAAAGCGATACGGGCGCGAAGAGATTCGCTATCTAAAAATAGAAGCAAAACTAACTCCTCGTTTAGAACCGAAATCGATTCGATAAAATGGGGAGAGAGAAACTCTCGCTAAAGGTTTTAAAACGCAGATAAACTGCTCACGATAAGTCATCCAAAATTATCGGTCGAAAAGAAAAGCGCACTCAATACGTTAAAAAGGACTTAAGAAGGGCTCAGATCTATTTTGCATCCATTTTATACGATGCGCATGCGTACTATCGGTCATCTTGAAATTTCATCCCACGCGGTCGTACATTATTATAATGGGTACCTAAGTAAACCGAAATGAGCACAAACTGTTTTACTTATACGGAAGCTCACAACTGCAGTTTATTGCTTGTTTTTCGGCCTTAACTCGCTGCTTTCACAGTAGAATGATTTGACTTTAACTTGTATTAAGTAGAAAAATTTCGTGGAAGTTTTCCAATTTTCAGAATGGACTTGCTTGTTTTAATCCGAAACAAGTCCACAAGGGGGGGGGAGAGTCTAATTTATACCTTTGATTATGTAGGCTTAAAACTAGAAAAACAGAACTATAGAATTTTCCAGTGTTGTTTTATTATTTGTTCTTAATCTTCCATTGGATTTCCGAATGTTACGAAACCTATTTATATTTCTACAAAACGCTCTCATGCGAAATTATTTTTTTTTTCATAGTACTTTCAAACAGCACACTACTTTCATTTGTAATATTTAAGTTCACACCAAGCAAAAGGCTTAAAATTAAAAAATTATATTCTCCACATAAATTCAGGTATTAGTTCTTTAAACTATCACGAAAAACATAACATAATAGAGATGAACGGGGTTAGTTGTTGAGACTTCGTTACGCTAAAAATAGTATCAAATTTATCCGTCAGGACCGCAAGATCTGTTGCGCTGTGTGTTGTTATTTATACCTTGGTGCAACTTCGTACGTACGAAATTGAGTCACGAAAGTTCATTGCATTACGAAATTTAGCACATACAACGCAGAAGTAAACTTTTAATTATCAGTGTGCTTTTCCATTCAGGTAACTCCATAAACACACCGGAGACTGTTTCCGCAAATATTTCACCTTTTAAACCAGGTAGCCAATTATGAAATTTATTCCTCAAATATTTGCTTTTCAATACAGAAATTGTGAATTATCAAAACATGAAACAGAAATTGAATCAATGCCTAGCAGAGGCGAACTGGGCCACCTGCCGATCGAAAGGTGGATCATATCAAAAATAAACTGCCTGGTGGGCAAAAAAAAAAAAAAAAAAATTAAAAAACTGCACGTAAAGAAAAAATAACTCCATGCAATGGGCCCTATTGAACGTTGAGTATTTTCATCACAGGATTACAAGCTAAAATCAGTGATTTCACTAACGTTCGAAAGGCGAGCCAATTGGCAAGTCTAGCAGGATGGGCCAAAGTGAGACAGCCCGCTCCTGATACCCAATCAGTGCCGGATTTATGTATAGGCGAAGTAGGCCCGGGTATAGAGCCCCGCAGGGCCTGGTGTTATTCAGGTATAACATTATAATAAATATAAACGCTAATTCTGTTTATTTACAAATGTCCGAGAAAAAATTCATTATTGGTAAACCTGAATATTCAAGAAAATGAATAAGAAAAATTAATGAGTTATTGATTGAATATTGTGATGGCCACATTCTTTAGAGGCCTCCTCATTCTTTATTTCCAGCCTAAGGCTCATAAAAGCCTTAATCAAGCACTGTGCCTAGTGAAAGTAATTAATAGCTTGTGAGAAGTAAATACCGATATCTTAAGCAACTCACTCGCCTTGAAATGTGAATGCTATCTAATGTAAGACCTTTGTGAAATCCTGTAAGCAACTAACAAGGTCATAAATGTGGACATATTTGCGATTAAATATTGGTTATTTCCGCACATCCTTTCTAGGCTGATAAAGTTACAGCTAGCAATTGAAACGACGCCATAGCCTTTGCAGGGAAATCTATGGCGACAAGGGAAGAAAAAAAAAGTTTATTTACTTCCTTCATTTTTTGAATTTGTGATAGCGCTTGTAGAAAGGATGGGGAAGACCAATTTCAAGACGTTACGACTAGCAAAAAAAAAACAAAAGTGACTACTGGTGCATATCAAACTTCGACAGCACTTAAAAGGAACAAGAATGTATTAAATTAAAAGCGTTTTCAGTCGTCAGCAGATGGGATAATATGGAACCAGGCAAATATATAACGCTAGAAGCATTTTTATGGGTCATGGAGAGCATATATCTATAGAAAGCATATATATTATATCAGTGAAATAGGTTTAGGTAAGAGGAAACGAATTTTATTTTAAAATGGTGAATAAAGAATGAATTATATATGAGTTGATTGGACAGAGGAAGACAAGGAAAATTTGAAGGTGGTTGAAGGAAAATAGTGTTTAATCACAAACGTTCGCAATCAGTAGTTTTGGATAGGAGTCGATCTGATTAGTTTTCGGAAAGTTAATGGATCGTGCAGGAGATGGCGTCAATGTTGACGTCTTTAAATATTTGTTTACATCGGATGAATAGGAGGATTTTCCTAATTTGGTTGATTTCGAAGCTTTGGGTAGTCGTAAGAGTGGTTTTTGAGCTGATTGCACAGTTAGAAGAGCCGTAAGTTACAATAGTGCGTATAGTGCATAATGTGTGTGTATATATATAATTTTTAATAGAAAGGGTGGAACGAGGGCCGAGATGTTTGAAGGCGACGCAGGTTACTGAGGTTTTGCATTTAGTTTCTTTAAGGTGGCTTATAAATCTTAGGCAGCTATCCAGATTAATTTTTAAATATTTAATATCGCTAAATCAGGGAATGGGAGAACAAGCGCCATCGCTAGTATCACAGTAAGAGTACGTCTAGCTTTCCTAAATTGCTATTCGGCATTAATCATCTGAGTAACGAGTCTGATATCGTGGAGCATGCCATACAGCTTGGATTGAGGGTATATTTGGTGAAAACGATGAGTTCTGGTATAAAAATTCTTTATGGGTATCTGATAGACCAATGGCGGTAGTCATGGTGTGCTGTGCCTTTTACGGTACGTTCGTATACACCTAACCATCGCCACCCAGAATAGCTTCCACATCCCCACTGACCAATCTCGCATATCCTTTATCAAGTAGTATACCCTCGTGAGAGCAGCATTTTTCAGAACGATAATGCAGCTTGTCATCGCGCTCAGGTGGTGACCAACCGGTCAAAAAACTCAGAAATGGGCATTGCAAGCTCTCACAAACTCGCCCGACATCGATCCAATAGAATATATTTGGGGTATGATAGAAAAAGTTATTTGGTTAAGTCCTTCTGTCATTCGTTTCGTAATATTAACGAACTGACAGACATGCAACCACTCTATCCCAACTAGTGAGTGATGTAGGCTTTGTGGAAAACTTTGAAAGTAAAAATTTTCCAGCACTTCAGTTACTAAATATCCAGCGTAAGTGTAATATAGTATTTATTAAATAACATTTGTTTTATATTCTATACCACCACCCAAATTATTGATCTACGGCCCCATATTTACCCCACTCAGAAATACCGGTCTTCAGAAAATTTTAGAAGCATAATATTGGTTAAACTCGTTGTTACTTGTTAAGCGAGGACCGGGGCAACTAATAGTTTAGAGGCCCTTCAAATACAAGTCTAACATATATTGAGTAACCAAATTGAGGGCCCCTAATATTATGAGGCAAGGGGCAGCAGCCCCTCCAATAGGCCCTGCTCTTCAGTAACTGTTACTAAATAGCAGTTCGGTCAGAGAGTCAGCGATTGATAGTTGATATGATAATGGTACCGATAACTTATATTTGGCACTTTCAAAAATGTTAGTTAAGCGAATACGTAAATATTATATTGCACTAAATACATAAATAAAAAACTCAGATACTTAAAAACATGAATTCTAAAAGGTTTAATGGAAAAATAAATCATATAATGAATCTTTTTTTCTGCAATAGGTTCATTTTTTCCTCTCCATATTTTAAAGTTTTATTTACGTAAAAAGTATTTTACCCATTCCTTTTAGCTACATCCCTGCCAAGTCATCCGATGCAACGTGATGCATTTTTGTGCGTTCGGTCTCTTAAAAAATGCACTTGGGAGAAGGCAGCCATCAACATTAGAGGGTTTATGGGAAATATCACAAGAGGAGTAAGAGAAACTTGATATGACTGTACTTCAAAACAGCTTGTTATCATGGAAATACCGTTGCAGGGCAGTATTTAAGAACCATGGCCTTCAAATAGGACATTCCAGGAAAAACAAATTTGGATTATTGACGCAAAAATAACAATTTAAATTCATTTCCGTAATGTATGAATGACCTTCTGTAGTGCAGGGGTTCTCGGACTTTCTCTCGCACACCTTTCGTCCTACACGGGTGGGAAACAGCAAAAGATAGTAGGGGGAGGAATGAGGCGAGGAACAAATTTAGAAGCAAATTGCCCTTTCCATTTTGGAAAAAAGGACATAAGGGCTATGAACTTCAAATCATAAAAAGGGGCAAAGTGCTAACTCGTTCGCGTACCCCTTGATTTTCTCTCGCGTACCCCCAGGGGCACACGTACGCTAGTTTGAGAACTCCTGGTCTAGTGTGAATCTGTTCTGCCCCAAGTGGGAATTGCATTGTAGACAGAATCATCAGGCTTTTAGCTAGGCGTTTCTAATTTTAATTTTCAATACCTACAATATAGCTTGATATTTTGTTTTCTAAAAAATTAGACAAACAAGCATATACATAGAAAAATATTCTACATTTGTCATTTTTACTCTCAAGTCCCTACCTCTAATTAACACTATGGATACAAGTAACTGAGTTTTACGCCGTAAAACTACTTAAGGGGTCATTAACAACCTCTGAACAATAACACATTCACCCATGCAACAATTCGTATTTGAAGGCTGTTGGCTTAAATACGGTATCACCAGGCTAAATTATCTTTAGACCATTTACACCAAAATCTAACAAAATCAAACAGTGTGTTTTTCGGTAGGCCAGAATTAACGACCTATCCGTTCACTCCCCAACCACCAGCTTCACAAAGGAATAGATAATAGTAAAACGTGGGAAATCCACACTGAGAAGCCGATATTAACGAAGGAAATGAGCCGTGCAGATTTATTAAATGTTAAGACTATCCCCTTACCCAGAAATTCTAGCGATGCTAGTTTATAACGCTTCGTGCAAGAGAACAACAAAAACGTATGTGGGCAAAAACCAGAAAGATACAAACGACGAACGTTCAGTATAAATTCAGTAAATCAGTGCTATGAAAAAAACATTTCGTTTGCAAAAATCTAACAATGAATATAAGTACGGAATTTGTGAACATGTTTGAAGAGAAGAAATTCCAGTATCAAAAAGTTCTGATTTAGATAGCCAAATTTCTTTCATATATATCCTCAAAAGTTCGTAACTAAGCAATAGTCGTGGCAAAGTCAAACAATTCGTTTCTAAGTTCGTGTTTCGTTTATCAATGGAATATTCTATTTAGTGGGCTAAGACAAAAGGATTGAGAGGAAACGGCAATTCAATTTAGTTGCCTTTCTTCAGTTCGACATACTTTCTAAAATTGCTTTATTCAATTTGTGGGCCAGACACACGATGCTTTACGTATGTTACCGTCAAGTTTAATTTTCAAAATAAAGCACTTTCTTACTTAGCATTCGTGGAAATTTCTTCACATGCGGTGTTTCTAATACCAAAACTCCCTGCATTAGAAATTGAAAAATACATTAGCAAAATAATTCATATCGGAGATCTCAAATTGCTTAAAGAGATAAAACGCATTGCAAGACAATTCGTCATAAAAAGGAGAGGTCAGGAATTAATTTTTAATAGATTTATAATTTTATCCCAATTTTTAAATATATTCCTCAAAGAAAAAATTTAAATTGTTAATTGCTGGATTTTTAGATTTATAGCACAACAGTTTTTTTTTTTTCCAAATGCGTCCACGAGCTTTCTGCAATTAAACTCATGTTTGTAAAAATTGCAACACCATGAAGGAATCACTTGATTGAGCTGAAACTTTCAGGAAATGCAAATTAGGGTATGCTATTCAAATGATTAGAATTTCAGAGTCATCACGCATGCGTGGGCTGAGCAGCGCCCTCTGAACTGCTGATGGATCCGTATAAATAGAGGGCTGTAGCGGGGCGTGTATGGTTATCTGCTAGTGGTAAACGTTACATGAAACGTTACTATGCCTCTACGACGAAAGAGAGCTACATTTCAGCAAGTTACGGAGTTTGAACAGGGACGAATGATCGGCCTTCGTGAAGGAGGGTTTTCTTATCGTGCAACAGCTCGTATGGGGCGTAACAGCAGCACAGTGATGCGAGTGTGGAAGCAGTGGGTTCAGAGAACGATAACTCGTGGGACCCAGAAACGCCGAAAGTGACGTCAGCATCGTATTAGGAGACCAGATCCTCATGGCGGTACGGACTGGCGCACTCATCGGACAGCGCTTTGCAGTGAACGTTGGGTAATACCTGCTGTGTATCATTGTGTGCTTCATCAATTCGTCGGCGTCTACTGCACCGTATCGCGCAAGAGTTCTATATGATCCCTGACAAAGCATCGCGCCTCCTGCTGCTAATGGGTGGACAGAGACTGGTGCCGATTGGTAATAAGTGGCGTTTTCGGTAACCTGATTTAATTTGGGAAAAGTTCAAGACTTTCATCACAACAGATACAGCTTCTTCTGGTTTGCCTGCTCGTCGTCGGATACTGGCGTCGCCGATTGGCATGTGTAAATTTCGTTAGTCGGTGTCTCGCTCGTGATCCTCGCCCCATAGCTACTACAGAGATGGAACTTTGGGGTCGCATGTTGGCACCATGTTCTCGCTCAGGGCACATCTCCAAATACCTCCGTTTGATTCCGCTGTCGTACACAGCAGCACTTATTATAGCGCGTGGTGGTTTCCACCAAATACTGATTTTCGATACGTAATACTGTTTTTGCCCACTGTTTATCGTATCAACACAGGTCGTTTGTACATTAAATTTCATTCAATTCGGACGAGTCCTTCATGGTGTTGCGATTTTCATAAACGTGAGTTTACTTAGTTAACTAACATATCACATCAATTAACTATTTGATAATTCTTTTGAGCTTCATAAGGACAGCAAGGGTCATTCTGCACCGGTATTCGATAACTAACACAAATTATTCGATTGACTAACACTGCAACTTATTTACCCGTTAATCCTTAAAGCCTCATAGGACTGGCACATCTGCAGACATAAAAATATCGCCACCAACTTAAAAAAAAAATGCACACCAGCAGGAGTTGGAATGAAAACAGAAACCATGTGCACTGACGATACATGCACAAGCGATAATAAAACAATATCTCAAAGTCAAGGGACAATTGACATGAACAATAGTACAATTCAAACCTTCGAAGTACAGTGGTTCCTAAGATAAAATGAACAGGTTTCTGGGGTTGCTGCAACTATTTTTGCCGTAATTATTTTTATAAGGAACTTGGCAAACAGCCCTAAAGCTTTATATTTCAACATGGGATATCTAAAAACGTATATATATAATCATCATATTCAACCATTATCTATCCACTGCTGGATGAAGGTCTCTCCAAATGCTTTCCACACAAGTCTATCCTGAGCAATTCGCTTCCACGTCACCCCAACCTGTTTTCTTATTTCATCCACCCATCTAGTTTGAGGACGTTTTCTAGGTCTTCGGTGGTCTCTTGGAATCCAGTTCAGAATTTCTGTTGTCCATCGTTGATCAGTTCTTCTTGCGATATGCCCAGCCCATCGCCATTTCAGCCCTTTTACTTTAACAATGATGTCCTCTACTCTAGTTTGCTCTCTCACCCAAGTGTTCCTTTTTCGATCTCTCCTAGTTATTCCAAGCATGCACCTCTCCATGCTCCTTTGCGTTGTCTGTAACTTTCGTATTGCTCCAACTGTTAGACTCCATGTCTCTGATCCATAAGAGAGGACTGGCAATACACACTGGTTGAAGACCTTTCTTTTTAGACACAACGGCAATGTTGCCAGATCTGAAGATTAAAAAGTAGCAAACTGTGCTCCAAAAGTAGCGGATTTGAACTATTTGTAGCCCAAACATAAAAATGAATTATTTTGCAACTAATAGAAGTAGTATCTCCAATAGCAGCCTAGAAAAAGGATGGGGGCTCCGGTTCCCTCCGATACGTCCCTGATATGCAACATTTCAAGTGCCCTCGCGTATATTCTCTGAGTATATAATATCGTAATCGTATTTCCAATAGCAGCCTAGAAAAAGGATGGGGCTTCAAGAGGGCCCGATACGCCCCTGACATGTCTGGAAATTTTTTTAACCCTTGGATTTGGCATTTTTGAAACGGCCACAATGCGTTGTGGTCGTTTTTGTTTCGTTGGGTTTTTTTCCGCTCATTGAACGTTTTCGACGTTTGAATCTAACAGATATAGCTACTTATATAAGCAGGTCAACATAATCGTTTGTATACTTCTTACATTGCTGAACGAAAAATAAAACGAAAATTGAGTGGAACGCAAGTTAAACTAAAAACATTAGATTAACTGTGGAAAGAACTGCCAAGTTAACGATTTTCCACAGTGTCATGAAGTGTACAATCTAAACTTAAACAAGCACGCACCATTATAATCAAGAGCGGATACAGACTTTCATTTTGGGGGAAGCGGGGTCAAGGACAAAATTTGCCATGGTCTTGGAATAACACCCTTCATTTATCATGAAAGTTGGAATTTTTTACAGTGAAAAAATATATTTTTGGGGGGTCATGACCCCGTGACCTTCCCCCCCGTATCCGCGCTTGTTTAACATTACGTACTGCAACGCGGGAAAATAGAAAAATTGAGCTTACTAATTTAAATCCACGTTTTGCACCCTCGAACATATATATAGCGTATATATGCTCGAAGGTTTGCACGGAACTGCAATGTTAAACGAGTTTCGAAGTCACGTGACGTCCATTTGAGTACATATAAGATCTCTGTGATTAAAAGTACCAAAACAATAATTGAACCACATAGATCTTTTATGAATTGAACGAGTATCGAACATGTTAAGTTTTAGTGAAACTATCGTTCACTGCGAATAGAAATGTTCAACAAACAAAATTTTTATTGTATTATGCAATACTAATAATATTTTGTGATTTTATATATGAAAATAAAAAAGTAGCATATTTTTCAGATTTATAGCCTGAAGGTAATTAAAAGTAGCCCAAAAAGTAGCGTGTCGCCCAATTCGAAATGTTTGTAGCGAGGGCACTTAAAACATCGCCCAATACCATACTTGTAGCCCAATCTGGCAACACTGCACAAAGGCAATTTTCCCTTCAGGATAAAATTGTTTCTTCCGAATGTACTCCAGCCAAGTTTAATACGTTTGTTTAGTTCTTTCATAATGTTGCCATTCCTTTTGGGCTATACTGCGCCAAATTGCTTCCATATCGTTAGCTAGCAAAGAAAAATGGCACCGATAAAAGATCTCAATGTTCAAGTTGAGAACAGAATAATTAAATGGTTAGCAGTAGAAAGAACTCAGCGAGAAGTTGCAAAGACGTTTTCTTGTTCTCCATCCGCCAATTCAAAAATTTGGAAAGAATAAAGTGTAAGAAACGAAAAGCGTGAT
>QLNU02015360.1:66028894-66047319 GCA_006491805.2 Dysdera silvatica
GCAGTGATTTTTTTTTTCCAGTTTGTTGTCTTTTTTGTAGCCGGGTCAGTTTTTATTGTTCGGCCCGCGGGCCTTCTATTGAAAATCACTACATTACAGTGATTCCAGCGTCCTCGTGGGCGTGCTGTTTTTTACAAATTGTGTATTAGACGATCTTTCAATTTAATTATATTTTAATTTAATTATATTTTAATTTAATCCGGCAGACCAGAAAATTATATTAATGAAATATAAGATATAAAAAACTTGCCTTTCATTAAATCTGTACAGAGAAATTTATAATACAATGCACGTATGCCTAACCCACGACTCTTAACATTGTAAAAAAAAAAAAAAATGATATGTGTGTGCGCATGTGTGTTTCAAAGTTGCTACATCGGGAAGAATTAGGGGGTTCTTAAATTATAATAATAAACTGTGATAATTTGAACTGCAATTTTACGATCGTTAAATTTACCTTACCGCATCGGCTTTTAGCACGCTAATGCCAAGGGTTCAATTGAACGTAAGACTCATTCTTTGTCCAGGGCACTGATAACATCGTTTTTGGAGTATATCGTCGACGATCGACAACGGTTTGTGCATTCTAGTCTAGATAACGACTTTAAACACTCAGAATGTATTTCAATTTCCATTAACCCTCAGTACTTTCACTCGAACAAACGCTTCACTGGAACAAAGCAACTCACTATGTATTAATTATAGATGTCCTCTAGAGACGCTGTGTAAACCTGGCTTTAGAGCAATGCGGGACGAAATACGCAATTGAAATTTAAAGTGAAATTCACTTCAAGATTTCGATACGCTTGTGGATAAATTCGAAGAATATCAATACAGATATCCAGATATGGAACGCAGTTTTAGAACGCAGTTTTAGATGGGCGTGGGGTACTCGGCTATGCGGCTATAACAAAATAACGATCACGTTAGAAATAAAATAAGCAATTTTATATTATATTCAGGGATCTCGCATAATGCGCTCAAACACGTCTTAAATAGTTTTATTTTACTTTGGTAAAGCCTTTATGTATAATTATAAACATTTTCATGTATAATTATAAACATTTTCATGTATAATTATAAACATTTTTATACATAATTATAAATATTTTTATGCATAATTTAAAAATTCTATTCTCTGAATTTTGTTATAAGAAAAATAGAAACGATTAATTTCAATTTTTCAATTTAATTCAATTCATTCGGCAACAAAATATATAAAATACAAAACATTAAAAACACATAAAAGCCTGGGTGACACAAGAAAAAACCAAAAGGTTTGCAATTGCAAAGCTTATGTCACCCGTAGAGCATTTTTTATTCCTCTCTTTACCCTCGTTTCTACACCTTTTAGCCCTTGTTTTTAAATAAATATAGAGTTGAAAGAAATTAGTAAAAAATAAAGTGGCAAGAATTTTGCGCTACTGATTTAGTAAGGTACGAATAATAAAATCAAATTAATTTTTTAGAGCACTTTTTGATTTCCACCCTGTACGAAAAAAATGTGTTTTATCCGATTATGGATAAACTATTCTACTAGTTCAGTAACAGGATAAAAGTAGCCTTTACGCTATGAACTGAAACTAAAGTTCTGAAATTCCATAATTGAAGACTACCGAAATAATAAAGGTAGTTGACTCAAAAAATATAAAAATCAATAACATATCGTAATATTTGATTTATTACATTGCAATGGTTTGGTGACCCAAATTACGCAAATAGATATCTCAAACTGGACTAGTGAAGTGGTCAACAATCTGTGAAAATGTCATTTTCATCGATTGCATGCGATCGGTACATTTTCTTTCCGATTCCTCTATTTTAAAACCGCTTATATTTCTGGAACAACGAATGTCAATCGACCTCTTGGAAAGAGAGTCAGGGAAAAAATATATTTCCGAAATGAAAAATGGAAAAGAAGACAGACAAGTATTTTCCCGTTTTTCATCGCTGAAAAATCGATTCGAACATCATGGGCAGAGAACGCTATAATGAATTTCTTTTCCTCTTTTCTACAATATGCCGATTAGGCCATCTTTCTTATCTGAATAAGATAAATTGATCCCAACGCCGCCCAATTCTGAATTTTAATGATATTTAAAGGAGTCGTGATACAATACCAGCTGCGAAAGAGCTAAGAATTAGTAACACCAGTGTTCGATGGAGAATTTTTGAATAAACTGGGGGGAAACACGATGAAATGAATCCATGGACATAAGAGCAGAAAAATCGTGATCAGGATCTTACTCATGGAGTAAATAAGATCAAAGTGTCGTGGCTTTACTTCTAAAACGCACTGCTCAGATTACACGACAGACATGGCTTACGACAGCTGCATATTTAAGAGCACTCCTTCCCGTTTTTTTCTTCCTTTTTATCATCATCAAAAGGGGAAATGAAGGTCGAAAGACGTATTAAAAAACAAATGACATCACAATTAGAAATATGCTTAATTACGATATCCATGTATTGATACAATTTGCACAATTATTTATTGTAAATTACTATGTCTTTTTGCCAATTTCAGGTGTCACAAACACCGCTTAAGCTTTGACTTAAAAGCATTTTTTTTTCTTTTTTTGTGCTGGAACCACAGACGCAAGTACTGTTCGTTCACGAAAAGAAGTCTGATGGAACAGTTAGAAATAACAGGAGGTGACGTCACAAACAGGCTAGTTTATTACTGCAGAGGAGAACTACAATTTCAGAACTGTTTTTTGGTGAACGTTTGTCGGCGCCAAAATCAAGTTCTGAAATTGGAGTCCTCCTCTGCTGTAATGGGATAGGCCGTTTGTAACGTCACCTCCCGTTATTTCTAACTATTCCATCGGACTTCTTTTCGTGAACGAACAGTAGCTAGCCTCTTTTACTTTTAAATACTCATCCTTGAAAGCAAAATTAAGTGACTACACATCATGGAAACAGATTCTGATGTACTATGCAAAATTGAAATTACAAATAAAAAAAAAATGCAAAACACAGCGTATTTTTTAAATATAACACATACAAAACACTCAATAGCATTTCGGCAAGTCAGATGCTGGTCTTCACCAGGAGATAAACAACGTTGTAACCACGAGGCGTGTTGCTATTCTTCGGAGCTGTTATTTCACGAGTTCCTGCGTTCATTGTTCTGGGGCTCTGTTCTTGACGCAGTCTCCGGTAGCAGAGAGGTCCACGTGAGGCTGAAAAATGGTGTGGTTTTATGATCGTTTACAATAGTAGAAGAGTTGACTTTGATATGATATGCTTCCAGAAAATCCAGTTCGAGTGGAGACCAGGCCTGGGCGATGTTATATTTCTAACTTCGCGATACATCGTCAGTCTAACATCGCGATACATCACGATGTTAACCAAGGACATAGCCAGCAGGGAAAAGCGTGGCTCCCTAACAAAAATAACGTATATCCATACAAAAAAAATGAGAACAGGTTGGTGTTTTAAAAAATATCAAGCTATCATGTTATTTTTTCATAAAATATTGTTAAAGCGGAAAAAATAGAGAAAAAATGCATCAGCAATCAAATATCCGTTTCTTTGCCCTGCACTTCCATGTAACAATATTTTTTTTTTAAACATATAAAATATTTTATTACTTGGAATTTTTTAATAATCTTTGATTAGATCCAGTATTACGGTACCACCACCAGCAGTTTGGGTGATAACATACTGGGATTGGCTTCCCTTCTGTCTGGGTTACTAGTAATCCTTGCGATGGCTTCTCTCCTGATACTGCATGTTGTTGCAGATGCACAGTAGATATTTATAGTCCGTTCGCGGAAAATTGGCGGGTCGTAACAGTTAGAATTCAAGGGAGCTGACGTTTCAGACGGCTTGTTTCATTGCAACAGAGGGCAGAGCGTCTTTCATAATTGGTTTTTCACGCGCGAAAAACCAGTTACGACCCGCCAATTTTCCGCGAACGGACTATACATAGGCGTAGGGTTATATGGGCCCGTGGGACCCCAGCCCTTCAATGATTTGAAATAAATTACAATTTTACATATATATTGCAAAGTATAAATGTTCATAATATGTGCTTAACACGTCCTCCTCAATAATTTTGAAAACTCCATGTTGATGGATACTTACATCTACGAAATTATAATTAGGAAAAAAATACTGTGTTAATTAAATCAAACTTTTTGCATACATATAATTATTTACATGATGTGATAGTGATTTACAATTTATTAAGTTCATCCATCTACACAGCAAAGGGTAAAGATTTTGGGGTCTGACAAAACACCTGCAACCCATAATTGGATATAATTAGTAGAAGCGGAAGTAATATATAAATAAGTAATAAAAAATTAAATAAATAATAAATTTATTGGTTAGTATAGATATGGAAGGTATAAATTAAGAAAGTAGTGGTGATATAATTCTCTCTCCAACAGATATCCGATTAAATTAATGAAAACCCAGACTGTGCAGTAAAAAAAAATTCTTTTAGATTTAACCCAATTTTAAGGAAACGAAAAAAACAGAATTAGTTATATAAAAGAACTTGCCCAGATAGTCTTATCTTCAAAAATATTGGCGTGGAAATTCAACAGCGAAGCATCAGAAAAGACTCTTTCCTGTCACTACACCCAGAGGTGGATCCAGAGAAGGGATATTTTTTTTTGGGGGGGTATGTAAATATACGATAAGGACCCGCATAACGAACCGCATTTAACGAGTTTCCGGATATAGCGAAGAAAAAAATACGGATTTTATTTCATATGACGATTAAGCGCAATACAATTTAACCGCTTTTAGCGAACAAGTGTTTTTGGGCCCCGGATTAACGAGCAATTAAAATAAAATCGGAAATTTTTTTTTTTTGTAAAAATTCCGTCGTTATATGCGGTTGGTCGTTATAATCGGCGCTCGTTATAACCGATTTCCACAACCTTTTTTATGGCCTAGACATAGGCTAAGGCCCAGGCCTAGTGCAAACTTTGGTTGACTTAATAAAGTAGGTTCGTTAAAGATAAATTTGTGGTCGTTTTCCCAACGATGGACAGCGATGGAAGACTTTTGGAATTCGGCCGAAACGGTGTTCTTAGCCCATGTTTCAAGGCATGTTTTGGTCAGCCCGTTAATAGCGACAACAAGTCATTACGCCCATTTTTAACACTGAAATTATTTATTTAAGACATCTCACTTCATTTGAAATAATGTTTTGTTTGACGCAATTTGGACGGGATCACTGCTAAGAAAAAAAAAATTATACGAAAACTGATGTCAGTTAACGGAAAGATGCGGATAAAAAACGATTGGGGATAACAGAGGTTCTACTGTTACATATATACTAGTTTGTAGGTGAAAAAAAAAATACCTGGCGTGGTTTGTTTCATTAATTCCAGATTTTAAAACAATTTTAAATTTAGAGAAATATATATGAATTTTCAACTGACCTTTATATTTAATATAAAATCATCTACTCTTCTTGATATACAAGGTTTTTATTTATTTATTTCGAATTTCCGATTACAGAAAACGATCTTTAATTCGGAATTCTTTGGTTCGGCACATTCTATAATCCGGCATCGATCGAGCTGCTCGCGTTCGGTTTTTTCGGTTGGATTCAGCCGTTTGTTGTCCTTGACCGCCAGCTCGGATGAAGAAGAAGGAGACATGGCAGATGAAGCGAAAGTCTCGTGGAACCAGGCTTCTGATGCATTAAATATATTTATAAAATTTGCCCAATCCAACGAAAGCTATAATTCTGCAGCTAAACTAAAGCTACTAAAGCTATAATTCATAAATTTATATATAATCTATAACGATTTTTTGATTTTGAAGAAAAGGTCCGAATCATGCAGGCAGCGTGACATCAGACTTTTTTAAACAGTAAAGCTTATATGTATTTTTTCTTGCTATACAGCAACTTATTACAATTTGTTTTAAATATCATTGCACTCTATTCATTTTTCTTTGGTATTTCCGTTCGATAATCCGGCAAAATCGGTGGTCCCGAACGTACCGGATTGAAGTTCCTACTGTATTTCTATTACGCGCACTGATATGTGAAGGTGTTGTCAGGCGTCCTAAATACGGTAGAACAGTTCAATAATTCCAAGTACGTATTTCATCGGTCCTACACTGATAATAATTGTACATATATGTATCCTACATAATCATATCGGAATGAACTCAACTAAATTAGAATTACCAATTATTGTAAATTTCCAACAAGATTACTTTTTATATGGTAAATAAAAGGGACAATATGCCATTATTAAAAAGGTACTAAAAGTTACCAAAACCATAATTTTCACCACGACATTATTCAACAAATATTTTAATGTTATATAATATTAGGGGCGGACTAGGTCCTCTCAAAGGGCGCATACCTTGGATTTTCGGAGGGCGCGAGGACTATCGCCCATGAGGGTGCACCGACCCAGCCGCCGTCTTTTTAATAATGGCATATTGTCCCTTTTATTTACCATATAAAAAGTAATCTTGTTAGAAATTTACAATAATTGGTAATTCAATTGGTCCATCGAATTCCGGTCATGCTTTCCTATATGAATACTGCTGAGAACGACGTTCTTTCACTACCTCCTCTGTCAAAGTTCTTACGTAGAGTTCTGAGACACCCTGTATATTGCATTGAGAACTCTTATATTACTTGATATATGTATCATTCGACATGTATCTCTGGTTAAATAAACTATCATTATTATCAAGAACTGCTTTGTGGATTTCGTTCAAATTCATTATTTTTTATAGAAGTGAATGCTTTTTTCTTGCTTAATTTTTAACTAGGAAGGCGCGATGCTCATGGTGCCTTGAAATAGCAATGTCAACAATCAACAGTACGCTGAATAATGCAAACGAATCTTTTATATTACTGATTGACTGATTAAAGCAGTATCCCCGGAGCCCAAGAAAAATCAATTTTATTGTAAAGGTTTCGAATTCCAGAACGAAATCGGGTGGGCGTTTTCAATCTGGCTGTCAACTAAAAATTATCGATTGAGGTTCGTTCTTTAAACTTTTGTCGATCTCGCACCAATTTTAGGCCTTGGCAGTACACCAATTTTTAAAACAATCGCGTAGGTAAAATCAGGGCACTTTCTCTGTTTTAAAAATTTAGCCACAGTAGTTTATAATCCTGCATGAAAAGAAAAACTTCCTTTATTATGATTCGAGGAAGGAAGTCTCACCATCTTTCAAATTCTTGCGGAATTTCTTATGGAACATATGTAGAATACAAAATGTGCAATTTCCTAGAGGCTAATGACAACCAAATACTAAAAGCTATTACGAATAAAAACTTTGCATTTACTATTCACTCAGTCATTTTAAACGTCACCATTAAAATATCTTACGTATTTTTTAAACGAGCATGGATGTTGTGGGGAAGTTCTTAACATTAAAGAATATTCTGCTACATGTACTCAAATAAAAATATCCGTACTTTGCTGGGTTCTGAACACTTTGAAAACTTTAACAGTTTACTCCATTTTTACACATAAAAATACCCATACATTATGCTAAAATACAACAAATTCCGAACTGGCCCACGATTAAAAAAATCATGGTTAAACCTTACTTAACACAGGAGTTTATTTGTAGGATCATAATTTTTCTTCATCATGGAAGTGCACATTTTGTGTTAAATTAAAGCGAAATATCTTTTAAAATAATTTAGCCTTTTTTTTCTGCTATTTGTTACTTGAAACGTCCTTATTTAACATGGTAATATAAAACCGATGTCGAATAATTTTGTTTGTTTAAATGTATTTTTTCCACACAAACATAAAACAATATTTTTGTTACTAATAAATTATAAACCATTTAATTATATTTTTCGTATTTCGCTGTAAGGCACAAAAATTAACGTATTTTTCTTCCGTTTATTTGTGCCGGATAAATTAAAATAAGCTTTAGTTATTATCATGTTTAATCTAATTAAAAGAAACCAAATAAACCAAATGTATAGATTTTTATACTTCTACATCTACATCTGAATTTGGAAAACAGTCTTCACAAAATAAATTGCTGCAGCAAAAGAAATAAAGACAAACTAATAAAATTAGAAAGCCCCTTTTCTCAATAAAATGTAAGAACATTTTCTTAAATTAAGTTGATTGTATTTTTATGGGGTAAATTAATTAAGGGTATTACTAATTATAGGTAAGGGTCATCCTGCGCCAAAGAAGGTGAGACCGTATAGACCAGTGGCTCCCAACCTGTGGGTCGCGAACAGGTTTCTAGTTGGAATTATTTTTATAAGAAATTTCATACCAAATATTTCCAACCCTTTATATGTCAAAATGGCTACACACATTGCCATATATCACTAATTGTTGTTAACATTATATCTATTATATACATAAATATATAATTTTATATTTAATGTGTTTTCTTTACTCTGTTAAAAATGCTTTTATTATGTAAACGTGGCAGCGGCAGACGGGGGTCGCAAATCTTTTGGCTGCTATAAAAGGGGGTCGCGGTTTATCTGACTACTATAAAAGTGGATCGCGGCTTGAAAAAGTCTGGGAACCACTGGCATCGACGGGTTTTCCTTGCATTAACACCTATTTTCTACACTTTAGCAATAGTAAACAATATCTCATAATTTATATCACAGTAAATACAATTCTGAAAATCATAAATTAAAATTTATAATTTTATTATATGATGAATGCTAAAAGAGGCCTTCTGCTATACAATACCTTCAGCTTTAAAATGTGTATGGGTATTCTCGTAAAATTAGATTCATTTGAAAAAGCTATTTTGAAACAGTTTATCATAAATAATTAAAATATGCGAAGTATTTTGGTGGCCTGATAATTTTCATTTTTTAAAGGTCATCATTAGAGCTCGACAAATTGCGGCGAACCGTCGCTGGCGTCAGGAAGAAAATCTAGGAACCTCGTAGGAAAAGATTTCCTACTCACTAGCCGAAAAAAACTAGTCGCCAGCGACAACTGGCTTTATCAAGCCTTGGTCATTATTAAATATTTCATCATGACTGTGCATAGAAGAAGTGCGATCGGTATCCTCACACGTAACTTCATCGTTTCAACAAATGTAAGTGTGCGCCAAAATTTAAAAGTTACGACGTATTTATTCAAAAAATAAATATTAACTTTTCATGTGCTCTTCCATTATAGTAAAGTATAGCACATACTAAATGTAGTACATGATCAATACATTATCAACGCAAATTGGGCCAGTTTTCTCAAATGAGGCTTCTAAACTATTAGAATTATCGACAATATGAAATATATTTCCTCAAACAGTTGATGCACTTATTCTTTTTCAGAAAATATTATAATAATTGAACATTAAAAAAAATCACCTGGCGTTACTATAATGTAAAGACTCCTTCCCCCCCCCCCCTCCCGTATATATACACACACACACTCTCATCAGGAAAGGTCTTGCAATGACCAATTCTGTGCTTTCTAGACTAATATAATCGGAATATTGCTGTATTAATGCAATATATGCAACTCAGCAACTGTTCACAAGATCTAACCATGCACCATTTATCACAACTTAAATTTTTATTGTTACTTGCCACCTGTGTGGATATAAAACTAAAAGGGTATTTCAAGTAGCTATTTTTATTGTGTTAACTTTATTCTCGGGATATTCCGGAAAGCTGGCTTAAATATAAAGCTGGAAAATTTGTAACGCTAATCAGATAATTGATAATCTGTTGATGAAAAAAGAACAGAACTTTTTAGAAAATTATTAAGCCGGATTTCGCGCCTTCTCCCATGGGATCGTTCAACAGCTGCCAGGCTCACTGACCAGGTAGGTACATCGGATGGTTTCGTTACGGGACACGCCCAAAAAATATCGGTTGAAGAAAAAGAGGGGGGTAAAACGAAGAGCTATAATTCAAGACTACAAAACCAACGAGCCGTTTTATGTTGGACAGTAGGCAAAAGCGATATTTGCCCTTCATCATTACAAGAATCGCGAGTGAAATAAATAACTTATTGTGCGCAAAATCAAAACTTTTTTTTCCATCTCTTACAATGAACGAAACGAAACATCGAAACCGTTTTTATGAGAATTGGATACTAAAATCTCCAATAGGTGAAACACTTTTAATAAAATACATCACGTGAACAGTAATATTTTTGAAATACTTTCAAAAATGTTACGTATAATGTAATAGTTGAACTTTTTTAAATTTTTCGTTTTATAAATTCTAGTGAGCTCCGAAAGGCTCTAGTATTCATCAAAAAGCTTGAAGGGACAAATTAATTCTGTATATTAAAAAGTTTTTTTTGGTTTTTTTTGTAGGTTATTTTGAACTTGCTTTCTATATAAAAAGCATCCTTAAAAACCCTTACTTTTAATTACAACATATTTAATCTCCGAATCAGCGCAGCAGCAATTTTTTCGGGGTAATTACTTCTTTTGCTCTCCTCCATCAGTGCCCATGCACTACATTGTAAGCATGAAATTAACTCTCGATGGAAGAAAGATGAAATTAATGTACGTGCGTCGTGTACGTTCAAATATTTACGGAACGTTATATATCCTTCATGCATATTAAGAAGTGAGGATACACAGTATACTGCTGTCTCTTTAAGCAAGTTTTAAATTGGTATAAATTATTATAAATTTATAATTATAAAAATATATTATAAAAATTATAAATTATTTAACAAATATTATAAATTATTTAACAAATAATTATAAATTATTTAACAAATAATTATAAATTATTTAACAAATAATTATAAATTATTTAACAAATAATTATAAATTATTTAACAAATTATAAATTATTTAACAAATTATAAATTATTTAACAAATAATTATAGAATTATTTAACAAATAATTATAAATTATTTAACAAACATTATAAAATTATTTTAACAGTAATTATAAATTATTTAACAAATAATTATAAATTATTTAACAAATAGTATAAATTATTTAACAAATAATTATAAATTATTTAACAAATAATTATAAATTATTTAAGTTAATTTCTTAATTTCTTAAGCAAATTTTAATTCTTGTCGAAAATCAGTCAAAATAAAATGTAAAAAAAAATAAAAAATATATTACTTTAAAAAAATAATTCAGTAGAAAGACTAAACACATGGAATTTAATGTAAACTAATAAACGAGGGAGTCTTCCACCCCTAAAAGATTTTGATGAAATACAGGCATATATACACACATTCAATGTGTTATAAATACTACATGGTCAGCTTTATCGTGCGCATGAGCGTCAATGTAGCCTGCATCATCGTAAAATCGAATTTGGTCCTTCAAGAACTTTAAGTTAGACATCTCTGCTAAACTATGCAAAGCTTTACGAGTTCCTGAGCGAAACTTTGGCTGCTATAAAATGTTAACTGCACAGATCCCCGATTTGGACAAGCCTATAGAAATTTTCCGCGGATGCATGCATCCGTTTTACGTGCTATGCACGCTATCATGAATATAGCACATTAAAAAGCGACCGCATTTCACAAGCTTGGTCAATCACCTACAACGTCGCATTTTCGAAAACCTTTAGTTGTTTGTCATAAGAAGGGCAACGGACACTACTACATGACTTTCTGAGACAACACTTTGCTGACGCGTGGAGTTTTCGGTGCAACTGAAAAACAAGCCTAAGTATCAAGGTTAACACGCTTATGTATTATTCATTGTTAGATTACTTATTGATTATTTGTTATCACATAATATATATCCCAACCGAACAGCATAAAAGTAATGAACAACAGACCAAGATTTTCTAAACTATGACCAACATCGTAAATTTAACCTTGGTTAGGCATCGCCCATCTTTTCATTCGTTCATCATCAGTCTTGGAACTAACCCAGAACTTTTTTTTCATACCCAATTCTCTCAGACCAAAGTCAGCCACCCCTCCTACACAACAAAAGAAGCAATTATATGTCCCAGAATATGAATGTTTGTAGTTGTAAAACTAGCAGAACCAGACGTTGAATTTCCTTCACGTGGAAACTACGTATTTCTTTTGGTCCGCTTAACTTCACGAAAACTTAAAAAAAATTGCTAATAGAAAAATAACCATACCCCATATAACATTGTCGTTTTCCAAATAATAACAAGCTGATTAGAAATGCGTTTTCTACCGAAAAAAGAAAAGTGTATCTAATCAATGACGTACCCTTCTTTCTTCTAATGGCCCCCAAATTTTGGATTCACCATTTATAACAACTCGCATACTGAACGTTTCCATTTTACTGAATTCCTAGCTAACGTAAGTGTATTTCTTCATTTTTAAGCAAAACTATAATTTGAATTTTCTATGCGCGTTGTGAAATAACCGTTTGTGATAAGGTATATATTGTGATAAAGTATTTGTTACAAAATATCTCATTCAAGCACAACTTTACAGACGTACATGGCATTGGATAACAGATAGATAGTTTCTTTCTAGCCATATAATAAACAATGCCCCAAGGTCTATGCAATAAGAGACCACAGATACCGTGCCTTATTAAGAACTACCACACGCCAATCCAATATTTCCTCTACAGGTGGTCAACACTTCCATGCTTCCAAACTTCACAACATGCGAACACAAAATAATTAGCTTGCGGCACGAAAAGGAAAAAGTCATCGTTAACACGATTGCGCATAAATAGTTTAGTGGAATTCATTCATTACGAAAAGTAAGTATTTACGAACAAGAGAAAAGGTTGGATTGGTAGTAGTTACACGAGAAGGTTTGGTCCTAAAACTGTTTATTTACACATGAAAGGCTTTTCGAATACTATTAGACCTGATTATGACTTGCATAATTTACGATTTAGTTAAAATTTCTATTTCAACGGTATTTAATTTCAGTATGGGATAGAAATGACACGGTGGTTAAGAAAGTGGGATCAGCGATACGTCTACAAACAAAGTTCAAACTGCTGAAAAAGCTGGTTTTACTCCCCACCACCCCTACAAACTTTATTTTTCACACAGACTAATTTAAATATTCAGACATGCCAGTAATCATTTTCATAAACAAAGCCTTGTTTGTTTGTTTTTTTACAGCTCATTTCCATTTTTTCTCCTGTTTGCTATCGACCGGGCACAAGCGAAGAAATCAATATGTACTATCTACTAGACCAAGCAAAACTGTCCATTGCAGACATTCTTTCCGATATAATCAAAGTCATCTATTCCAGCTGTTAGTCTGTGCGTATGTTTTGCCCACTGTACCTCAATCAATAAAATAAGACATCCGATACTGATTTCCTATAACACAGATGAATATTAATTAAATGCATGCTAAGCTGTTGTTAATGACACGACATAGCAACTTTTCTGGACAAATAAGAGAGGAAGAAAAATTGTTTTTCCATGAATGCTTTTTACAAAAGTATCTTCGGTAAATTTTTGAATATATTGCTAGCAAGCTAAAAAAAAAAATACCACAGAACAGGAAGATAATTTTTGAAAAGGAAGCGACATAATTTATGTATTCGTACAGTAACGGATTAAGGGCGGTGCGATCGGTACCATCGCACTGGGCGCCAAGCTAAGGGGGGGGGGGGAATGACAAAATGGCCCAACAACCTCTAAGTGCAGACAAGGCCAAATCCAATTGGATCATCTAAGCGCTTATTCTTAAATAAGTTTCGACAAATCAAACTGATGATTTTTATAAGTTCTCTGAATACAATATGTAATATTTACTTACGCACGTTTTCTGAATAAATTCAGGCTAACACAGAATGAATACTATGTACTGATTCTTCGTATGGATACAATGTGACAGTACAGGTAAGAAATTAGTAAAGTAAAAACTACATCAAAATGGATGAACGTATTTGTTGGCACAGAGGACATTCCAGCTTATTGAAATTCGTATAAGGCTTTAATTTTTATATTAAAACAATTTAATTTTTGGCTCATTAGAGAAAATACTTGTGGTTTAGTTACGTGTTATTTGTTCAAAACAATTTTTAATTGTTATCGTGGCTTTCCATTCTGTAATAATATTCAGTATTGTTTGTAATAAGATTCAGTGGGCTGTTGAGGAGATCCCTCTAAACAAAAAAACTGCGCCACAAAAGGAATTATTTTGATTGTTTGTTTTTTGGTTTTACGGCTCAAAGACTACAGTGGTCATGCTGCGCCGGGACCTACTGTTTTCCGAGGAATCCGAACCTCTTAAGGCCTAGGGAACCAAACCCCGGACTACAGTGAGCAGTGCGATCTTTATGAGATCTCTGAGTAAGCGTTCTTTTTGCACTGCTGGGAGTCGAACCCGGATTAGCCGCGCAATAGGAGAACGCGTTACCACACTGCGCCACCGCAGGGCGGAATTATTTTGAACATAATATATATAGTGGGTGGGGGCGATAAACATACTTTGGACTCGCACCGGACGCCATATAACCTTAAATCCGTCTTTGTATTCGTAATAGGTTAAATAATGCGTTGTTATATGAATAAATCTGTATGCGTTAATTACATATATAAAATAGAAATTCGTAACGGCTCTCCCCCATCTTATACAATTATTCTACAGTGTTGTGGATTAAATCTGAAAATGAATTACTATTACTATACAAGTACACGGAACTTAACCAGCATCTATAGATCTTCATGGGGAAATACCGAAAAATTCCTAGCTTTCTTACAGAACCTGTTTTTGTCTGAACAGTAAAAGGAATGACAATTTATCCGATATGTCAATATTAACAAGGACTAAAATATAACCGCGAAAGCTTTAATGTACATTTTGTCTTATCGTACAGATATGACACTGTTAAAGCATGTATCGGAATGAAGAACTCCTTAATATTTCTTATTTGTACATTACACTTAATCATTTTGACACCCACGTTTGAGTTCAACTACAGCTTTTTTGGTATAAGAGAAAAAGAGACATCGTCGCAGACGTAGATTCGAAATAGGGTCTCTCTTTCTCTGTTGAGCCAGGATCGCCTTAAGCGGTATGCCATCGAGGACAAGAACGAATCTCCTTTTTCCCCTTATTTAAGGTTGTAAAAGACATGTTTGTGAATTATGAACTCAAAATATTAAGATACTGGAGTACTTGACCATCACGTTAGTATCCATCTTTCGATTTTAGCACTTCCAAGATTTCCATGGCTGAAGTCTCCAAAATAAATACATCGTTAGAGATTTGTCGAAACCTAACTCAATCTTATTGAAATCGCATTTTATGAACGCAGATTGGTCAGATAAGTGCAAGAAATGCTTTAGATGTTTATAAACGTTTTTCGTTTTTAAGTACTTATATCAGAGAAATGTCTCCTAATAAATCAAGTTATCAAAAGAAAACTCACCAGGAAACTTTGGATAAACGTAATTTTAAGAGAAATTAAAATAATGAAAAAATTATATACTTCTCACATGCGGAAAAAACAAGTCTTCCGAGTAATTTTCTGCATTTCCTACTTTTTAAAACAGACTCAACAAAACTACAATTTGCAAAAAGACTTTACTCTAATATTTTCATGAACTTGAGTAAAACGAACACCCAGTCAAAAATACATTAAATTTTTGATAAAAATAAAACCCCAATCGAAAATTTTAATGTGAAATCATGATTAAACCTTAACTGACTGTAAAAGACTGCTGACGTTTCAATGAATATTTCATCAGTCCCTCCCTCAGGGTCCCAACACATCGAAGGAAAAAAAAAACCCCGACTTTTTCAGGTTTCCACAGACTTTTTGGCAAAATTCCTTGACTAATTGTGGGAACCCGGTTGTGCAAACCTGAGTATGAACAAAATGGCTTCATGTTCACGCGAGATTTAACTATTCAAAACGAAAGTTAGAAAGATTTGCCCCGACTTTTCCAAGTTTAACTAAAAAATACCGTTATTTCCTGACTTTTCCCCAGGCTTTCAAGGTCAATTTCAAATTCTTTGACTATTTCAGGTTCTTCGGGTATGTGGGAAACATCCATGATCTTGTAAATCGTCACTTTAATATAGGACAATGAAAAGAAAACCGCTAAACCTTAGTTTTTAAACCAGTTGCAAAAGTCAAAATCGTTTTCGAAAAGAAAACGTCTTGCAAATTAGCCCAATTAGGATGAGGAGTCTTTTTTTTTTATATATTTTATTTATGCTATTTTTATTTAATGCTGTAGATAATGTGAAACGTCACTTCTTAATTGACGTCATCTTCGCACACTAATGAGATTAGTAACGATCGCCACTGCAGACAAGTACATGGCATGAAAGATAATAGGATGACGTGTTTATTATTAGCAACATTTTGCAGCATTGTATTACCAAAAGTTACGTAATATTTTATAAAACTGAAAATTGTACTTTATCCTATAATACTTTTTGTAACATTTATAATATATTTTATAAATGAACGCATTTTAAATCCGTATATGCACATAAGTTTCTATATTTTTACACATAGATTGTTTTAAAGTAATTATCTTCACCTTTGCACTATATGGAACGATACAACGGTACATATTATTGTCATATTCTCTTATTATATTTTAATAGTTAATTCGTTGAAAGACTGGGATGGATTAAGATTTTGTGGAACCTTAGCAATGCTTTTCGGGTTCCTTTGTAGCATAAATTAAGCCTGTGCAATTATATATTTTAGGAAATAAGGTAAGAGTTAGAAAGTGTTCAAGTACTATGTAAGCAATATTATGGCTATTTTATACTCCTCCCCACTGGTAAGCAATGGTTAACATTGATTAACATAGGAAAATAAGCACAACAGCAACTCCCCTTCCTCCCAAAGGTGCTTACGTAATGCTTGAACCCTCCCTTACTGAAAACAGAATACACATATATGTTTCCAAGTATGGAAAATGACGATATGAAATTTCCAATCATATTATACACATTATAAACTTAGATACTTTTTCTCTTGTAACAAAGGCGGATTTTGCATTTTATATCCTGAAATACAGTGAATTCTGTCTATAACGATAATTTGTTTTGAATGAGCCTGCATATAACGATAATTTTGCAATTTTCATGCATTATCTATATGTTGTGTCAAAACTTTTTAAAGCAATGCAGCTTTGACAATCCATTAATGCTGAAGAATATTATATACGCAAATGCAGCCGGTTCTAGAATAATGAGCCAAAGCCAGCCAAATATTTCTGAAGAGGAAATACGTTGATGTACTTAATTAATTCTCTTAGCACATACAAAGCTTTGAAGAATATACACTCTTCTATGAATATAGAGAATGATTTGACTTCGGATGAGGAATTATTAGTAGAGCTAGGAGATTTTGATGACCTAAAAACAGTCAGAAATGACCTATAAAAAATACATATGATCTAAAAACCAGAATAAAAAAAATGCCCTATAAACAAAAAAGTGACCTTAAAGAAACAAAACAAAAAAACTTACAAAAAAATAAGTTATTCAGTATTTCAAATTAGCCATAGCAAAACTGAAAAATTTATTTGAGTATTGCAGAATTGTAATATATCGATTAAGAATTTTGAAGTCTTACAAAACAACAAAAAATTGACAAATTTACGTTTTTGGAAAAATAAAAGAAATTTCTGAGAAATTCATGGAAAAATGACTTTCATTGAAACTGTCACAAAATGCAAATTGTTGACCCAAAAATATCCAAGAAAATGCCCTTTAAATGACCGAAACATAAAAATAACTCCATCCTTAAGGGATGGAGTATTTTTAAACGACGAAAATGAAAAAAAACTGCCCTAACGAAGGTGTTTCAATATGCTTAGTTTCTCATTAAACATATTTATATATACTTAGGCAACGTTTTTGGCAATGCCAAAAAAAAAATCATCAAAATCCTAGCCCTAGTTAGTTATGCTACCAATAAAGATACGATAGCGGAACTGAAAGAAAACGATGGGAGAGATAGAAGAAAAAAGAGAAACGCAGTGTTCGATAAAATCGTTGAAATATTACAGCATTTCGTTTTGACTCTACCGAATGTCTGAGATGTGTACCTAAATTTGATAGGTGGTTAAAAAATGTGTGCCCGGCAGCGACTCTCCAGAGAATACTTTCCACATAAAAAAAGAAGTGATCAGGTATTTGGTTTAATTAAATACAATTTTCTTAAGTTATTATTTTTTCTAACGTAACTTTTGTAAATACGTATTGAATGATAAAACATTCTGGTTTACGTCCACATAAATTAATTATACGCCACATATTCAGTTTCTATGTATTATGCATTTTTTAGTTTTCAATTAAAAATATAATTCCCAATTTTATTTTTATTATCATAAATATGCATTTTTGATTAATAGAATGGAATAGTTCAAGTACTACGTAAGCAATATTATGGCCATTTTATATCCCTCGCCACCCCTGGTAAGCAAAAATTAACATTGGCTAACGTAGGAAAATAAAAACAGCAACCCCTCCCTACAAAGGTGCTTACGCAATACTTGAACACTTCCAACTGCAGTTAGAATACGTATATTCTATCATATTCTCGAACCAAT
>QLNU02015360.1:66047419-66067472 GCA_006491805.2 Dysdera silvatica
TGACACAATGAGTCCGGTTTAGCGCGAAACCTTGGCTGTGATGACCGAGGTTCGAATTCTTCGTTAAACTGTAGGCAGGGCCGGCGCAAGCAAGCTTAGCGCATAGGTAGAGAAAAGAAAATTAAATTATGCCTCTTACAACCATACAAAAAGAGGAGTGTCAAAACTTTACCTATATTGAATTATTTCTCCTTTATTAAGAAGTTCCCCTTTGGTCAACATGGTCAGTGGCCGACTGTGAATATTGGGGGCCCAGGCTCAACTTGCATTTGGGGGCCCACTGACGCACGTATTGGATATATATCTGAAAAACGTACGCACCCTTATTACCATTTAAAAATGGAGGTAAAAATGTGCTTTTTAATCCCACGTTCACGTCAATGTCGGATGTCCAAGAATGAACTTGCAGAGCTGAAGTTGTAAAAATTGTGGCAAAAGTTGCGAATAATATGTGGTATCGGTGTAACAATTTTGTGTTTTTGAAAACTCTGCTCTTTTATTATCCAATTCTCAAAGCTGTGGTTATAGTAGTTATAATAGTTGTAATTAGATACCAGCTATGATTTCTCTGAATTGTTTCGGATTGTAAATCTGAAGCAAAAACATTTTTTTGTATTAATTTACTATTTTATCACATTAAATAAAAATTTTTAAGCATTTTTTGGAGCCCCTCTTTTTGCGCCCCGCGAGCCCTTGCCATAATCTGGCCCTGAACATGGTCTTAATAAAAATTAAATAATGTCCATTACAAAGCGTATTTTATTAAATTTTGTCTATAACGATATCTTTAACAGTTTATAGAACATCGTTATACACAGATTTTACTGTATACCAAACACAAAAAGAAATTATTAAAATCATCAATAGGCTAGTTATATAATAAAGATAGTTCTCGATCAGTGGCGGTTCTACGATAGAGATGGGGTCATAACCCCCCACAAATGTGTGTAAAATAAATTTTATTATTTTACCCGTGAATATAGATAGGAATTTGTGCCCCTCCCACCAATTCTTTTGCTTAGATTCGCCGCTGTTTTTGATATACGAACATCAAAAATTTAAAACCAATAAGATATAATATAGATTCATAATATATAGCTTAGAATATTCGCATGGATAATGATATTTATTTAATTACACTAAAATACGTGTGTCATAAATTATAAAAGTGAAACGAAACTTACTAGCACTTTTTCCAGAGGAAGGCAAGCTCAGTGATCAATTTCATAAATTATTTTTATTTAAATTTTAAGAGTATACGCTTATAAATGAATTTTAAATATTATGTAATCTTTGAGTTCAAATAAATATTACTTACTTGAAATATAAATGGTAACTGGTATGTCATTACATCTTTCTTGTTCCGATAATGATGCGGAAGTATGAAAATAGAAGTGGGACTTCCAAGTCTCCAGGACTAACTGATTGCATGTAAAAACTATAATGCCTAACTCCCATAATTGTACACACTGTGACATCGCCGGTTTTCCTTTATAAGTGTGCCTACTCACCCACCACCCCACCACAGTCCTCTGGAATCTCCAAAAGCGGCTTAGGGTTACGACTTAATCCGCACCATGTGTTCTGGGGAGGAAATCTGTTTCCAAGAAAGAATATTTAGGAAGGAAAATATATAAGCAGCTGAGATGTACGATGCAGAACTATTTATAACTTGACACCTCGTCGATGCTTAGTTAGCTAAGAGATTTCAACACCATGAGGTCACGGGGGCTAAACCACAGAATGGGTGTTTAGAGGAAGAGCCCCTCCAAACTTTCTCGTTGAAATTATTTTTTTTTTTTCTCGTCTGTAAAATCAAAAGTAACCATCGGCTTTACCAGGGCAAGCGATAATCCATTTAGTTCCATTTATTTGTTGTTGAGTTTATTTCGATTATCGTATAGTGGTGCATTAAGCAACAAAAAGTCTATCGTGATGCCGACCCACAAATACTGCCGCCCTAGGCGGCCACCTAGTTCGCCTAATGGTCGCGCTGGGCCTGCATGTACGTATCCAATTCGAAACATCCCGTTAAGTGGAACATAACTTCAGAAAAAAAATCGCGCTATATAAGACAGTGTTGCCTTATTCGTGGAAAAATAAATACGATGAGAGGGAAAAAACCTCGTGATTTTTTTCGGTACTTAATACATAAGTACAAGTTTAACTAGTTCTAGGATCTATTATTAATTCTAATTCTCTTCAGCGTTCTTCGCGCTAGCCTACTGTTTTCACGACTTAACCAGTGTGACCTTACGTTCAAAATAAAAGCCTCAGTAGAACCGGATATTTGCAACAGAAAACAAAAGAAAAGTTACTAGAGCAAATGCAACTTCTAAAGAAATGGATAATCGATTTCCGGTTCAGTACATCTGTTACCTTTAAAGATTGATTTTTATTTTTAAGTTCATATGTCTGTATATGATGAAACATTTGTTTACTTATGTATACAAATATACATCATATGATCGTATATACTACCATTATTATCATTTGCTTACGTTACAAGACCGCAGGAAGGGCCACCTGGAACAGGGCCAATGGCTTAACGTGACCTCGGAACAATGATACATCTACACACGATCGAGCTTACCACGAAGCGAACCCAGAACAATAAGCTTAAAGGCCGTGATCATAGCTATTAAGCAAGTGCATGATCGAAAACGTTTTAAACACTGTTAATCTCAAACGCAAAGTTAATCTAAAAAATAAGTAGTTTTCTAATATTCTAGCACTTCAGAGATAATTCATTGAAGTTTATCACTGTTTCTCAAAGAAAATATATTCAACTTTTGTGTGTGCAATCCCACGATCAGGAAATATTTAATAAAAAACAAATCCAAGCCGTGCTTTACTGATTATGCCGAAAATGGATACTATACTCTCATTTTCTTATACTGCTTATATATTCATAAAGGAGAAATACCATTTTAAAAATTATTCCAATCCTTTAAGAGAGTATTTTAAACATTCTAATATAAAATGTAAAACCGAAGGGTCAACTTAATCCAAGCTATTCCAGTTCCAAAAGTCCGTACTGCAAGGCTTAGTCAATCAAACTTTATCAAAAGTCAACTTTCAAACTGATAGTGAATTCCCAAAACAAAAATTGGAAAAGTATAATTTTATTTGAACTAAACACAAATTACGGTTGATGCGACCAATCAGACAAGTACATAAACAACGAAATAGAAAACTCAGTGTAATATAGTCAAGAGAACTTTGCCTACTGAGTTTCGAATCTAGACCAAAGTCCTGGTTATATAACAATTGAGTTAACGAAGAGCATATGAAAAAACCAAATTCATAAGGAACAAAAATATCTTACAAAGTAAAAATTTTCAATCCCTCGGTTTACAAAATCGCTTTATAATAATTTTAATTCAGACGCTTTATTTGTATGTTAAAAAATCCCTTGAACTGTTCGGCCGATCAGAATAGAATTCACGTTAACTGCCCTATTTCCGAATGGAAAGAAAATGGATTTGAGTACATGCTTTAGAAAATTCTAAAATTTTAGTAGGAGCTAATTCAAAACGTTGCAATAATATCACACGCTTTATTTAAATTTAATATTAACAAAATGTTTGTGACAGGTACTTTTAATTTATGAATAGTACATATGCTTTTTGTAAATAAGAAAAGGTTAACTGAATTTATAAACTAAATAGTAAACGATTTTGAAACTTAAAAGTTTCTTTGCACAGACAGTCGAAATTTAAAGACTTCCAAAGATTCGCAAAATTAGAAAAAAAAGCGCCCATAATGCACAACAAAATTAAGTCCAACTCGTTAAAAATTTAAATTATTTTAATCCTATAAGTGTCGAGATTTAATTTTAGAATGTAAGCCAATTTTATACTCCTTTAAACCTCAAACCTTCTAAAAACGAAGTTTTAATTATCATTTAATATCAGACTTAGGATTTCTAAACCAGGTCCCCTTTTTACAGCAAATCACTTCAAACAACTTTTTTTAGGCCATTATAAACTACAATAGTTTTATTTTGCGATATCTTAGCATTGTAATTAGCACTTATTACTCTGAAAAGGAAAATAGAAAATAATGGAAATAGAGGATAGAAAAACAAAATCGAACAGTTCAAATCTATTTTTCTAAAACAAAAAATTTTATTTACCGTGTTTATAACGGTAAGTAGCATTCAAGTAATTGGATTGACATTTTCAGGAACTGCTTGTATATTAAGACAATAATATTTCCATCAATATTGATTGCTGTGAAAGTGAGATCGGAATAAATTGCTTACAAAACAATATTCCACAATAATCCCTTCATAAGACGCTGATTAAGACCAGTCAACGAAGTAAGCATAGGCTCAAAGTTTTATATACTAAATTCAATACATAGCTTAACACTAAAACACAATTTATGATTAGAAAATCCTCATTTAAAAATGTCTTAAACATGGAGAAGATTGTGAACGCTATTGTTAAAAATCAACATGACAAATGTCTATACTTTACGGCGAAAAGGACAGCAGATGTCAAAAACGTGACAAAAGCATTTATATATTGCTATTAATTAGATTGAGAAGAAGTTTCGTTAGCCTTATAAATATAGTGGAGATTCCTTCCATACACATTCATTAATCTATAAAGTATGCCGGCTCTTTAAAAAAATAACGAACAAGATAACAAAGGAATCCGATTATAACAGACGAGAAGCAGTAGATAATCCAAAGAAGAGGAAATCGAACGGGAGGGGGAAGATCCATCACATATTGGTTTCAGAGCAAAAAATGTGCCCCCCACCACCCTTCCCAAATAAAATTTTAATGCTTTTTCTTTTCCCTAAAAAATAAACCCAAAAAAATCATCTCATAATACATTCACACAAATCGGTTCTTTTTCTATTGAGATTTGGTGCCGTGTGATGGCGTAGAAGCAACGCGTTTGTTTACCGTGCGGAAAATCCAGGATCGAATCCCGTTGGTACCAGGGTTGGACGGACCATATGGGCGATTGGGCGATCGCCCGAAGAGCCGCCTCAAATTATCATGAAGATAGCCGGTCCGGTTTAACATAGAGGGCCTGTAAAATTTGACATAAAGAGGGCCGATCTGGTTTAACATAGAGGAGTTGTAAAAGTTGGCATTAAGAGAGCCGAACCGATATGGTTTAGAGAGCGCCAGTTTGGTTTGGCATACATATTTGTAGTTTGAATAGAAGGGGTGGGGGCTGTTGGGAATAGACCTAAACTTCTCAAAATTATTGGTGCGGCCAGACACATATTATGGATGCTTATACGTTACAATATATGTAAAATTGAAAGTTATTGGGGAGCCCGGGCTCTACGGACCCATAAAATGCTACGCTTGTGATACAATGTAAGAATGTACGGATATATTCTTTGAATAAATACAACGTTGAATTTGCGTTAAGTCTTAATACATCATTAAACCCTTTCCACTCTTCACTGGAGGGTCATCATAAGAATGTAACAAGACTTTGTGAAGTTATAAAATGGAAAACAATTTTAGAAATGAAAAAATTATTAAATGATATCAAAGGTAAATAATAACTTGTGTTGCCAATTTGTGAAAAGAAAATAATGGGGAAAATTAAACGTGCTAAAATTATTATTTGCTCATTGATAGAACGTATTTCCACGCTCCACTCAGTTGTATCTGTTGTTGGCGTTTCGAGGTTGCGTATTGTGTGTGTTCTTTGGTAGATTTCTCTTGCTTCCATTAGCCTTAGGGAGTGTTCATTCTTAGCGTTTGTTGCCAAAATTTCTGTTAGAAAAAGATTCGCGAATGGTTGAGTGATTTGTTTACTTGATCTATGGCAACATCAATGGGTGTGTTTGGGAAGAGGCTTTCGATGTCTAGGCTTGCCTCCTTACAATGGAAGAAAAATCATGCGTTCACTACACCCCATTGTTCAACAAATCAGACGAATTCCAATCATCCTACATAGGAAGCACAAAAAGACCACGTAAAATCCGCTTAAAAGAACATCAAGTAAACCTAAGGCTCGGACAAAACGAAACAGGACTTACACACTATGTATTCAACAACGAAGCCGAACCAAATTTTGAAGAAACAGAAATTTTGGCAACAAACGCTAAGAATGAACTCCCTAAGGCTAGTGGAAGCAATAGAAAACTACCAAAAAACACCCACAATATGCAACCTCGAAACACCGGTACAACTAAGTGGAGCGTGGAAATACATTCTATCAATGAGCAAATAATAACTTTAGCACGAACAGGACTTCCACACTACATAGTGTGGAAGTCCTGTTCTGTCAGGACAACGAAGTTTTGTCATTCAACAACGAAGCCGAACCAAATTTTGAAGAAACAGATATTTTGGCAACATACTCTAAGAATGAACACTCCCTAATTCTAATGGAAATAATAGAAATCTACCAAAGAACACCTACAGTATGCAACCTCGAAACACCTGTACAATTAAGTGGAGTGTGGAAATACATTCCATCAATGAGCAAATAACTTTAGAACGTTTAATTTTCCCCATCATTTTTTTTTCACAAATTGGCAACACAAGTTATTATTTACATTTGATATTATTTAATAATCTTTTCATTCTTAAAATTGTTTTCCATTTACAAACATATATATTTTCACGAAGTCTTGTTACATTCTGATGATGACCCGCTCGTGAAGGATCGAAAGCGCTCAATGATGTATTAAAACTTACCACAAACTCAACGTTGTATTTATTCAAAGAATGTTCATCATAAATTGCGGGATATTACCAATATTCTTGAATATACTGATATCTTTCTACTATTTATATTAATACTTTATTGCATACAGTATAGAGTTAGAAACCTGCACGGGCCACGGTCCGTTCACTCGCGGGTTGGGCCGCTGGCCTAAAATTAAATTTCAAACACGAGCTGAAATGGGCTGGTTCTCTGAAAATTAATTGGTATATTCATCCAACAGGCCGTAATAGGGTGAAATATTTTTAAAGGTTATAAAAAGATTTCTGCCTTTGAAACTAAATTTTAAGTTTTTTTTTATTTAAGATTTTTTCCAAAAAAGTGTATTGAGGGGCTATATTTAAATATATGCAATTATGAGATCAATTTAGCATAGTTATCAATTAAATGTTATGGTCCAAAGTAATAACTTTTTATTGACTGATAAACTGGAATAAAGAATACAAAATAATTTTCACCCTTATGTAAAACCTAAAAAATGTGCACCATATAAATAAAAAAGCCGTACAGCCCAAATAGAAGCCTTTTAAAAATTCTTGGCAACTTGACAAATGCCTTTTTTTTTTTTCCCTTTCTTTCGAACGTTGAAAACGTTTTTACGGAGGTCAATTAGAAAAAAGAGTCCCATTTTTGCGTTAATTTTTAATAAAGGTAGGAGGCTGTTATTGCCACTTTATTGTAGTTGTATCAATAATATAATTATTAGCGGGTTTCAATAGATATTGAACCCGCTATTGCTTTTGGTTTTTCTGTCTGTACGCAATAAAAAGGGTAAGGTAAAGGTCTTCCGTAAATGCAATAATGATGGTTGTTGTTAATGCTGAAAACCTACCGAGTTACTTGAGAATTAGAGGGTCGCGAATTAGTGGACCGCCAATTAAAGGGCTACGAATTAATGTTAATTGAACCCCGCTAAATTTAAATATTGACCTTAGGCGATTTTCTTTCACTTGCTTGTTTGTGTTAAAACCAATGAAAAATGATTGTTGCCACTATATTCTGGTGGAATCAATAATAGCTGCATGAAGAAATGTTAGTTGTGATTAATTCTTTACTTTTTAATTTTGGTTATCATGGTAACCCGAAAGGCACGAAATGCCAGAGGGTGCTTTTTCTCTTTTGTTTATTAGTATTCATTCAAGTTTTGACGGGTACGCACGTAGTTTTTCTATTCCGCTTACTTGACTTGACTTGGGCAAGGGGAAATCGGCAAGGGTGGCCGCCGGAGCCGGGCCAGTAATCCCAGACAGGACTATTCCGCTTAAATTCAAATGTTATTTTTTATTCACCAATGAAGAAATCTTTATAAAAAAGAAAAAAAAACCCTGCAAAGAAAAAGTCTTCAATGTTATTGAATACATTTTCAACGTTCTAATATTCAATAACATGGAAGGGTTTTTTTTATGCGGTTTTCGAATTTTCTAAAGTGAAAATATCAATTCATAAAAAATTTAGCAGGTCAAGGTTTTGTATTACATATTTCATAATAATATACCTTCAGTTTGAAGCATGTTATAAAAGTCCATATTTCAACGAGTTCTCACGAATATACTACAAATAAGTATATTTCGTTCTGAATAAAGATATAAAACAACTACTCATTGTTGAGATTTCATGTTGAGCATTATGCTACATTGTGTAATTAAAGCAAATTAATCAACCAAAGTAATTAAAGCAAAGTAATTAAATTAATCAAAAAAAATTAAATCGATTATTGTTCTTGCATTGGGCCACCGAAATGCAAAAACGCCAGGGCCGCTGTCAACGGCCCAGTCAGCCCCTGGTTGGTACCAAACGCTTGCAATCTTGTCGACCAATTCATCTTCCTAATTTGACTTCCCAAGCAACAAAGGTTTGGCTGGCTCGGAAAAGTATAGGTCTTGGCACAGCATGATCTGAACTGCGCTTTGACCACAAAATAGAACTTGTTTCTGTTAGTGAATATTACGGTGAAAGGGACAGCAATGGTCATGATGCGCTGAGACCTACAAATTTCCGAGGAATCCGAACCTCTTAAGGCCTAAGGAACCAAACCCCAGACTACAGTGAGCAGTTAATCGGTAAGTGTTCTTTTTGTGGCACCGTTGGGAATCGAACTCCAGATAACTGCACGCTGGGGGAACTAGTCACCCCTACGCCACCACAAGACCCACAAACTTGGGTTGGGACAAGTAACTGGAGGACGAGAACGCAATGCCTCTCATCTCCGTTCCTTTAACATAAAGGGAGATATGTTGTAAACCTCAGTATTTTCACATAACCCAGGAACCTTGTCAGGAAGACGAATGCTGCTTTTCGAAAGTGACGAGTCACGATTTGGACGATTTATGAAACGAATCATTTTCCCCATTTGAAATGCATAGCGAACGAACTTCGTGTGACCACATAAAGCAGAAATATATCGAACTGCTTATTTATTTACTGTCATACTTTCCATCCCGCGGAAAAATCGAGTGATTTATATATATATCTTAAGGAACAGAATATTCCTAATGCATGGAAAAATGGCGATGTTATTCTTTTGTATAAGAAGCTCAAGATGATCTTAAGAACTATCGAGCAATTAGCCTTCTCCCTGTGATGTACAAAGTTTTTAGCAAAATCATTACAAAAAAAAAATTATAGAACATTAAACGATGCCAAACCTGTAGAACAAGCAGGGTTTAAAATTGTCTTTAGTACGATTGACCACATTCAGGTTCTTCAGAGAATAATAGAAAGACACAATGAATACACTTTACCATTATGCATTGCCTTCATCCACTACGAAAAAGCTTTTGACTCAATTTTCAAACCATATATTTTAAATGCACTAGGTAACCAAGGTGTGAACCCAGCTTATGTTAGCTTACTCCATATTTTATAAAGCAAAGCGACTATATAAACAGACACAACATTGAAATTAACCTAGGGAAAGGTGTACGACAGGGAGACGCAATCTCGCCAATACTATTTTCAGCTTGCCTTTAAGTTTTTCGTAAATTAGACGGGGATCAAAAAGGCTTAAAAATCAACGGAGCTTATTTGATCCATCTAAGATTCTCCGACGACATCGTATTTTTCGTAAAAGATCCAGAAGAGCTCCAAAGACTCATTGAAGATCTAAGAACGAAAGGAGAAACATCTGGCTTAAAAATCAACTTGAAGAAAAGCATGATCATGTTTAATAAGTTTATACAAACTAAGAAAATCTTTATTTCGAGAGAAGAAATACAGCAAGCTGAAAATTATATGTACCTAGGTCAACGAATTACGATGAAAGGCGACATAAATCAAGAGATCGAACGTCGTATCAAGCTTAGCTGGCAAGCATTCTACCGGCTACAAATAATTTTTAAAAAAAAGCTCCCTATTTCTTTACAGAGGAAAGTTTTCGATCAATGCATCCTACCTGTTCTGACTTATGGTTGTGAGACATGGACATTGACTGCCAAAGGTATCCAAAAGTTACGAGTGGTACAAAGGAACATGGAACGGCAGATGCTTGGTATCACGCGACGAGATCGAAAGACCTTCAGTTGGATAAGAGATCAAACAAAAGTTTGTGATATCATTGCGAAGGTAAAAAGTTTGAAATGGAAGTGGGCAGCCCATATTGCTAAAACTGACAACAGATGGACCAAAAACATCCTAGAATGGATCCCACTGGACACTACACGCCCAAGAAAAAGGCCAAAGACGAGATGGGTGGATGACGAGGTGAGGAAGTCACTTTTTTTTTTTGTTATTTAAAGCCTTCTCTCTCCATTAGTATTAGTATCATTATTGGGAATCGAGCAGTTTCAGAGCAGGTATTCATTCACTGATTTCAGGCTACGAATCGAAAGTTCTTAAAGCCGAGGGTTGGTTGGTTGCATTTTTATGGCGCAAGGACAACAATGGTCATTCTGCGCCAAGCAAGGCGAGACTGTACATAGGGTTTTACTATCAAAATGAAGTAAAATTATAATGTTAAGAATGAATTAAACATACAATGAAACGAAGTAAAATCATGAACAGTGAAAAAGTTAATACCCGATAAAAAATTAAAATTACTTCATGATTGAAAGGATCACAAAATGTAAATGAAGGGTAAAATTATTTTGGTTAAAAGCTAATGAACGTTGCTGGTTAAAATTTGTACAGACTTAAAACAATGCCGAGGGAACAACCTCCGACTACAGTTTTTTTTTGGGTAAACCAAAGTCGAACCCGAATTAACGCACACCTGTGAATGGTTTACCACCGCAGAAGTCAAGCGTAAAGACGAAACATTAATTTTAAACGGTTTTGAAATTTAAAAAAAAGGGCCTTTTCTAAAAAAGACTAGAATTCCCAAGAAATAACATAAGATAACTATTTTTTGATAATGAAATTTATTTCACGACCAAAAAAAAATTTGGACGTTTAGATTGGAGGTGGGGAGCAAACGGTTTTTGTTTCAGGAAAATTTTAAGGATTTAAAATTAAGTCAAAAACTGAGGAGACGCTTTCCCAAGGACAGCTGATTGACTGTACTTAAAAAAAAGTCCAGCACCTTTTAAAATTTTGCGCCCCTAAAATTGTGGCGTTCTGGGCACTTACCCAACGTAGCCGTTCATTATCAAACCAGGCTTAAGTTGTACAGAAATCCACCTTTAACGAAATGGTTTAAAGGTCCCCTTTCAATAATTCCCAGTCAGGAGCCTATATATGGGCTCTTTAACCTCAGACCTAGGGGCGCCGTCTGGAGCAGGGTCGGGCAATCCATTACGGGTACGCAACGAAGGTCCTCTAGAGGTGAATTTCAACGTGTTTTTTTTTAATAGTTACGGAGGAAACCACACAAATTTCGTTTTTTCGTAGACTTCTCGATAATTTCTTGTTTTGAAAGTTCCTCTCACTCAATACATACCTATTATAGGGTACTTCATCAAGATTGGGCCTCAAATTTTAAATCTCGCCTTGGACAAATAATTCCTTACGCCGGCCCTATGCATGGGGTACTATTTATTAGTACTTTTATGATGTTATATTAAATAAACTGAAATTTGAAGTTTCACTATTTAAAAAAAAAAAAAAATGCAGGTTGGCAATTCATATATACTTGATATAAATTCTAGATAAACTGTTTACAAATTAGATTCTTAATCAGCATTGAGAACACGCCCCAAGTTATAGAGAGGGTTATATAGTTCTGGGTGGGGGGAGGTTCTCCACAGTCACAGTTACGCTAATGTTAATCGGACATAAATTATAACCTAATATTTTTACAAAATAGTACAATATTTTTCCTTAAGATATTTTCCAAGAAACGTTTATGAAATTAAACCAAATATAAAATTTATTAAAATACGCGCACATACGTTGTACCCAAAAGATCAATTGTTTTTATATATAGCTGAAGTAGGCTGGGCCTAAAAGAACAGACCAACGATGGACAACCGAAATTCTTAAGAATTCAAATGCCCACCAGAGGCCGAAGAAATGTCCTTAGGCAAGATAGATGGATGGATGAAGTAAAAAAACGGGTTAAGATAATGTGGAAACTAGTTGCTCAAAATAAACATGAATGAAAAGCATGTGGAGAGAGATAATGGCCCAATATAATTTATTTATTTTCAGTGTCCGAATTATACTTGATAATGGCATATGACAAACGTACACCTGTGAAACCCGTAAATGTGCAAATTATTTTTAACGAAAAATTGTCCCTGGTTTGCTTTTATAATTCTGACTTTATATGGATGACATTTCCTTCTATCAATCACACGCAGAAAACAATATGAAACGTATCACATTAACATCAGGGCTCAATTTCTAACAAAAAAAGTGCAGGAGCCCTAATATTATGATAAATCGATTAAAGAATCGATAAATCATATCAATTGTTTATGTCCATTTTTCTGGACAACAAAATTCATGACCTTAGGGAGATTTCAAGCATTACGTAAGCACCTTTGAGTTGGAGGGACGGTTTGCCGTTGTGCTTATTTTCCTATGTTAACCAATGTTAATTTTTGCTTGCCGGGGTGGGAGGGTCAAAATATCGCTTACGTAATACTTAACTCTTCCTTAGTCACAAATTCATTAATTTTTCATGACATCTATGATCTTTTTGGCAATTCTTGTACCTGTACAGGCTCCAGCTAATATTTAAATAATCGCTAAAAATGAAGTACCGGAGCTGGGTTCAGGTGGGGCTCCCGCCAATTTAAGCCCTGATTAACATATACACAACAGTGACGCAGCAATTCAAAAATTATGGGTGAGGGGATTCACAAGCAGCTAAGACGACGCGATGTGATGTTCGAGAAAATTCATTTTGATATCCAATGGCGGAGGGGGTGTTGATCCTATACGTCACTGTTACACAAGATGATTGTAGTTCAATTACCAAGCAACAGTTGTTTACAACGCAGTTCCCAGGATCAACCCAGAAACTTTACATAGTATCAGTAAGAGAGCAATTACTGTGTGTTATATAAACAATATCCCTTTCGCAATTTTTAATCTATATGAACAATTATAAGAACTATAAACGGATTATTTCATCCAAAGGCTATATAGCATCCCATCGTGCATCTCCTGGACTTCCGTTGGAACTCTTCATAATCCGGTTCGATTTATTAATTAAGCATGATGGACTACTTCAGCATTTTGTGTCACGATATTACACTTAACGCAAATTTAACAACTTTGTAAAAAATCTCCCAAAAGTAACCAGCGAACCACTAAGCGAATTTTTTTATTTACACTCAATTCATAGAAAGCTGAAACCTACCAAAAACCTGTTTTCAAACTGTTGCCGCCCAAGAACGGCAGGTTTGTTTACGTCAGTATAAACTAGACAAAAAATACATTAGGAAACTAATAAGTAAATTTAATAAAACTAGAATACTTACAACCGCGATAAAGCTTGATTCTTGAGATGACGTTTCAAAATTAGACAAATAGTGACTAATTGTTCAAGAATGACCTTAAAATTAACCGCCAAAACTATTATTTAAAAATCGAGCAGTCGCTTAAAAATAAAAGCTAAAACACAAAAAACAGACGCTGTCAAAAGGTTTCGACGTATTTTAAATAGATTTCTACTTGTGGTTCTCACATTGCGAATGATCGTCAACAAAACCATCAGCAACCAAAAGTCTGTTTGGCATTTTTCTGTGTGCTCAACCATCAACTTCTGCTTTTGGCGCCTTGTCAATGAATGTTTGGCGCGATGACGTCTGTGTGAGAAAGCATCAGCATATATAGATTTCGCCAACGGTGGTTTTTTTTTTTATATCTGTGATAAAGTTTTCGAATCTTTTCACAATATCGATGGGTCTTTTTTAAATAAAAAATATAGGCTGAGAAAATTGGTAATTTTATGTTGTTTTATGACTTGTAGAGCGCATCAACGAAACATGAAATAATTGAGAATTCCTCTAAAAACATTTTTCTGAGATTTAATGTTTATCTGTGAATGAACGAAAACCCCAATGTGTTTTAAATAAATTCGCCTTTACTTTTAATGTGAAGTTTGTTAACTTTTTTGCAGGCTAAAATTTTTCTGATGTATGGTGGTTACGTTACTAAGATATTTCGAGCAGAACAGTTTTAGTACGACGAGAAGTTAGTTGCTTCCACGAAACGTCGTCCAATTATTGGATTCAATTACGGCTGTCTAACAAATAAAAGGCAAAGAGGCTGTTTAATGTTTTTACTTTTTAAACGAGCTTTTATGTAATAAATATCTAAAATTTAGTCGTGAAAATTCGCTTTAAAAAATTATATCACTAAATTTAGGGGTTTCCCAGCCTTGAGCTGGTTAGAGGCCATCTGGTGCTACATTCAACATTTTATTTTTCTTAAATTTCAGTTATTAATTATTATCGAATTGAGGTTGGTATTTTCATAATCGTAGAGTTATACAGACTTGTGGGCCAGTACCCCTTATGCAGTTTGAAATAAGTACAATTTTCTAATCGTAATGTAAATATGCAATATGTGCTTAGACCCACGGGCGCCGTTGGCTGGGGACCCGTCCCCACAATATCGACTTCAGGTTCCATGTCCCCTTCAATTTCAGACAAATGTATTTTTAAAAGGTATTGTCCCCCATTATTATTTCATGCTGTCCGGCGCCGTGCCTGGACCCCCCTTTAATCCCAATAGTTTCGGAAAATCTAGGTTAATGGGTATTTGGGTGCGTTAACAAAATATCATCTGATAATCTTTTCTCTTTTTATCAGAAAACCATTCTTTAGGAATGAAGTGATAAATAAATTACTTGCATAACTATATTTGTTAGTGGGATAAAAATAATAAATTATAAATTGAATATATTTTTAGCAAATATTGAAATAACACTAAAACAAATTTCTTTCAAAATTCTTCCTTTAAAGGGAATATTAGAAAATAAACGTCAATTGTCGAGCAAGGGGAAAAAAAAAGTTTTTTTACAACAGTAGGACCTCATTCCAGATTCTTTCTATTCTATTAGTTGTTATCTATGTATGTTTATTATGTTATACATTTGTTTCATGTTTTGTATATTATATCTATTTCTTTCATCCACACGCATTCTTCAACAGAGGCGTAGGAATTCAAAAATCATGTGGGGGCTCAAGCAGCTTTATGTAGATCATGTGATACGGCGTTAAATAGAACAATGTGTCTTGCTGTCAATGGGAGAGGAAGTCTGAACCCCTCTTTACTACGCCACTATCTCCTATGCTTTCTTCTCCTCCTACCCAACTAAATTTCATGACGCATTGTAATAAGCTCCTGAGAATCCATACGTATTTAAAAGGATAATTCTTTTTGTAGTTTTTTGGTAGAGATCCTCTCAATAGGCCATTGAATCTCATTACAAGGCAGAAAGCCATCATAACAATTAAAATTTCTTTATAACAAATAGCAAACATGTAATTAAACACAAGTATTAAAGCCTTATGTGAGTTTCAATAATCTGGAAAATCCTCTGTACAGTCAAATAAGTCATTCATTTTGATGTAGTTTTTACTTCCCTAATTTTTTACTTTCTGTGTCATATTGTGGTTTTGTTATGAAAAGACTTTATCACTTTCTTATACACTAACGTGGTTATACATTTTATAGTAAAGGATAATTTATACAAGGATTGAATAAGAAATGATAATAAAAGAATAATGAATTTGTTAAAAAATGAAATGAGGTTTAAAACACTACAAGTCTTAAAAATTTAATAAGATAAATTTTTATAAAATGTTTTTGTCCTTCGGAGTCGTTGGAACATTTTGGCGGCCCCCCCCCCACTTTTCTTGGCACTTAGTGCGCCGGAACCGGTCGCACTGCCCTTAATCCGTCACTGACAACGCATATTTGACTTTGAGAAAGAACATTATCGCCTATGGTGACAAGCATTGCTGATGTCACCGTGTTCCAGGCATGTAATGATACATCATAAATTGTCCAGACTTGTATAGGCTGTATTACGTATACCTGGGTAAAAATCTAGTATACGCTGCGCCTATTCCATATCCATTTTTACCAAACGCATCAGCCAGAAAAGCACCAACCACGACCATTTCTTAGTTGTTGGCCGCCCAGGTGCAAAAATAATACTCGGTCTTTATTAATTTATTTAATTAAAAATGTTATATGTGCAGTGTTTACTTTTATATATATATACGTAGGGACGCACTAGGTCCTCTCAAGGGGCATATACCTTGGATTATCGGAAAGCGCGTGTCCTATAGCCCAGGCCCGTATTTACCCTTAGGCTCACTAGTCTCGAGCCTGAGGGCGCCAAACTTTTAGGTGCGCCGACTTGGAAAACTACCAAACCTCAAAACCTGCCGCCACACAGTGAGGCGAAATGTTTGGGAAAAAACAAAAAGAAAAAAAAGTTTTGGCATATTATAGGTCTTTTGCAGCTGAAGAAATTCCTATAGTTTCTGGCTATTTTAACACTATTCAAAAATTGTACGCATTTTTTTCATAAACTACATATCGTTAGCAAATCTTCTCCAATTCTCTAAAAGGTGAAATAAATTGTATGTCTTAATATTTCTTTCTCACATCAGATGATCAGCTCGAGCCGATGCTGTTAAATCATTGTATTTCAATTTTAAAAACATTAAGTTGTCCCTCGAAAATTTGATATCAGATGGTTCTCTCACTCTTAGCGCTTTCGGTGAAGCAAAAGGCCTTTTAAACAAATTTTTCAAATTTGTGTTTTGCTTTTTTGTAATTTTCTGGTACCATATACTTGAATGATTCCATAAAGCAAGCCACAAATTGTACTACAGTCTTTGATTTTACCATGTTTGGCGCAGTATAGCCCAGATGCTCTTGCGCCATAAAAAAGCCAAACAAACAATCAATCAATCGCTCACAAACACATGGAATGAGACATGGACCTTCCCCAACTATTATCCGCTTAACAACCCTTCGATTGCTAACTGAAATGAGGTCCGATTTTGATTATTTCGAAGAACTTTCAGAAAAAACTATGTGATCATAAGCATTACAAGGACTTGATTGAGCACGCCAAAAGCGCAATACCCTTTTGACTCACCAAAAAATAGCAGTACACCGGTAAGTTAGTTTCACTGCAAGAGATGCACTGTAACAACCCTTTTTTTTTAACGTGATCGACGCTAATCTCTGCTAACTCAATGAAAGATTAATTGCCAATCAAACTTTGAGCGATAGCGTTGACTTTTTAATTAGATTAAAACCTTTATCATTGCCTGAAAGTAAAGATAATATTTCTAACCTTAACAAAGCTTATGAAAGTGATTTAGAAGAGACTGCATTATGGCATGAATTAATTCAATTTAAAACGATTGAAAAAAATATTAGCAATTATGGTGCTATAATGGAGACCCATAGGAAGGATAACCTGCGAGATTTATTTCCCTATTTAGATATTACTCTTCAGATACTTTTACCTTGGCTGTAATAAATCGTTCTGCGAAAAGATCTTTTTCAAAACTGGCTCTCATTAAAAATTACTTCCACTCGACTATGGGCCAATATAGACTTATTCATTGGCATTGCTACCCATTGAACATAGTGTGACAGAATCAGTGGAATTTGCGGACTTTGAATTGGAGAATTTGCAAGCCTTAAATCTCGTATATATATTATAGGAAACTACTCTTGACTATAGTCATTATTACCATATCATACACTATATGCCCAAAAGTATCCGGACACTTTGGATTTTTTATTTTTTTTCAAATTTCTAAAAAACTATTCTTCTAATTGTTCTCTAAATTTGGAGGTTTATAAAAAGTATTCTAATGCACACTTTCCAATAAAGTTTCGGTGACTTGTGCATTTAGGGGACCACCCACATATTGACAAAGTGAAAAAATATATTTGATCACCCTGTATCATAAAAAGCTGGAAATTATTTGTAACTTTCAGAAAATATTTAACCAGCTATGCTTAATGCCTGTGTGCATTTTTGTAAAATAAACATGTATATTCATGAAGATAGAAACGTTTCTTTAAGAAAACCCAAATTTTGTCACATATTTTTTGCTTATAATATCCACAATTTTCAGTCAAATTTCACAAAACTTACAGAACATTTGTCAACGTACAAGAAAAATATTATACTTAAATTAGAAATTAATATATTGAATACACGATGAGATATGAGCATTTGAAGAAAATAATTTTTTACTGCGCATGCGCGAAAGATATGAATAACTTTCTTTCATAATTTTGTAGTCAATAGTATAGGGCAACTTAAAAAAAAATACCAGTGGGATATCTTGAAAATTCAGAAAGTTATCGACGATAGAGTGAGCCACATTTCTCTAATTCTCTGAAAGTAGCTATATGATAAGGGGTTTTTCCACAAATTGTCATGTTCCAAATTACCAAACACTCCTGTTCTGAAAATGAAATATTCCAGATTTATGCAAATAAGGATCAAAAGTATTCGGACACCCCTCTACGTGGTGGATTCTGTTAGTGACGTCAAATTTCTAGCTCTCAGACAAGTATAAAAGAAGTCTGACGAGTTAACAATTATAATTTCAAAGCTAGAAAAGTAAAATGGGAGGAAAGGGCGAGCTAAATGATTTTGAACGTGGTGAAGTCATTGGTTGTCACCGCTGTGGAAAATCTGTTCGTGAGATTTCTGTGATGTTACGAGTGCCCCGTTCCACCGTTAATGTTGTTATCGTAAAGTGGGAACATACGGGGACTACAACGGTGCATCCACGACCTGGTCGACCACTTCGTCTAGTAGACAGGGAACGCAGAGTGATGAAAAGAGTTGTGAAAGCAAACCGCATGAAATCGGCGGAAAAAGTTCGTGCGGATTTTCAAGATGCCTCTGGATACAATGGTGCAAAGCGCGCGAAACATGGAGCCTGCAGCAGTGGCGTGAAGTGTTATGGAGCAATGAATCACGGTACACTATTTGACAATCAGATGGTAGAGACTGGATGTGGAGAATGCTGGGTAAACGCTTTTTACTTGACTGTATTGTGCCGCAAGTTAAGTTTGATGGTGGAAGCATAATGGTTTGGGGTGGTTTCTCATGGTTCGAGCTTGGCACTTTAATTCCTTTGAAGGGAACTCTGAAGATGGAAGGCTATCTCGACATTTCGGACAATTCCACGCTGCCCACATTGTGGCAACAGTTTGGAGTGGGTTCATTCTTGTTTCAACAAGATCGTGCTCCTATCCACACAGCACAGGCTGTACAGAGCTGGTTTGCTGACATGGATGTTGAGGAATTGGACTGGCATGCTCAGAGCCCAGACCTAAATCCCATAGAACACCTATGGGATGAATTAGAACGTCGACTGCGAACTAAGCCAGAATGCCCCACATTGGCGAAAGAGCTGACTAATATTCTTTTGCAAGAATGGCATGCAATTCCCACTGAAAAATTCCAGAAACTAGTAGATAGCCTCCCAGATAGAGTGGTAGCCGTCATTGCAGCAAAATATGGCCCCACTTCATACTAATTTTTGACTTCTTGTTGGTTTGTTGTATTTTTATGGCGCAAGGACAACAATGGTCATTCTGCACCAAGCAAGGTTTTTGACTTCTGTAAAGGAGAAGCAAAACATGCAGGTGTACGGATACTTTTGATCCTTATTTGCATAAATCTGGAATATTTCATTTTCAGAACAGGGGTGTTTGGTAATTTGGAATATGACAATTTGTGGAAAAAACCCTTATCATCTAGCTACTTTCAGAGAATTAGAGAAATACGGCTCACTATATCGTCGATAACTTTCTGAATTTTCAAGATATCCCACTGGTATTTTTTTGAAGTTGACCTATACTATTGACTACAAAATTATGAAAGAAAATTATTTATGTCTTCCGCGCATGCGCAGTCAAAAATTATTTTCTTCAAATGCTCATATCTCATC
>QLNU02015360.1:66070005-66096405 GCA_006491805.2 Dysdera silvatica
AGTCTAAGGATTCTATTAGCCGTTGTTAACCACCTGGAATGGCTAAGCAGTCCAGGGTTACGAATGTCAAGATCTGAAGAACAAACACCTGAGCGGATGGCCAGTGAAATTTCAAGTAAACACTTTTGGTCTTTGCTTAAGATATCTTTGTTTACTTTTAAAAGTAGGCACTGAATTTCCAGAAATTTTGCCATTGGAAATTTTTCGCATCTTTGAAGGTGCTTTCCGATAGGTCCAGAGTACGACTACGGGCCAATTGTTTTGCCATCTAATTTTTCAATGAAGTGCCTCAATGGCAACTCATTGAAGTGGAACATACACATCAACCACTGTAAAGGAATTTTGACGGAAAATTCTATAAACCTAATGACTTCGTTTTTCACTCAGTGTTTGTGTTTGTTCCATCGCATCCAATGCCTTCTTTGCCCACCTTAAGAATCTTCTTCTGGCTATGGTGAAAGACGAAAAAAAGCATGTCAGAGAGTTTGCTTTGAGATACACTTTAAAAGCCAAGGAAAAACTAGAGAAATGCAAATCCGTACGTAGGTTCATCATTCCTGATTTAAATTTTAATGCAAAAGACTACACAAGGTTGATCATCTAGTCATCAACGAAAATTACCTGTCCTCCACTTCTAGCATCTGCAACATCCGAGGAAATCTTAAACCTCATTCATTCCAAGCAGATAACAACTTTCAACATAAACGAATTTCCATGTCACACTCAGGAGGTTAAACTTACTGTGAAACTTTACTCAACGCTGCACAGGCAAACCAAAATTCAATCTATAACTATAGTTGCACATATTAGAAAAAAGGGAAAAGGAAATCTTAATTATGTGAAAGATCATAAGATGATAGACAATATAGAAAAACGTAACTTAATTGTATTCCATTTTCTTTCACATTATTTTGTATGTTATTTTTTTTTGTATTCTGTATATATTCAAATTGTTTATCTTATTCTCTCTTTTATGTGCATCAAAATATTTTATGCTTTTTGTGGTTTGCCTGAAATAAAGTTACCCTTTAAGCTAATCACAGAAGCAGTGAGCAAAGTATGTGGCGGTGACAGCAGAGATGGTTTCATCAGAGCAACTTGGCTTTCTCGCTGCCAAATGTCAATATTTAAAAACAAAGTCCAGTTTATGGGGAACCAAACTAAACCACAAAGGTAATAATTTTCCACGTCCATCTAAGGTTGATTGGTTGGAAATGGCGTGGGTGTAGCTAGAAGTGCGGCCACCTCCCCGTGGTGAATTCTGTGTCGTTTTCCTTTACACTGAATGTGGAATGCAAACAGGCGAAGAGCTGCACAGCAATAGTTAATCAAACAGTCTACTTAACCTATTTTTCTGAAGTCATGAACGCTTCTACGGTGTTTTGTTTTTTTCACAATTTTGGCCAATTTTCGTCCTAATGCGACCCCCTGCCAGCTCCCTTTGGAGAATTTTAGTCCGGCAAAGTATTATTTCCCACTAGCTTGTTTCTAATTACTGTCACAACTGAAGTTTCATGATAATCCGACCAATTTAAGGCACTATTCAAAAGTTTCTAAAAAAGGTCAATTTATGGCTAATTTCACAAATTTTGAGGGTCATGTGTGACCTGAAGATATTATCCGATTCCTAAACTTATTTTTTCACTGTGTTTATCTCGAGAAAAAGCAACTTTTCCGCACTATTACGTTTCGATTCGAGCAACTTTTGAAAATTCGACCCACCCTATTGAACATGCATGAAGGTGCATGATAGGCCGCCAGATTCGGGTACCATAAAATATCGAAAACCTGGAACAACCATTAAGGAATATCTGGCAAATTCTATTGCAGGGTGACATCAGGACTCTATATTATTCCTTACCTAGCCGTATACAAGTATACATCACGGTCAGGGGAGGGTTCACCTGTTATCGATTGTAACATTCAATGTGCAATTACTAGCCGTTGTTTTACATTCTACGGCCTTGAAATTGCAGACACTTCATTCTCTGTGTGTGTGTATTTTACGCATATTTAATAGCAATCCAAACAGACACTTTTTTCGTTTTTTTTTTCTTTGCGAAAGAGTGTGTATACAGAGAAGTAAAGAGAGTATACCACCGTTTGATGAAGCAATACAATACAGTGAGCAAGTCAACGTAAAGCGGTTAAAATGTTTTCATTAAATCTATAATAATAAAAAGATCTAATAATAAAAACGTTTTAACCGCTTTACGTTGACATGCTCACTGTATCGTATTGAGTGTATATACATTTACACATTACAATGTATATAAAATTGAAATTATTTGGATGGAGGGTCAGGCCTCATGGGCCTATAGTACGCTTATAGTTGTGTAATCTCATCAAAGAATATATCCACAGCAGCGTAGCGTGGGTCACTAGCGTCCGGGGCAAGTTAAGTATTGCACACGTAAAAACCCGTTAGCACTCCCTTCCACCAGGCCAATATTGAAATTTTGCGGTCCTAAGAATTTTACGCCTGGGACTTTCGCCCCTGCAGCACACCCACGCTGCGCCACTGAGTGTCAATATCACAAGTATAAAGGAACTCGGAAATTTAAAAATGTATATATAGTCGGAGCGTTATATATCCAGGAACCTGATACCAACGAAAATGCTTGCTAAAGTCATTTTGGAATTTAAAATTAAAATTTTGTTAAAATTAAACCTGTATGGGTAATATACGTGCATATTACATGCATACAATAATATTAGTTTTGAATTTGCTTAAAATTTAATGAACAATGTATTACATTACCACTTAAATTTTAGTACAATAAACTAAATAAATAAATAATTTATATAAATAAACTTATATTAGCAATCGTTCCCAAAATATGTTTTATTTAGAAATGCTAAAAAAATTAATAGATCTATGGTTGGTTGTTTAGTTTTGCATTATTCATGTTCATTAAATTTCTTTCGAAAATCATTAGCACATTAATTACATATCCATCAGTATAATCCATTGCAAAAAAAAAAAAAATTATTATGAACTCACATTACTACATATTCCGAAAAGGAAGACAACTCTTGAAGAATTTCCGATTTTAGGTACTAGACATTTTGCTTCATTATGTTTGCCTCAATCAAAAAGTTGTCCTCCATAATTGTTTTTTTTTTTAATTTAAATTTTTTTTTCCTTTCTCTACGAGGGCGAATCAGAAAGTCTTTGCCCCTATTTTTTATTAGCCAAAATAAGGTACATACAGGTAATTACAAATATACGTACTATTCTACGTACCTTACACTATTTTTCCACATAGTCCCCACACCGGTTCAGACATTTGTCCCATCGCAGCACTAAATTTGAGATGCCCCTGTGGTAGAATTCGTCCGGCTGACTGTGGAACCACCGTCGGACTGCTGTCTTGGCTTCATCGTTGCACGTGAATCGCTGTCCTGCCAGGAACTTCTTCAGCGGACCGAAAACGTGGAAATCACTAGGGGCGAGGTCCGGACTGTATGGTGGGTGGTCCAGACTCTCCCAGTGAAATGACCGGAGCTTGTCAGCGGTTCTGATTGTCACATGTGGCCTCGCATTGTTGTGGAGGATAACCATGTTGTCCACATTGAGGATCCCTCAGCGCTTTCGCATGATGTCAGACGTGACAGTGTGGAACAATAACTGTCGGCATTGATGGTTGCACCTTGTGGCATGAAATCCAGCAGGATCGGTTCAGGGCGATCCCAGAAGACCGTTAACATCACTTTCCCAACAGATGGCACTGAACGGAATTTTTTTGTCAGAGGCGAACCCAGATGTTTCCACACCATGCTCTGCTGCTTTGGTTCCGGCATGAAATGCAGTATCTGCGTTTTATCGCCAGTAACATTACTGTCCAGGAAACTTCCACCGTCCTCGGCATACCGTTGTAGATGATTCAGTGAAGCAATCCTTCGCTTGCCTTTTAGCATGTCGTCCAACTGCCTTGGCACCCACCGACATGAAATCTTCCGGAACCCGAAGAACCCGTGAACGATGTCGTAAACACTCCCATACGAAATGCTAAGTTCCCGGGAAATGTCCTTGAGGTGCACACGCCGATCCACTTTTACCATTGCATCCACGTGGGAAATGTTGTCGTCAGTCATCGATGAACGCGGCCTCTCCGAACGCTCATTGTCATGCAAGTCTTCACGGCCTTTTGCGAACTCACACCACCACCATCTCACACTTCCCAAAGCGAGACACTTTTCACCATACGTGGGCTGCATTTCCCTGTGGATTTCGATGGGCGTTCGTTCCTTGCTCCATAGAAAACGAATCACGCTTCGTTGCTCGTACACCGTGGACGTGTGAAGCACAACCGCGTTCTTCAACAACTGACAGCAGCGCCGTGCCGCAGAGCTACCGGCAGATAAGGCTGGGCCGGTCCAAGAAAGATCCACCGCTGGGAATGGATATGTTGACTTCGCATTTACAGCCGTAATTTGACTAAAAAAAAAAAATAGAGGAAAAGACTTTCTGATTTGCCCTCGTAAATTTTCCACATTTTGTTTAAAAAGCGACTTTACTCGTTAAATTCGGGGTCCGTAAAAGTCTTGCCTGTAAAAACGATTAAACTCTATTTAATTTAATCCTTATATCAAATAATATCCAAATTTTCCTCACTAAATCCGGAAACTTGTTCAATGCCAGCTCGTTATAAGTGGATTCTACTCAAGGGTGAATCCAGCAAGGGGCGGAGGGGGAAAACGGTCCCCTCCCGTCAGGGTTAAATCGAAAAAAAAAAATAAAGACGATGAAGAATATTTTATGTATTGTTTGTTACGACTGTAATAAATAAAAGTCTTACACAGGCGTCCAAAGTCTCTAAGTCTTGGAGAAATGCGATCAAGACGTTTTTCCACGAATCTATAAGCTTCTTGCCTTTCAAACTACTTTTTCAGTAAGGGTTACTTCAGCAGAACGTAGTTTTTTATCCTTGAAGCGCCGTTAAACTTGGCTTCGAACGCGGATGACAGAAGAGACTTTTAATACACACCCATAGAGACATTCATATTGATGTAAATAAAGTGATTGACAAATTTTCAAAGAAACCAAGATGGCTCGACTTTGCACTATAAACTTCAAGTTTTTTAAAAAGTTGCTTGTTATAAAAAAAGTAAAATAATTACGATGTTTTTGTAGTTTAAATTTAAACTTGTTCTATTAATTACATTGTAAATTATCGTTTTGGTTATTGTATATGTCTCCTTTACTAGCTTATCCTTCTGTCATACTTGACTATAATCTACCCTAAACCATATAGTTTAATTAAAGAAAAGACCATCTTTAATTCATTGTCTTAAATTAAATATTTTGGTGAGTATAAAGGAAGGCTAGTAATATAACAACATTTACCTAAACTATTTAACACAGTCCAAAACTAAAAATTTTCCAGGTGGGGGCCCCCGAAACCGCCCCCTCCATAATAACACCTTGGATCCGTCCTTGATTCTACTGTATTTGATACATCATCTCAGGGCCGATTTATCGCACAGACAAACAAGACAAATGTTTAGGGCCCGCTTTTTTGAGGGGCCTGACGCGATGAAGACTCAATGCTACTTCAAAATCATTGCCAACCGGATTTTATCATCAGGGCAACATTTTTACCATGGCCAGGTTTAATTTTTAACAAAAAAAAAAGTGCAGTAGCCCTAATGTTATGATAAATCGATTAAAAAATGTAATGGCTGCAAAAGAATCGATAAATCATATCAATTGTTTATGTTCATTTTTATGGACAACAAAATGCTTGACCTTAATCTCAAATTTATTACTTTTTCATGACAGCGTCTATTTTGTGGCTCCGGCTAATATTTAAATAATCGCCAAAAATGAAGAAGTACCGGAGCCAGGCTCCGGTGGACTCTCGCCCAATTTAAGCCCTGATCATGGCGCGGATTTCCTGGATGTTTTCTGCAAATCTTAGAATTTTTTGTATGAACGTTGTAACCCCCATCAACGAAATTTTAAAAACATTTAACATAAAGCAATATGCGAATTGTAACCTAACTTCCCATTGGGCCTATAACCTCCCTTTGTCAACTTTCTGCGTGCGCCATATATAGCGAACATTTTCTTTAGTCTCAAGATCCTCTAGTTATACACGGGTCCTACGGTAATTTCATAGGCTTAATTTATACTACAAGGAGCCCGGGAAAAATTGGTCTAGGCCCTGGTTGCAAAACATTAATCCGCCCCCGCATCATCTAGGGTTTTCGAACGTATGGAAGAATACGTCGGTGAAGTGTGACGTTTCAATATGGCGCTGGGCACAAACAAACTGCCATTTGCTATGTTATGCTTATGAGATAGATTTAAAATGTTCTCATTTTATGAAATTTCCGTGTTTTTTTCGGATCAGCCGAAACTGATCGAACGTGCAGAAAACGCTATACGTTCTTCACATGTTCGATCTTTTTTTTATGACCCTGATAATGAAGAAATGCGAGAACAAATTCATGCTTCCATGAAGAGTAAAGTATATAGTATTCAGATACTGTACCCAGTCTGCGTTTATGTATATACACATGTACTGAAAGAGCAATTTATTATATACACGTATATTATTTTTCTGGAAGCGATACATATTTTGCTGTGTAACTCTCAGTGCGCTTATAAAAAAATTTTTGCAGGAAATTAAAGGGCCATAAAAACACTTGACAGATTCGTAACAAATTAAATTTTTTTCAATAATTTCATGAACGAAGAAGATAAATTGTTCTTTCAGTGTGTATATATACAAGATCCGTTTTTTTTCAGGGGGGCTTGGTCGTACCCCACTTCAAGGAAATAAAAAATAAATAAATTATAAAAATTTATTTTAAGGGGCCAGCCTTAACAAAAACCTGACTACGTCGTTGATGGGGGTTATAATTATAATTCAAGTTATTAGATATTCTGCCATATCCCCTACAGACAAAAAATAAATGGAAAATTAAAGATCTATAAAATCAAAACTGTAAATTTAAGGAGAAAAGAATTGATTTTCATAAAAGATCAAAACATTTTTTAAAGAAAATGATTGCGGCATCAAGACTTATTAATAGAACAAGAATTCTGAACAAAACTACCCAAAGTATATGGACATGTTTTGAATATATATACATATATTAACCCTCCACCAAAAAAAAAAAACCCAAATGAAATACAACAAATTAAATGCTTTTGTAACATACATGAACACAAAAGTTTGAATAAAAACCAAATATAAAAATTTATTAAACAAACCACTAAATTTAAAATTCATCTTTCTAATTCTCTTATGTTAATATCAGAAATTTGGTCCAACGTACAGGCGAATACAGAAAAAAATTCTTGGGGCGAAGAGAGAGGCACGGTACTATATAACTAACTTCACATTCCTTCAATGTGTGACTTACTCTAAAATATAATTGGAAGAGTTAATGGCTAATGACTATTTTGTGAACTATTTGAAAATACAGGCAGAATTTATTTATTTTTTTAAATTCTAATGCAGTTGGGAAGATTTTTTTTAAAACATTGATCTCATTATTGTCCCATCCCCTGAATTCGTGCAAAAGTACTCAAATGAAGTTTTCCTTTAATATATATATATATATATATATAATTTTTTTTTTTTATTTCAAAAATGCTGTTTTGAGTTTTTATATATATATATATTTTAAAAACGATAAAAAAATCTTCTCAGTACATATGTATATCACAGAGAAAGCGCATATAGAGGGCTTTAAAATGAGCTCAAGATGAACTTTCTAGCTAAAACAGGTGCTTAGATATTTACATGAATGTGACTCAAGATCAATGAAAAAGTTATTTTATTTTTTAATTTCCAAAAATTAATTCCAGGAAAACGGAACCTCCGAAAACTATGAAAATTTGCAATTTGCTCCATAGGTAAATATAAATCAAAAATCATTGGAATCTGAAAATTAAAGGTCAATGCCCCGGTTGATGTGATTTGAATGACCTTTGATAGAAATTATAGATACCTGGACATTTTTGCCCAAAGTGCATGTTTGCGTTTGTCTTTTGGGAATCTATAAAAAGAACATTTATTCCCGACAGTCCGGTGGTTGCAACAAGCTACAAAATATAAACCCATTTTTATTTGCAAGCTTAAGAAATGCTAATTACTACGATCGTCAATGTTAAGTCAATGGGCCCAATCTGTTGTTTGTGCCCAGCAGCCATGTTGTGACGTCACGACTTCACCGACGTATTCCTGCGGATGAAATTCTGATAATAGTTTAGAGTTTACGTCATAATGTATGTTCTGGATCTTGGCAAGATCCTTCATAATTTCAGAAATTTGAACACGATCATGCGAAACAAACAAACAAATAAACAAACACACATAACGTAACATCAAACCATAGGCCTACGCAGAAAGTTCATAAGGGAGGGGGAGGGGTTACAGAGCTACAACTCATATATTCCTATGTTAAATATACAAAATTTCATTGCAATGGGGGGGTTACAACCCCCATCAACACCCCCCTGCGTACGCCAGTGCATCAAACAAGTTGTGAGGGGAAAAAGCATGAAAAAACTTTAATACCATCTGGCGAAATGTAGAGATTGTAGGTTTTGAAAATTCAGTTTACTATAAAGGTTCACACTCCAAGCTCAAATGCTTTAAATATAAACAATATATTCTTTTGTTTCATACACTGTTGTTTATAGGTTTTTTTTAAATGTAATTTATCAATTTAATTTTTCTTCTTCTTTTGAAAATTGTCAGTTATTGCTCGAAGGTTGTTTGCGGTTGTGCTGCGGTTTTATATAGAGTAGTTGATTTGTTTGTAATCATCATCCAACGATGACGGCTGATGATTTGGGATGTGGGATGAGGTTTTGGTAGGTTTTATTTAATAGCAGCCTGAATATATATGTTTGAGACCTTAATTAAATATATTTATCCAGGCCCAGTTAATGGCTTTTCCAGGGTCTAATGTATCTGTTTTGTCGCAGATTTCAGTTAGGTGGGCAAGATTCTGTTTATATGTGTTTATATAAGCCAAACAATGGTTGTAGGTTTTGATTTTTCGCGTTACGTCTTCATATTTTCTGTTTTCTTCCTAAGTTTTTCGGAATCTAAAGGAACTGGTGAGTTTAACGTTTTCTAAAACTTCTATGCTAGATTTTACTTTTGACGTTACTACAAAGTGGTTTTTATAATACGTGTAGAAAGGCTGTGTGTGTGTACATATATATATATAGTCACTAATTTTTTATATAACGGCGGAAACCATAATTTTTGTTTATTTGCTATATGAATTTCACAAGATTTCCCTCTTGAAATTCAGTATTTGATAGTTTTGTTTTTATGTAACAAATTTTTTTAATTGTAGATAAAAAAGAAAATATTTTTGTAAAGTTCCTGTAGTTTATATTTCTGTGTTTTCAAAACTGCAGCTTAGTCCCCTTTGACTGTTTGTTAACAGGAACTTGTAAGAGGCCAAACAAAAATTTTATTTTATAATGCTTCATTAAAAAATAGATATTTAAATTTTCTGTTGATTTATTGTTGAAACCTTTTCTGCACAAGTATTTTTTACGCAGAATGTGTTAAAATTCTTCCCTGTTTCGTGCAAAGATGTATTTCTCTGTATGTTTTTTATTTGTTTTTTACCGAGGTTTTACAAACAAGGTTCAGATCAGAAAAATAAATTTTTGAATAGTAAGCTACATGTATAATTAACGTAGAGTTTTCGAAATTACTGGGGAGGGGGATGAGGGTATAGCTATAATTTTTTGACTAATTTGAGACTTTATCTTATTGTTTTGTGCAGTTTTTTGATTAAGCTTTGTTACTTTTCGTTTGCATGTGAATTTTATTTTGAAGATTTCGTTATAATGTAATATTTTTCATTGTATTTTTGGTTAATTTACATATTTATTTTGGTTATTGCTTTGTATGTTTTATGTTATTAATGTTTATTTTTATTTTATGGCAGTATCTATTATTTTGCATTTTGGACTCCAGGGATGTAAATGGAAATGGAATTTGCATTAGTTTCTGATTGAAAGTTCGATAGATACATGGACCTTCCACGAAATATGGCTTTATTATGAGTGAATAAGTATATTAGGTAATGATGTATGAAGATTAGATGCTCAAGCAATAGTCAGAAAGTGTGTTATATATTAAAAAGAAAATTTCACACTCTTTTTGCTGTCAGGTTTTAAAGTATATATTATGTATTTTTTTTTTAATTTAATCCACAGACTTTTAAATTTATATTCACATATATACAGAAATATTTGGGGTTGTTGTGTTTATTTTTATAAAATTCATTAAAAGGTTTTGTGGTTTTATTTATTTTATTTTCATTCTTTTTGAGTAGTGCACAACAACAGAACATGCTGGATTTTTTTTTTTTTAGTAAAGGAAAATTCTAAAATAAGACAAATTTTGCATTAGGTAAAACAACATTGAATGAATTCTGCAATCTAAATACTTTGTTTCGAAAATCATAGCTCTCCTTCATTTATTTGTTAAATAAATTAGCTTTTTGTTATAGTTCTCACTCTATGAAGATATTAAAAAGTAAAAAATGTTATTTAATTTGAATTTAGTTTGAGTATTTCATTGCTATGATGCTCGAGTTGAAATTACCTATGAAATAGGCATTCTTGCAAATAATTGCCTTTTTAATCAGTATTTTTAAACTACTTCCTATGCCTCATAAGCAAATATTTGATCGTCATTCACTGTATATCACCATTTGAAAAATTCACTGAAGTAATTTTAATAGAGCAAGTACATACATATTTGCTACTTAAACATGATGGTAAATACACAGACACACAAATGTGATTTTGATGAAATTCAACGCATTATAACACTATATATATATATACATACTTAGTAAGTAATACTCATTAACCAGCCATACACTACCTATACACATTTTTCATTGTCCATGATTGATTATTCAGAAGAATAATTATTTAAGATGTGATAAAAATTACTCTCACATAAATGTATGGATGTAAATTTATAAATACTGTTCATACAAATGTGTTAATCAAAATATATAAAGGCTGGTTAAACGTATTTCTCATCCAAAATGCTAGAGCAGTGTTCTTCAAAGTGTGGTTCGTGGTGGCTTATCAAGTAGTCCGCAGGATCATCACTGGATTGCAGGAAAAAAAAAATGGAAATCGTTGGCATAGCTAGAATTTAGGTTCGGGTGAGATTTAAGGAATTTCTCATAAATATTACTTGTCATAAACCTTACCTTTCGGTGTTTCGTGAAAGATTTGAATCCTCTAAATACACCCATGCTGTCTACATTGCTTATTATTATTTAACTAAATTAATGATGTCATTTTCATTGTAAATTTGACAAAATAAGATCATAACTGACACTCTCTTTATCAAATAGTGTTATTCTGAAAATTACTTTGTTTCAGGTGTGTTTGGCAACAAATCAATATTTGAAGAACATGGTCGGAGATTTTAGAGATTTTCTGCCAAAAGCTAGTGCTTTTTTAAAGTAAAAAACTAAAAATGTTTAAAAATTACCACAAAAGGAGTTTAACTACGAATTAGATGTCAAGGGATGAATAAATCTGTCCTGCCAGAGCTCTTATAGTAGTCTATATAAATCTGCCAATAAGTCACATAAATCGAAGGTTATTTTGGTTATGTCTTTCCTTGGGAGAGGCAGTGGGGGGTCAGTATGACAATAGCTAAATAGGGGTTAATTTTATTAATTATAGCTAGCAATCTTAATTTCAAGCAATATTTTTTAATGGGCGTAGAAATACACCACAGGTGGTCCGTGAGCAACCCAAGTTTGAGAAACACCATGCTATAGTCTGAGAATGTTCTGCATTTTTTCTAATTTTGGAATACTCGATATGATGTAGTTAAAGATGGAGAATCGAGGAAAAAGTAACTTTAAAAAATTCCCTGTTATTTAACAGAAGTATGAAAATTATGGTGACAAATGCTCAAGAAAGCAAATGTATTTACAATCTTGGACAAGAACTAGTAAAAAGTGGTAAATGAATTAAGGACTGTATTCTCCAGGCTTTTGAAAAAGAAGTATTGTGTTAGATGGTGTTTTTTAATCGTTCACAAAATATTATTTGCCTCATTATTAAAGCTTTTTGATTTGAAAGTCTTTTAATTTATACAGGGTGTCCCAGAATGGATGTATCACCCATAATAACAAAAGATCTCAACGGAAAAGTTTTTTTTTGATCTCATTGTATAGATTTTTGAATGCGTTATCGTTTTATACCATAAAGAATCTTATAGAAATATGTATAGTGTGTTAAAATATACAAAACACACTTTGGCCACACTGCATGGTTCGTCACACGGCTTCTCCCTCCTCCTGAAATTTGTCGAAAATTGCAGTATATCGGCTTGTGACGTCATTCTTAGGGGTCTCTTCTGTGCCGTCTTACTTGTGCATCTCTTTTGAGTTTTTAACGCCATTTTCACGTTTCTCAAAACTTTCGTTTTTTCATTGCAGCGAAATTATGTCGAAAATAATTTTGTAATTCATTTCTAGTCTTATTTTTAATTAAGAAGTTGCAGGTTTTTAGTGATTCAATTATGTCATCATGATTTGTTGCTTCGTGGGTTCACTTTATTTCCAGCCGCCATGATTGTTTACAAATGAACATACAAATTGCAAATTGTATTATACCTTTCGGTTACTTAATTAGACGTAATACCGAGACATTAATGAGTTTTTTTATTGTTTTTAATTAAAAACAATAACCACAGAGCTGGCGAGGCCCCTCCTCCTTGATGCATCGTACAGTGGTATCCTGTACCCTTTGGATTACTTACACATGGCACTGATATTTAGAGAGTCATGAGTGTTTGTTTTAATTAAAACTTGGCGCAGTATAGCCCTTGCCCCATAAAAAATCCAAACAAACTTTGTTTTCAACAAAAACAATAACCACAGAGTTGCCGAGTGCCGGCGAGGCCTCTCATTCCCCTCCCTCAATTGTTTTGAAGTGTGAATTTTGTAAAAAGTAAATACAAACCCCAAAAATGCCATTGACAACATTTCCAACATGGCGGAAGCTGACTTACCCCATTGCCAATTGGTTTTGGCAACATTTAAAAAAAAGTAGGAGACAGAAGCTATGTGACGAACCATGCAGTGTCTTTTTCTATCTTATTTCAAACTGCATTCTATAAATTTTTTGCACAATAAAAATGATTATCTAATTGTGGTTCTAACGAGACCAAAATGTATTTTCCGAGGTGAATAGAACTAGAGATATTATGAGTTGAAGTTGAGGATTAGTCTACTAACAGTTACATTATTAAGTGATGTGGCTATTGCCACTAAAAATTGTGTTTCCTTCAAAAGTCAATAATACAAGAAGAAAAAGGCATCACAATTTCATTATCTGTTAGTGGCAATACGCTGGAGGCGAGGGCACTACACACTGATTTATAGCTTTAACAAGACCGAAACAGACTTTCTGTGAACACAACCGGACTGATATTGAACTTCGGTATTTACGGACATGTGTAAGGTAAATAAAATTAATTTTGTATTTCATTTTTTTATTTGTCTTCTAATTAGTAGCCTTTTACAGAAATTTAATTTTTCTTTTCACCTCGAGAAGTTGCGTAATTCCATACACTTGTTAAACTTTAACTCGTAATATCCCTAGTTCTGTTCTCCGTAGAAAATCCATTTCGGTCTCATTAGAGCCATAAATCATAGTTTTGTGTTTTGCTGCCCTCGCTTTAGCGTATTGCCACTGGCAGAGTATGAAATTGTGATGCCTTTTCTTTCTTATATTATTTTCTGCAAGAAATCCAACATTTTAGTGGCAACAGCCACAATATTTAATATTTGTTTATTATAATTGTTATTATTGATTATTATAACTGTTAGTAGTTCTCAAGTGATTTGACACATACGTTAAATTTCAATTGTAATATATTCAGTTCTGTTCATCTTAGATAACATATTGTGTCTTAATAGAACCACAATTAGTTTTTTCTTATATAAAAAAAGAATATATATATATAAGGTACAATTTGAAATAAAAGGGAAAAGGTGCGTTTTGTATTTTTTTAGCACCCTCCATATTTCTACATGATTACTCATGATATAGAAAGATCGCGTTTTCAAAAATCTGTAAAATGAGTTATAAATTAACTATTTCCATTGAGAAGAACTTGAGTTATTAGCATTTTACCTACCGGAAGCCTATTAATAGGCTTTCAATTCAGTTGCAAATGGTAGGTAAAGTGTTAAGGGTGGTACGGCCGTTCTGCGACACCCTGTATATTAATATTTCTTATGCTATAATAAATTCCTGTTTCAGTTCTCTGATAAATTCATCACATTTACACTATACCACCATGGCTTTAATGATATAGTTCATTCATTATAGTTTAAGCCATATGGTGGTGTAAAGGTAACACACACGTTTACTATGTACAAAATCGGGGTCTGAGTCCCACTGTTATCGAGTGTGTGTGCTGTATTTTTACTGATCTGTATTAGGGGGTCAGCTTTTTCAGATGACAGTTTTCTTCCAAAAACTTTAGGTTCTTGCTCAGCATGATACTAGCTGTCCTTGCTTCATAAAACACAAATTATTTCATTTATAAACATTTTTACTGCAGTTTTCACAGTGTCATCTTCATCGCCACATCTTCTGGGTATTCAATAAAAGGGGGCATCAAAAACTGGTCTAAATTAGATCATGGGATTTGTTAATGATTTAACCATTGTGTGTGTCATAATCTTATCCCAAACGGCTTCCTGTTGTGAGAGTGAATTTCAGATTAGGGATCTTCAACTTGTACTTAAAAGTAAATTGTGATGTTTGGAAACAAGAAGAAACCTAAAAACACAGCAATGTTTGAATAATGAGCTTAAATTCTGTGTATTATGTTATAAATCTAATAGTACGGTGGATTCTATCGATTACCAAATACTTGGATTTAAGTATTTGTTCAAAATTAATGAATTAAGGAGTTTACAAAACTAAACGAACTTTTGACACACTGCATAGATATTGTATATGTAAAGCATAAACAAATTGTCACAGTTAAAATTTTTGTAATACAGTAACAGCTATTTTGGTAGCTACATGTTGCTTTCTTCAGAACAAAACTGACTGTTCACATGCGATGCCAGCCAGTGCATTGCCATCCCACCGGCCTTTCCAAACTAACTGATTTGTGACTGCAAGATGGCAACATTTTCTGGTATAGCATGCGATAAAGGTCAGTTTCTGTTTGGCAAAGGTATAACTTTGCTACTGAAACAACTGTTAACATATTAAAAGTTTTTTAACTATGATAATTTGTTGTGGTTATTCTCTATATACATAACCTGACTTTATTAACATGCTGCCAGTACTATTTCAGTAGCATGCTATTTTCTTCAGAATGAAATAAGCTCTGCCTAACAGTAACACATAGTTGCAGGTTAGGAAATGGCAGCATCTACAACTCACTTGTAACTCTATGTAGCTGTCAGACACAGCTTTCTTCATTCTGTAAAACTTAGTGTGTGCTATCGAGACAGTGCTGTAAATGTTTTAATTAATGTTTTAATTAATAAATCTTTAATTGCATTCTCTTTGTGAACTTTACTTTGTAATGCATTATATTAGCGATTCTCAAACTTTTACAGAGGTTTTCATGGAGTAAGTTCATGGAATAAAGGGAGAACTTATTCCCAATATGAGGCTCTGCTGTGATAATAATACATTCACCTAACATGCCATTAAGCTGGGTTTGATTCCTAATGGCACTAAAAGCGAATGTTTACTATCTGCTCACTGTAGTCTGGTGGTGGTTTCTCTTGACCTTACGAGGTTCAGATTCCTCGGAAAACTATAGTTCCCAGTGTAGCATGACTTTTGCTGTTATTGTACCGTGAATTGCACCCCTGACACCCCTTATGTTCCATAAACTCATGCTCACCATCCGTACCTCAAAAAACCATACCTAGTAAAAAAATTATTCCAAATGGTGTCCATCACAGTGGCAAACCCACTTAGGGAGCCAGCCCCCCCCTCCCCCGGCTATCAAAGTGAAAAATTATTATGTCAGCAGACGCTGGTAAATTTTTTTTTTAAAAATAAAATTGAAAGTAGTTACGATCCCATTGACATTTCTCTGAACTCTGGTGATATTGATGATACTGCTGATGAGATAAGCAACAGCAGTATTACGGGGCTGTCTTCAATAGCTTTCTAGGAGATAAAGGTAAACTAAAACCCATAATCCAACACAGTTGAAATGAAAATTCTATTTTCAGATATCTCTAATTATGCCAAGACATCTTAACCTCACATGAAGATAGAATAACAGTGCTTTCTTTGGGAACCATATGCAAATTATAATTTTTCTACAACTGTTACTAGCACTATATTAAGTTAAGGAAAACCTTACCACAGTTGAAAGTTATGCTCATTTTGGCTGAGTAAGCATAACTGGCTAGCCTATTCAAAGGTAAAAGACGGTGCCTATTACAAATTTTGTGTTTTCTTTTCACCCCATAAAGCCGATTTAAGATCGACACAAGCCACGGGTCACTTTGTTTCAAAAGGATTTAATAATTTGGAGGAGCTCTGCCAGCATGAAATTTCTCTCTATCATAAGGATCCAGTTCTCAAAGGTGATGATTTTTTAAGGGTCATGGGAGAAAAAAAAGATCCTCTGTTAAGTAATGGACAGAGGGCAAGCAAAAGCAAGTTTTGCAGAATAGGGTTATTTTAAAACAGAATTGTCCAATATATGGCCCACAGGTCACAATCCGGCACATCAATAGTGCTAATCCGGCCTACCTACAACTGTTTGGAATAAATTTTTTTTTTCAGAAATACGGGAAAACTGCGGGAACAACATGGGTGATCCCTTTCCATATCGCAAGCCAATAAACTATGAAGGGAGGGTTTTAGTAAGTTTTTTTCTTTTTCCCCCCTTCAAGAAACCATTGGCCTGCGAGACCCATGAAAATGTTTTAAGTGGCCAGCTGCCCAAAAAGGTTAAACAACCCTGTACTAAAACCTGTTATCAAAACAGTGAATTTTTCTGGAAGATGGTCCTGTGGTTTTGCAGTGTGGTAACGCATTCGCCTATTGTGCTGTTAACTCGGGTTCGACTCCCAACAGTGCAAAGAACGCTTACTCAGAGATCTCATAAAGATCACTCTAGTCACGAGTTTGGTTCCCTATGCCTTAAGAGGTTTGAATTCCTCAGAAAACTGTAGGTCCAAGGGCTTCTGATTCCTCGGAAAATTGTAGGTCCAGAGGTTCGGATTCCTCGGAAAACAGTAGGTCGCTGCACAGCATGACCACTGTAGACCTTGAGCCGTAAAACCACAAACAATTTGTGGAAGACAAGGGCTGGCCATTGTAAAATTTTATAAACATAACCTAGTACTTCTAATTATTTAAGTATCTTGCCTTATAGAATTATTAGTAATTCAAGAATGATAAATGTATACAAAATGGCAAACGTAATTGATATGGCGTCTGGCCATTTTTTCCACCAAAAATGCTTTCCACCATTGGCACCCACCCTACAAACAGAGTTTATTAGTAGTTAGAACAACGTTTATAATTGTTTCGATAGGGATAAAAACGACCTATTTTCTTCAGGATTTTTTCCAAACTAATTCATTGCCTATTAAGTCTGAAACAGATAGTCTTGAATTATGACAGTCCTGTGTTGCCATCTATTGTGCAGAGATTGAAATAAAATGATAAAAATAGAAATTTACGATGGGTTGGTGAAAAGATGTTTGTAGCTAAATAATTATTCTCACGCGGATTATTAACTATTACCTTGGCATTACAGAAAATGTAAAAAGCTTCAAAAAATTAATGTCTGTGGGTGAACGGACTTTTTCAATTATTTTAGCATCGGCAAAATGGAATAGGTGATGGTGTTTCCATGAATGTTTTGCAATGGCAGATTTGTCAAATTCTTGCTTTCGGACATAAGTTTTGTGTTCGTTAATCCTGAAATAAAGTGCTTTCCATGTTTGGGTAATATAGGAATAACTACACTCACAATCAATTTTATAAATACCAGTTATCCAAGTCTGGGATCTGGTCCTTAAGTTTAGAAGAGCCAAGTTCGTTAATAGGTGTGAATATGACCCAGATATTAAATTTCCGTAGAATAGAGATGCTGGCAGAAATATTAGGAATGAATGGGATGCAGGCAGGTTCTTAAGTTGAAGTTTCATGGCACAATGTTGTAGAGAAATTGGGAATTCTGGAAAATCTCTTCACTACACGGTCAATGATAGATGGAAGATATCCATGGTCTTTTGTTATTCTTCATAAATATGTGAGCTCATTAGTGAGTGCTTGTTGTGAAGAAGATAATTTGAGTGTTGGGTGGGGGAGGGGGGGGTAAGCCAATAGAAGAAACTTAGTTTTTAAGATTGTGGGTGTGCTAAAATTACATGTCTTGACAAACTGTCCCAGGTTTGTTGTAAACACTGGTTTCCCAACCCATTCCCGATCGCTTAACCATTAATTTAAAAAAAAAAAAAAAATTAATTATTTGTAGGTCACCTCATTTTTATTTGCTACATATTTCTCTTTTGATCTTTGGCAACTCAATCTAGTATTTACAAATTTTAATTCTTTTCATGGTCTGCCGTCTTGCGATAAGTTAACTTATTTTTAGCCTTCATCTTATGTCAATTTTAATCAGCATTTCCATACTTAATTTTATTTCACTCATATTTCATTTTTTAAAACAGTGGCATGTTGGGAAACAATAGCATTTTTTATTTAGCAAAACTAGAGCCATGATAGAAATATGCTGCTGCATTGAGCATATTGCATATAGGGAGTTTCTTTCAAGAATATTTCGTATCATATTCCTTTTATTAATATGTTTTTATTTTATTCATTATTTTATTGCCACTTATGTATTTCATATATTTTATCGTTTTTTGTTATTTTATTTTATCATCTAGTTTATATTATAGATAAAAGATAAATTCTTGTTTGTTTCGCTGACTGTTACTGCTGTTTAAATATGTATTTATTTTTTTGTATGTATTGTATTTCGTTTTTAACTTATATTTTTTTGTATAAATTACTGTTTATGTTATATTGTCAGTTCTTCTGCGTAAAAGCAATGGCACATAACTACTATTTATTTATTTTATTTTTAACTGTGAACTACATTTAATCATTTTAATTCGCTGCATCTATTTATTACTTTTTTTTAATCTTAATAAAAAAAAAATGTGTATATATATCCCCATCATCATATTCAAACGTTATCTATTCACTGCTGGATGAAGGTCTCTTGAAATGCTTTTCACATACGTCTACCCTGGGCAATTTGCTTCTGTGTCATCCCAACTTGTTTCCTTATTTGTCATCCCAACTTGTTTCCTTATTTCATCCACTCATCTAATTTGAGGACGTTTCTGAAGTCTTCGGTTGTCTCTTGGAATCCAGTTGAGAATTTGAGGTGTCCATCGTTGATTGCTTAATTGTATATTGTGTGTAGTTGTCACTTAATTGTATGAATTCGTGGGAGTTCAATTTATTTTTTATATCATTGATATTATGTGAGAGTATAATGGTAATATTTAACGCCCCGGCTGTAAAGTTTTCACGTCCTGGGCACATTATACTGTAGTATTTTCCCAGGACCTATGTCATGTAACTGAACCTTTTATTTTGAATGCAATGTATTGTTTAATGTATATAGAAAATAAATAAACATTATTACTATCAGCTTTTCTTGCAATATACCCAGCTCACCACCATTTCAACCCTTTTACTTTAACAATGATGTTCTCTACTCCTATTTTCTCTCTCACCCAAGTGTTTCTTTTTTTTTTCATCTCTCCTAATTATTCCAAGCATACACCTCTCCATTCTCCTTTGGGTTCCCTGTAACTTCCGTATTGTTGCATTTGTTAGACTCCATGTCTCTGAGCCATAAGAGAGGACTGGCAATACGCACGGGTTGAAGACCTTTCCTTTTGCTCACAAAGGCAATTTTTCTTTCATGATAAAACTGTTTCTTCCGAATGCACTCCAGCCAAGTTTAATACGTCTTTGTAGTACATTCATAATGTTGCCTTCCATTGAAATCAGTCAGCCAAGGTAAATATATGAATCTGCAGTTTCCAGCTTAATGTTGTCAATCTGTGTTCTTGCAAAATTCTCTACGAAATTATTGAACATGATCTTAGTTTTTTGAAGGTCATCTTGAGTCCAACTTCTCTACCGCCCTTGTCTTGAAGTTCTGATGGGTCCTTTGAAAAAATGTCATCAGCGAACTGCATATGATTTAAATATTCATCATTTATTTTTATTCCTTTGTTTTCCCAGTTTATCAGCTGAAAAATAATCTGTAAAGCTGAAGTAAAAAGTTTTGGAGAAATGGTATCTCCCTGCCTCACACCCTTGCCAAGTTTGATAGTTTTGGTATCTTTATGTAACCGAAATTTTGCACTTGCATTTTTATACACACGTTTCAATATGTCAATGTACATATCCTCAATGTCTATTGATTTTAAATAGTTGTTGACTACTGATTGTTTAATAGAGTGGAAGGCCTTCTCATAGTCAATACATGCTGTACACAATGGAAGTTCATATTCATTTGTAATTTCAATCAGTTCTCTTAATACTTGAATATGGTCCACTGTACTGAATCCACTTCGAAATTCAGCTTGTTCTCTTGGTTGGACTGCATCTAATTTTTCATGTAGGCACTGTGTTATCACTTTTGTAAAGATTTTATAAATAGCAGGTAACAAGTTAATTGGACGGTAATTTAAGATATTTAATGTAATACCATCATCGCCAGGGGCTCTTCCTTTCTTCATACTTTTTATTGCAAATGCTACTTAACCTTCTTTTAAGATTTTAGGAGCTGTTCCTTCGATTATCTCAGAGTCTTCATTTAATCCACTGTTTCCTTCATATAGTTTTCTGTAGAATTCTTCAACTCTTCTAAGTATTTATTCCCTATTTCTTGTTCTGGTGCTATCCTCTCTTTTTAATTCAATGATGTGTTTCTTCCCTACAAACAAACTTCCTTTAACAACCCTAAGGCTCTTGCTGTTTTCAATGGCCTTCCTTACTAACTCACAATTGAATTTTCTTATTTCTTTTTTCATGTTTTTGCGCAAAGTTTTGCAAAGTTCTACATACTCGATCCTGCAACTGGTATTTTGATTTTACACCTTCATATGTCTTCGCCTTTCCATGAGCTGTTTCATATTCTCAGATAATTTGGTATTCTACTTTTTACATGTTACATCACCAATTTCCCCAGCAGTTTCAATTATTGTCTTAACTGTGCTTATTTGCTTCTGAGATGTCAACTTCTTCAATAAGTCCTATTGCAGCAAAGCGTTGTTTTAATTCCAACTTGAATGCCACTATTTTCTTTCAGTTTCATTAAATCCACCTTTTTACATACTTGTTTTCTAATGAGCTTCTGCTGTTCTAATTTAGTATTTAAGTGCACTCTACCATCTCACCATTTGATGATCACTTCTGGCATTAAATCTGTTCAGTACGTTGCAGTATTCAATAATTGATTTCTTGTTTGGATATATATATTCAGTTTTGCTGCTTACTGCATTGGGGTGTTTCCGTGTTCATTTTCTTTATGGTTTCTTCTTTGTATTCATGATGCTTTTCAGCTTTTGCAAATTCGATGAATTGATTGCCACGTTCATTCCTTTCCCCAAATCTATATTTATCAACTGATATATATGTATGTATGTATAGGGTGCTCTCTAAAGTTCGGTGTTTTGCAAATAACCTTTGAATGAAGATTCGTAGAACTGTAAAAGTTAGGTATGGGTATTGTAAATTGGCCATGGCTGATGAAATGGGATCGACGGCTGCACCCCCTGTGGCGAAGTCGGGAAGTTATTGCACCTAATTCCCGAACTAGAGGAGATACAGAAAATTTTTCAATTACAAAGTTGTTAAGCACCAGCTAATTAGGACGAAACGATATTTTCTTCATCACCTTAATAGGTCAAAATTCACGATTTAAGAGGTTTTTAAAGTATCCGTCCAGCAACGCCATTGTTGGTCAAAATTCCGATTTAACGTCAATCATTAACTTCAATTTTCAAAATTCATGTTAACTTCAATCATTCATTCTTGTAATTCCGTAAAACTTCATTCATTATATAAGTGCAGATGGCACGTTACGTACTATATGCAGTATGGTGGAAAAAAAATCAGTGTTATTAAGAAATGTTATTATTTTGTGTTATGATTATTTGGTATGATGCGGTTGCGACGACAACCCAATTAGTTTCCAGGCTAATGCCTTAACCAACTACGCCACTGGTATTCCTACGGCAGAATGGGGTTGTCGTCGCTACCGCATCATACAAATAATCATGACAAAACAAGATAATATGTCTACAGAAGCATTAATAATGTTGATTTTTTTTTCCACCATACTGTACGTAGTACGTAACATGAATCTGTACTTATATAATAAAGTTTTATGAAATTACAAGAATGAATGAAGTTAGCGTGAATTTTGGAATTTTGACCAACAATGGTGTTACTGGACGGATACCTTTAAAACCTCTTAAATTACGATTTTTGCCCTATTAAGGTGGTGAAAAAAAGTCATTTCGTACTAACTAGCTGGTGTTTAACAACTTTATAATTGAAAAATTTTCTATATCTCCCTTAGTTCCAGAATTAGGTGCAATAACTTCCCAATTTCGCCACAGATGACGCTGCCGTCGATCTCATTTCATCGGCCATGGGCACTTCACTATACTCGCACCTAACTTTTACAGCTCTACGAGCCTTCGTTCAAAAGTTCTTTGCGAAACACCAGACTGTAGAGAGCACCCTATATATATATATATATATATGCAGTAAAACCCCCTAACAACGATATCCAATACTATGATAAATCCCTCTACAACGATAATTTTTCTCGGTCCGTATAATAGTGTTGTAGAGAGGTTTTACTGTATAATGAACCCTCCCTATAACAATAACTCTTTCTACAACGATAATTTTTCTCCGTCCGTACAATATTGTTGTAGATAGGTTTTACTGAATATACACTGAAGTGCCAGAAAAATTGGTACACCTACGTAATATCGTGTAGCCCCCAACCCCACGCATGCACACAGAAGTGCCGCAACACGACGTGGCATGGACTCGACTAATGTCTGAAGGTATCCTGGAGACAATTCACACCAGGAATCCTGCAGGGCAGTCCACAAATCCATAGGAGTGCAAGGAGGTAGAGATCTCTTCTGAACAGCACGTTGCAAGGCATCCCAGATATGCTCGATAATGTTCATGTCTGGCGATTTAGGTGGCCAATGGAAGTGTCTAAAGTCAGAAGAGTGTTCCTGGAGCCACTCGGTAGCAACTCTCGATGTGTGGGGTGTCGCATTATCATGCTGAAATTGTCCAAGTCCGTCGGAATGCACAATGGACATGAATGGGTGTAGGTGATCGGACATGATGCTTACGTACCTGTCAGAGTTGTCTCTAGACGTATCAGGGGTCCCATATCACGCCAACTGCACACGCCCCATACCATCACAGAAGCTCCACCAGCTTGAACAGTCCCCTGTTGACATGTAGGGTCCATGGATTCATGAGGTTGTCTCCATACCCGTACACGTCCATCCGCCTGATGCAATTGGAAACGAGACTCGTCAGACCAGGCAACGTGTTTCCAGTCATCAACAGTCCAATGGCGGTGTTGGCGGGCCCAGACGAGGCGTAAAGCTTTGTGCCGTGCAGTCAACAATGGTACACGAGTGGGCCTTCGGCTCCGAAAGCCCATATCAATGATGGTTCGTTGAACAGTTCGCACGCTGACACTTGTTGATGCCCCAGCATTGAAATCCGCGGCAATTTGAGGAAGTGTTGCACGTCTATCTCGTTTAACGATTCTCGTCAGTCGTCGAAGGTCCCGTTCTTTCAAGGTCTTTTTCCGGCCGCACCGCTGTCGGAGATTTGATGTTTTACCGGATTCCTGATATTCACGGTATACCCGTGAAATGGTCGTACGCGAAAATCCAAATTTTGTCGCTATCTCGGAGATGCTATGTCCCATCTCTCTTGTGCCGACTATAACGCCACGTTCAAAATCACTTAAATCTTGATAACCTGCCATTGTAGCGGCAAGAACCGATCTAACAGCTTTGCCAGACATCTCTTGTCTTATATAGGCGCTGCCGACCGCATCGCGTTACGCTGATTGGTTGCAAAGCTCCGTTATTTGCATACGCACGCCTGTACCAGTTTTTCTGGCACTTCAGTATATATATATATATATTTTTAAAGTGTTATGTTCAAGATTGTTCATTCTATTTGAGACAGAGACTAATTTCAGAATTCATCCCATGTGACTGTAAAAGGAAAAAGTAAAGAACATAGAGATTCTCATAAATCACAAATATATTTCAGTTTCCATGTAACGCAGAAATGAAAAAAATATGCATATATATGCAATACATCATATATTATATGAAGTTTTATTGTATTAGTAAAATTACTTGGTTTCATATCAGAGTCCTAGTATGTGTTTATTCACTGTCAAAAGCTTATTTTCTGAGCCTAAAAAAAAAAAAGAATCCGTGAAACTTCTATTAATTTTATACACTCATGAACAATGAAAGTTGTGCACCGAGAAGAAAACATTGTCCAACCGCAAAATTATGTAAGTAGCTGGAGGGCAGGTTGGTATGCAAATGGTCTTAGCCTGGTGTTATTACACATCACACTTGTAAGTGGCACTGCAAGGGTGGCCTATATATATATATATAAGATGGCTTTTAATTAAATATACACTCATGTATATGAAAATTGTAATACCAGGAAGAAATTATCCAATGTGACTGAAATGTACGGGAAATGCAAAGCAGGGTATGACATGCAAATAAAATTAGAAATACCACTTGAATGTGCATGCCTGTATTTGGAAGCATCCATCATCGAAGGGTATAAATAAGGAGTTGTATGGAAGATCCAGATAAGTATTGTATAGTTGTCAGCGAGCTGCAAATCGTTCTATTGGAGTCACTATGTTTAGTTAATGAAAATCAGAGGGTACGGTATGAGCAAATAATAGTGTTTGATTGTGGATGTATCATTGGCTTACCAAGAGGAGAATTTTCGTACCAGGATATCGCTGCTCATAAGGAGCATAATGCCATGACAGCAATGCAAGTGTAGAAGCAGCAAACTGAGGAACAGTGACCGATTCGAAAATCTGGTAATGGATCACGAAATGTGACAACACGGGATGATAGACATCTCATCCACATTGCAGCGAAGAACCATTTGGCTTGTTCTTAAGTGTTAGCACAGTACTGGAGCATTGTATACTCCTACAGTTCGAAGGTGTATATTGCGCAGAGTTACGTCCATGCATTCCTTTGCAGAGAATACCTTTGACTCTAAACCACCGACGCTTCCGGTTACAATGGGCAGATGGGTACTAGATTATGTTTTCAGATGAATCTCACTCAGTGCTGTAGTCGTAGGCAAGAAGTGTGGGAACGTCCACTGACCTCATGATAATTGATTTGGGGTAGGGGGAATACAACACTGTTTCAGATTTCTATGACGGTGAAGAAGCAACCTACAATTTCTTTTTTTTTTTAAAATCTGATTTTACCATTGTACACTGATTTTTAGAATTTTTTTAACAATTTCTGAATTTTATTTATTTTTTCTTTAATTTTTTAAATATTTTTTGGTTTTGTGTTGAAAGTTTGTTTCTGGCCGTTAAAATACCAGTTTAAATATGTTGTTTTGGGTGAAGAGATAACAATTTTATTCATGTTAGTTGATACTGCGATCTTATGGTCAATTTTTTTAACGACCAGAATGTTTTAGGACACTTTTTTCCTAACATTAATTAATGCAAAAACAGTCTAATTTTTTGTGTGTGAGAACGATCGTTCCAGTTAAAAATGTGTGAATGCCTTTCCCATGAGTTCTTGTCCCACCACACCTCTAGTCTCGCTACTGCCTGGACTACAAAGATGGTCACTTACGTGTTAGATGGTATGGTTGTGAATGCCATCTTCTAGCATGCATTTTAAAGCTCCATACAGCATGAACGGTCAGTGTGGTGGAGTAGGATGCCAGTGGCTATTAAAAACCATTCTGGCTGCTATGTGTACTTTCAACAGCAACTGCTACATCATGGAGGTTTTAGAGGCCAAAGTTGTATCCTGCCTTCAACACATTCCTGGCACTATATTCCAACAAAGTAATGCCGAGCCACATGCTGCCCGGAATGTTCAAATCTTCTTCACAACACATGATATGCTGTATTTTCTTTGGCCTGCCTGTTAACCAGACATCATCTTGTGTGAGATATGATCACTTGTTGACTAGGCTTTTACTGTTCTTCAGCAGTCGCTGAAAATGAAGTGTGGACTCGGATC
>QLNU02015360.1:66103697-66122437 GCA_006491805.2 Dysdera silvatica
CAAGAGTCTCAGTGCAGTATGATCTTAGTAGTCTATCCACATATATAACTAATCATAACATCATTATCATCATATTTAACTATTATCTTATACACCGATCGTGATGGTCTCTTCAAATGCTTTCTACAAAAGTCTATAATGAGCAATTCGCTTCCACGTCACCCCAACCTGTTATCTTATCCACCCATCTAGTTTGAGGACGCTTTCTAGGACTTCGGTAATCCCTTGGAATCCAGTTAAGAATTTCAGATGTCCGTCGTTGATCATTTCTTTTTGCGAAATGCTCAGCCCATCGCCATTTCAGCCTTTCTACTTTAACAATGATGTCCTTTACTCTAGTTTTCTCTCTCAACCAAGTGTTTCTATTTCGATTTTTCCTGGTCATTCCAAGCATGCACCTCTTCATACTCCTTTGAGTTGTCTGAAACTTCCATACGGCTGCAATTGTTAAACTTCATATCTCTGATCCATAAGGAATACACACTGGTTGAAGATCTTTCTTTTTAGACACAAAGGCAATTTTCCCTTCAGGATAAAACTGTTTCTTCCAAATGCACTCCAGCCAAGTTTAATATGTCTGTTGAGTTCTTTCATAATGTTGACTTCCATTGAAATCAGCTGGCCAAGGTAAATATATGAATCAGAAATTTCTAACTCTACGTTGTCAAGTTGTATTTTTGTTTCCTCTACAAAATTATTGAACATGATCTTAGTTTTTTGTAGGTTCATCTTGAGTCCAACTTCTTTACTTCTAGTTGAGAGCTCCTGTACCATGTCTTGGAGTTCTGATGGGTTCGTTGAAAAAATAACAATGTCATCAGCAAACCGCAAATGATTTAAATATTCACCATTTATTTTTATTCCCCTGTTATTCCAATTTATCTGCTGAAAAATCATCTGTAAAGCTGAAGTAAAAAGTTTTGGAGAAATGGTATCTCCCTGCCTCACACCTTTACCAATTTTGATAGCTTCGGTATCTTTATGTAACCGAAATTTTGCACTTGCATTTTTATACACACATTTCACCATGTCAATGTACACATCCTCGATGTCTGCTGATCTTAAAGAGTTGATGACTGCTGATGTTTTAATAGAGTCAAAGGCCTTCTCATAGTCAATAAATGCCACACACAATGGAAGTTCATATTCATGTGTTCTTTCAATTAATTCTCTTAATACTTGAATATGGTCCACTGTACTGAATCCACTTCGAAATCCAGCTTGTTCTCTTGGTTGAGCTGCATCTAATTTTTTCTGCAGGCGATGTGTTAGCACTTTTGTGAAGATTTTATAAATAGCAGGTAACAAGCTAATTGGTCGGTAATTTTTTAAATCCTCTTTATCACCTTTTTTATGCAAAAGAATTACTGTTGCAGAATCCCATTGGTTTGGTATGTTACCACTGTTGAGGCATTTGGTAAAGAATTTTGCGAGTATGTCTTCTACATGTTCTCCAGCTTCTTTTAAGATATCTAATGTAATGCCATCATCGCCAGGGGATCTTCCTTTCTTCATACTTTTTATTGCAAATGCTACTTCTTCTTTTAAGATTTTAGGAGCTGTTCCTTCGACTATCTCAGAGTCTTCGTTTAATCCACTGTTTCCCTCATACAGCTTTCTGTAGAATTCTTCAACTCTTCTAAGTATTTCTTCCCTATTTCTTGTTACAGTGCCATCCTCTCCTTTTAATGCAATGATGTGTTTCTTCCCAATAGACAAACTCCCTTTAACAACCCTAAGGCTCTTGTTGCTTTCAATGGCCTTCCTTACTAACTCACAATTGAATTTTCTTATATCTTCTTTCATGTTTTTGCGCAAAGTTTTGCAAAGTTCTACATACTCGATCTTGCGACTGGTATTTTGATTGTCCACCTTCATAAGTCTTCGCCTTTTCATGAGTTGTTTCGTCTTCTCAGATAATTTGCTATTCTGCTTTTTACATATTACACCACCAATTTCCCCAGCAGTTTCAATTATTGTCTTAACAATGTTTTCATTTGCTTCTGAGATGTCAACTTCTTCAATAAGTCCTTCCAGTGCAGAAAAGCGATTTTTTAATTCCAACTTGAATGCCTCGGTATTTTCTTTTAATTTCTTTAAATCCACCCTCTTACATACTTGTTTCCTAATGAGCTTCTGCCTTTCTAGTTTAGTATTTAAGTGCATTTTACATCTCACCATTCGATGATCACTTCCAGTATTAAATCTGTTCAGTACGCTGCAATCTTCAATAATTGATTTCTTGTTTGCCAGTATATAGTCAATTTCGCTGGTTCCTCCATTGGGGTGTTTCCATGTCCATTTTCTTTGCGGTTTCTTCTTAAAAAATGAATTCATGATGCTAAGATTTTCAGCTTCTGCAAATTCGATGAGTTGATCGCCACGTTCATTCCTTTCCCCATATCCGTATTTACCAACCGATGTCTCTCCTTGTTCCTGTTGTCCAATTCTTGCATTGAAATCCCCCATGATGAGCTTGATATGTTGTTTCCCTTTGGTGTGTAACTCTTTGATTTCTTCATAAAATTCTTCAACCTCTTCGTCGGTATGGCTTGATGTTGGTGCATATACCTGTACTATTTGAAGTTGGTATCGCTGGGTTAGTTGAACAACGAGCCTCGCTGCTCGATCTGATGTACTTTCAACTTCCAGAAGACAGTCTTTAATTCTTTTGTTGATTAAGAAGCCAACACCACTTGTTCTTCCAGTTTCCGTTCCTCTATAATAAAACAAATGTCCACTTTTAAGTTCCACCAACTCTTCACCTTTTCTTCTAACTTCACTGAGTCCTACAATGTCCCATTTGATCTTGTCAAGTTCTTCTTCCAATTCCTGAAGTTTTGCTTCAGAAGCAAGGGATCGTCCATTATACGTTGCCAAGGTCAATAACAAACGGCAGCCTGGGCCATTCCAGTGATTCTTAGCACCCCCTGCTTTCATGCCACACTGACCGCTGCCTTGATCAGGAGCACTCCAGCACCTGGAGACTAGGGGCCATGGTTTCTGGTGTGTCAACATAATGGAGGAATTAGCCATAATTTCACCACGCTGGCTAGACGGGTTGGTGAATTAGCCCTCCCCTTCCGCCTTTCTATCCGTGCAGCAAATATTAATTTGCCACATAAATAGAAAGCTCAGCCTGCACCACTTGAAGGCGGGGTAGGACACTAGGTTACTGGCCTGGCCGGTTCCACACATCGTCACATACGTTCAGCGTGTGGGTCTCCTTCCAGTTAGATACCAGCAACCCTTTTGCAGGCCATATATATATATATCATCATCATCATATTCAACCATTATCTATCCACTGCTGGATGAAGGTCTCTCCAAATGCTTTCCACACAAGTCTATCCTGGGCCATTCGTTTCCACGTCACCCCAACCTGTTTTCTTATTTCATCCACCCATCTAGTTTGAGGACGTTTTCTAGGTCTTCGGTGGTCTCTTGGAATCCAGTTCAGAATTTCTGTTGTCCATCGTTGATCAGTTCTTCTTGCAATATGCCCAGCCCATCGCCATTTCAGCCCTTTTACTTTAACAATGATGTCCTCTACTCTAGTTTGCTCTCTCACCCAAGTGTTTCTTTTTCGATCTCTCCTAGTTATTCCAAGCATGCACCTCTCCATGCTCCTTTGCGTTGTCTGTAACTTTCGTATTGCTCCAACTGTTAGACTCCATGTCTCTGATCCATAAGAGAGGACTGGCAATACACACTGGTTGAAGACCTTTCTTTTTAGACACAAAGGCAATTTCCCCTTCAGGATAAAACTGTTTCTTCCAAATGCACTCCAGCCAAGTTTAATACGTCTGTTGAGTTCTTTCATAATGTTGCCATCCATTGAAATCAGCTGGCCAAGGTAAATATATGAATCAGCAATTTCTAGCTCAATGTTGTCAACTTGTATTTTTGTTTCCTCTACAAAATTATTGAACATGATCTTAGTTTTTTGTAGGTTCATCTTGAGTCCAACTTCTTCACTTCTAGTTGAGAGCTCTTGTACCATGTCTTGGAGTTCTAATGGGTCCGTTGAAAAAATAACAATGTCATCAGCAAACCGCAGATGATTTAAATATTCACCATTTATTTTTATTCCCTTGTTATTCCAATTTATCAGCTGAAAAATCATCTGTAAAGCAGAAGTAAAAAGTTTTGGAGAAATGGTATCTCCCTGCCTCACCCCTTTGCCAAGTTTGATAGTTTTGGTATCTTTATGTAACCGAAATTTTGCACTTGCATTTTTATACACACGTTTCACCATGTCAATGTACACATCCTCAATGTCTGTTGATCTTAAAGAGTTGATGACTGCTGATGTTTTTATAGAGTCAAAGGCCTTCTCATAGTCAATAAATGCAACACACAATGGAAGTTCATATTCATGTGTTCTTTCAATTAATTCTCTTAATACTTGAATATGGTCCACTGTACTGAATCCACTTCGAAATCCAGCTTGTTCTCTTGGTTGAGCTGCATCTAATTTTTTCTGCAGGCGATGTGTTAGCACTTTTGTGAAGATTTTATAAATAGCAGGTAACAAGCTAATTGGTCGGTAATTTTTCAAATCCTCTTTATCACCTTTTTTATGCAAAAGAATTACTGTTGCAGAATCCCATTGGTTTGGTATGTTACCGCTGTTAAGACATTTGGTAAAGAATTTTGCAAGTATGTCTTCTACATATTCTCCAGCTTCTTTTAGGATATCTAATGTAATACCATCATCACCAGGGGCTCTTCCTTTCTTCATATTTTTTATTGCAAATGAAACTTCTTCTTTTAAGATTTTAGGAGCTGTTCCTTCGACTATTTCAGTGTCTTCGTTTAATCCACTGTTACTTTCATATAGTTTTTTGTAGAATTCTTCAACTCTTCTAAGTATTTCTTCCCTATTTCTTGTTACGGTGCCATCCTCTCCTTTTAATGCAATGATGTGTTTCTTCCCAACAGATAAACTTCCTTTAACAACCCTAAGGCTCTTGTTATTTTCAATGGCTTTCCTTACTAGCTCACAGTTGAATTTTCTTATGTCTTCTTTCATGCTTTTGCGCAGAGTTTTACAAAGTTCTATGTACTCAATCCTGGAACTGGTATTTCGATTGTCCACCTTCATATCTCTTCGCCTTTTCATGAGCTGTTTCGTCTTCTCAGATAATTTGCTATTGTGCTTTTTACAGGTTACACCACCAATTTCCCCAGCAGTTTCAACTATTGTCTTAACAATGTTTTCATTTGCTTCTGAGATATCACTTTCATCAATAAGTCCTTCCAGTGCAGAAAAGCGATTTTTTAATTCCAACTTGAATGCCTCGGTATTTACTTTCAGTTTCATTAGATCCACCCTCTTACTTACTTGTTTCCTAATGAGCTTCTGTCGTTCTAATTTAGTATTTAAGTGCACTTTACATCTCACCATTCGATGATCACTTCCAGTATTAAATCTGTTCAGTACACTGCAATCTTCAATAATTGATTTCTTGTTTGCCAGGATATAGTCAATTTCACTAGTTCCCCCATTTGGGTGTTTCCATGTCCATTTTCTTTGCGGTTTATATATATTTAGTCACACAGGCGAATCTTGAAATTATTTTTTTTTCATGCGTGGGTACGCAAAACTAATATAGAGACTCAAGGAAAAAAATATTAACAAAGTCTGATCCAGAGGGGCGCACCGCTTGAGCCACCTTTGTTCAATCCTAATATTGTTGATACCGCAGTGCGGCCCGTGGGCCTACGGAAATAAGTAAAGTTGGGGCTTAGACTAAAAAAGGTTGAAAACCCCCGCCCTATACTAGCGACTACAAAATTATGAAAGAAAGTTATTCGTATCTTTCGCGCATGCGCAGTAAAAATTATTTTATTCAAATGCTCATATCTCATCGTGTATTCAATATATTAATTTCTAATTTAAGTATAATATTTTTTTTGTACGTTGACAAATGTTTTATAAGTTTCGTGAAATCTGACTGAAAATTGTGGATATTATATGCAAAAAACATGTGACAAAATTTGGGTTTTCTTAAAGAAAGATTTCTATCTTCATGAATATACATGTTTGTTTTATGATAATACATACGGGCATTAAATAAAGCTGGTAAAATATTTTCTAAAAGTTACAAATAATTTGCAGCTTTTTATGATACAGGGTGATCAAATATATTTTTCACTTTGTCAATATGTGGGTGGTCCCCTAAATGCACAAGTCACTAAAACTTTATTAGAAAGTGTTTATATATACCTCCAAAGTTAGAGAACAATTGGCCGAGTGGTTTTTTAGAAATTCGAAAAAAAAAACAAAAAATCCAAAGTGTCTGGATACTTTTAGGCATAATGCGCATGGAAGCGCTGAAAAAGAGATTTATCCATTCCTTGAAATATAATTTGTAGTTAATTTTAACCCCCATTGTGGAAAATGGCAAGTTTATTATTATTATTTTTTTTTTACTTTAAAAAAGCATGAACTTTTGGCAGAAAATCTCTAAAATTTCCGACCATGTTCTTAAAATATGGGTTGGTTGCCAAACCCACCTGAAACAAAATAATTTTTAGAGTAATGCTATTTGATAAAGAGAATGAGTTACGATCTTATTTTGTCAAATTTACAATGAAAATGTCATCATCAATTTAATCAAATAATAATAATCTATGTAGTCCGCATGGGTGTATTCAGAGCATTCAAATCTTTCACGAAACACCGTAAGGTAAGGTTTATAACAAGTAATATTTATGAGAAATTTCTTAAATCTCGTCAAAACATAAATTCTAGTTATGTCGGCAATTTCTAGTTCATTTTTTTCTTTCTGAAATTTGACAATCCTGCGGACTACTTGATAAGCCGTTGCGGACCACCTTCTAAGAAACACTACCCTGGACCTTCAGGCCAGCTACGCGGATGATTGTTGTAGTTAATGATTTTAAATAAACTTATAATAAATAATACTTATTGCATTTAAGGTTTTCCTCTGAGTGAGTACATACGTTATTTTGAGCCTTTGTTCTATGATCATCAGCATTTGCAAGAACAACAACGTCGTTCCAGTATGGATCACCATTTTCCTGTTGAATTTATTGCGCACAACAGGTAGGTTCAGCTAAATTTGTATCAAAATACGGTGCTTATTATGGGATTTCTCTAGAGTTTAGCCCATTTCTAAACGTAAAGGATGTTTTCATTAAATGAAATTATAAAACAGTGATATTTTGAGAATCTGTAATTTAATAAGAATAAAGTCAATGGAAAAATAAAAAAGGCCACTGAAAAACCTCTTGTATTGTCCTGCAAGATTGCGACATTCATGTACCTCTAAACTATTTTTTTAGTGATGAGAACAGTAAAGAAAAGAATTGTATCAGCTATTTACTATGACTTAATGACATAGAGCTTGCAATGAGCTGGACCTGGTTCACACAAAGTAGTTAAAATATTTTTGAAAATTGAAACTGGTTAACTTAAAAGTTAAAAAAATGAAATTATGTGTGACCCAGAAGAAAATTTTTGCAGTTTAGTGAAGTGATTATTAAAATTTTGGTAGTTATCTACAGCATATAAGGTTTATTTACTTCAACGTTATGTATATATGTAGGAAGAACTTCTTTACTTTCAAGATATTGTCTGAAAGCCTATCTGTGCTATTGTGGGAAGAGATCATTAATATTTAAATATTATGAAAAAATATTTTTGTATGTACTGTATGTTTATAGTTAATATTTTGTGTTATGAGTTTCGAATATTAGAAATATTGAGCTAATAATATTTAATTATTTCGTAGTATTTTTATGAATATCTCCCAAAATATTCATCATATTTTTTTAATATTTTTTATTGCAAGTTCAACAGGCCAAACAAAATTTATGATGTTTTCACTTTTAAAATAATATCTCTAATATGGAATACGAATTATGAAAATCATGTTCCATAAAAATACGAATTGAGAGATATCAAGTTTCTGACAGGAATTAAAACCTTGCGGTTTTTTACCTACTACACAGCAGTAGCACACTCAGAATATTTCCAAGGGGGCTTCCAGTGGTGTAAGGAATTTTTGATGGGAAAAATCGCCAGGGGCCACTTAAATTACGTTTTTTTTTGGTGTTAATTTATCATTATTAAATTACTAGTAATTCTACAGTGCAAGATACTCAAATAATTAAAAATAGTAGTAGATTTCATTTTTACAAGTTTACAATGATCGGCCGTTGTCTTCCACAAAAAATCATCGCTTTAGTAATAGGTTTAAAAATAAGCCTATTGTGCAAAACTTGCTTTTGCTTGCCCTCTGTCCACTACTTGATCTACGGAAGCCTTTTTTCCTTTTGCGACCTTTAAAAACTCATCGGCTTTGTGAACTGAATCCTTATGACAGAGAAAAGTTCTATGTTGGCTGAACTTCTCCAAGGCCTTCTTCCAATTATTAAATTCTTTTGAAACAAGTTGACCTGTGGCTTGTGTCGATCTTAAACCGACTTCATGGGGTGAAAAGAGAACACACAAAATTTTCTATAGGCACTGTCTTCTACCTTTGGGTAAGCTAGATAGTTATGCTTACTCAGTTCAGATGAGCAGAACTTCCGACTGTGGTGAGATTTTCCTTGACTTTATACAGCACTAGTGACGGTCGTGGGAAAATTTCAATTTGCATATGGTTGCCAAAGACATTTTAGCACTGTTATCCTATCTTCATCAGTGAGGTTAGATTTCTTGACATAATTAAAAATATCTGCAGTCAGAATTTCTATTTCAACTGTGTTTGATATTGTGTTTTGGTCTACCTTTACCTCCTGGAAAGCATTTGAAGACAGCCCCTAGCCGCTGCTGTTGCTTTCCTCAACAGCAGTCTCATCAATGTCACCAGAGTTCAGGGAAAACTTGGGATCATTACTTTTAATTTGACTACTTTTGAAAAAATAATTTCAGTATTTGTTGGCCCCTTACGTAGGTGCGTCAGTGCTACACAGAAATTTCAGCCCATTCCGATCAGTAGTTTTAATTATGCATTCACGAATTCAGTTTTTTAATGCTTAATATTAGTTAAAGCGACGGAGGGGCATTGCATAGTTACAAAAAATAAAAATAAAAGAATCAATAAATGAAAAAAAAGTTACTTTATGCTTTAAAACTGTTGTCGAGTGACATTTCTTGATCATCATTCAACAGGCATATTGGTAAATTTTAACAGTGAAAGAAAGAAAGGAAGAAAAAAAGTCAACAGAAATTATAACTTTTTGATTTCAACAAGTTTGATCAGAATTGAATTGAATTTCCGATCTATAAGTTCGTTTTTTTATCATGGTGGAAGTCCCCGTGAACGTTTTAGGGAATATCTCGTGTTTTAATGATCAGAATGAAGCTAAAATTTTAAACTTTCCTAATTAAATAGTCCAGGATCCGATATAAAATTTAGGTGTTGCCATCGAAATTTTCAAAGTTTCTGCAAGTTTAAATATGGAGACGGTCCCTTATGCAAATTTTGTGCACATGGATTGATAGATTTCATTGTTCACTATCTATTGGAACCTTTGAATTTTTCTGTAGCCCAATTATTGTAATAATGGCAGTGGGCGTTCAAAGTTTTGTTTTACCTGTTGTACATGTATGTTCATTTGTAACGTAAGAATTCACGAGGATGTGAAACTTGGCGTGTTTCAGTTCTTTTTGCCAATTTGTGACATTTGCTTTATGTATTATATTAAAGACCTAGATTTTTATATTGGTGTTTCTTCACAGATTCTTTCGCCTTCGTTTAAAGAGAGATGCATCTGTATTTGCTGATGATACTGAATTTTACAATACGAAAAACACCGTCCTATATGACACATCAAGAGCTCTTACTGGTTATTTAGAAGGCAAGCCAATTAATTAGCTCATACAATTTTAGACGATTTTCTCAGTAAATGTCGTAACACTCGTATTTAGGAAGTGTTGAATATATGCATAGCGTCTCAAAAGTTTAGTCACAGAAGCTATTTAGCTTTTAATAAGAAATTATAATACAAATGAAATAGAGGAATTATTCGTGAAAACACTGCACAAAATATAAGTAAAACAATTTGAGCGACAACGTTTTTAAAAATGTAATTAAAATTTATTTAAGTCATCCTGAAGAAGGAGGATCCATTATCTTCCGAAAACGTTTCATTTTTAAATAAATTTTAACTACATTTTTAAAAAACGTTGTCGCTCAAATTGTTTTACTCACAAATGAAATATTAAATACGTTAATTTTATCATGTAATACATGCTTCTTGCATATATAAATTCGCAACAGCTGATACCTATGCATTATTTAAAATGAAAATCATATAAATGTATTTATGTCTTAAAACTATAGGCACAGTTTAAGTAATATGCGAATATTTACACACAGGCTTGAACGAAATAACCGATTTTGTGAACAGCTAATACATAAGGCATTCAATAAGTTCTGAAAGTGAAGCAACTGCTCTTTAAATAAAGGAGTTAAGTTACAAAAATAAATGATCGTAGGTATTGAGAGACAGTATATAAGATATGCCCAGACGTGCATTCTTTTTCACATACTGAGTTTTCTTTTCGAGCATGAGGTATTGAAGTGAATACATGTCTTGTTACCTGGCATTTCATAATTGAAATCTCAAACGAATTCACGAGATTTTATGTATTTACAAATAATTAAAACTTCGTAATGACACTATCCAGATTCATGTGAATTTAAATCAGATATAAGGGGCTAATGTATGTTTATTTGGTATTGTTTCTAGATGGATACATCATATCAGGGATGGTAGTTAAAGCCTAGAATATTATTTTCACATACGATGGTTATTGGAAGTCGTGAACAAGAAGAATATAGTAGAAGTATACAAAAATATTAAGGCCAATCCATGTATCTCAGTGCGAATACTCGATCTACTTATCGATATTTCTGTTTGGAGTATTGAAACCATAATTCATGAACATTTGCACCTTCAACATTTTATTTTTTTGCAAAATGAGTGTCCCGTAAACTGACTGACGCACAGAAGAAAGCTGTGTCAGCATTTACGAGGATTTAATCAATATATTTGAGTCAAATGAACCAAACTACCCAACTGATATTTGCACTGGTGATGAGAGTTGGTTTATTTACTTTTAATTATTTCATAAAGTGAAAAATGTCATTGCTGAGAAGCTTTTTAGAAGAGTGTAGGCCTAGTTTAGGAGACTGTACCTTGCCAAAGCCATAAATTCAGCTATGTCAACCATACCTCAGACGGAGTGCAACAGGTATTTTAATACTTGGTTTAATCAACTGAAATGTTGTGTGGAGGTAGAAGGAGACTTCTTCGTGTAACCGTGAAAGCTTGGTCCAGGTATCTTTAATACTTACTGATTTGTGATGCCACTTTCAGATCTTATTAGATGTCCCTTGTATAAAGCTGGAACTTTTTTCTGGAACATTTCCTTAGAATGCCAAAAACTCTGAATAACAAACAGGTAGATCTGTTTTGGAAATTAAAGTCCAGTGGAAGATTGCATTGGAAATTGTGGTGCAACGAAATAGACTGAAGCCTAGTATTTATTGAGAGTTAGCAAACTGTGATAATCTTAAGGCAAAATGTAACTCTGGAAGGGCGTGTTCAATTTTTACACTTGATGACAGAAGGATTGTAATAATAGCATCTTTCAGAGAATATTCTTTAGATAAAAGGAGAAAGTTATCTTTGAATTTTAAAGAATACTGTTTACCGAAGGATCAAGGAAATAAGTACAATAGTTTATGGGGGAAAAATATTCTGAAAACCACAATACAGGATAAATTATAATGAGTACACAAGCACATATCATTTGGTGGTAATTGGCTGTCAGTTATATTCAGGGAAAAACATTAATCTTGGTGGTTCCTATGGTTGAGTATTATATTAGCATGGTTTGGCAAAAGAGATTGCAGTTTTCTCAATATGCAAAAAAATGGAGGATCAATGATAGCTTGGGGTGTCTACTATTTAATATAATTATCATTATTTCATAGATAAACATCATTTTTATTTATAAATGAAAAATAAAGCTCTAAGGACTCTCGAAAATAATTTAGTGCCCTACGAAGAATTTCTTGGAGGTCTAAAATGGGTTTTCTAGAAAGTTTGTGTGCCTATATCAATAGATCACATTCAGTAAAAATATGGTTCTAGGATTATATTGCACTTTTTTTACTGTTCCTCTGTAAAGTACTGCCTTCACAATCTTTGGGTATAACAGTAGATGAAGTGTAAATAATATCTTACAAACTTATATACGGAGAAAAATGCCGTTGTTCTTGTCCTCGTTCGTCTAGTAGGTCAAGACACCGCGGGCTAAACGGAGTGACCCTAGTTCGAATCTGGTATGAGGACGGCGATCGAAAAATAATTAAATTAACCTGGAGTAATTTAGTGAAATAAAATTATAAAATTAAAGAATAACCTTTATTTACACTGCTGCAGAAAATCACTCTAATGGTTTTACAAGTGAATTTATAGCAGTGTTCTGAATGGTTGAACTTTCTTCCTTACAAGAGAATCACTTACAGAATCATTATGCAAACGAATATCTTGAAACCATTGGAATATATCCACATCAATATCTTGAAAATTGAGCCTACTGTATTTTTTTTCTTGGTGAACTAATTATTGATTTTTGTAACTGCCTTTCAATTTTATCTCAATCATTCAAATATGTAGATGAAGTTAATGGGGATCTGTCATATTTTTTGGCCACATTACCTTTCTATAACCCTTTATCAATCTCAGAGATTATGGATTTCTTTTCTTCCAAAGTGAACTTCTATTGTTTCACCTTAGCCATAACAATACGGAAGTAGTTGGAAAGTAAAGCAAATCGCGACTAACATCTGACAAAGAATACAATAGAATGAATGTTGAATATACCCTTCACTGTCACACATTAGCCCTCTGCCTACCAGTTGTTTATCGCATAATCAACCTGGAGGGAACGTGGGAGAGAATGGAAAACCAGAAACAAATTAGACATAAAAATTCGGTTCAAATATCACTTGCTCCTTCATTGTTATTCTCCCAAAAATTGTAATATCTTATTTCTTGCACTTTAAATTATTTTTATTTGAAGTGCATTTTTTATGTAATTGAAAACAAATTTTGAATTTTGAATAAATTTTTCCTTATAACGGAAATTTCCCAAAATTTTCTTCATTAAATTAAAAGTTTCGATGCATTATCTTAATGGAATTTGAAATGGAATTGGTTTTAGTTTTGCAATAAAAGATTCTCTGTTATATCGGTATTTGTTAAAGCGAGAATCTACTGTATATGTAAAAAGACTCCAAATGATTTAAATTTGTGTAATGTAGAGAAGAATTTTCTATTTTTTTTCATTTATATATTTTTTTTTTATTTATTATATGTTGTCATTTGCATTTATTATTCAAATTATTATTCATTTAATCTTGTGTTATTTATTATTGCATTTAGTTCAATTTTTACTTATTTATTTTGGGCACAGTTATTCATTAAAAGTTTGTTCATCAGAAGAATTTCACTAATGGACATCATGTGATAAGAGAATTCTCTCAATGTTGATATTAACTTCAAATCATGACGTTCTGAAGAAATGATTTTATCACACATCATCTGATACAACTAATTACTGGTGTGTATTATTTATTTTGCTGCGGTTTAGTATGAATCCAAAATTATACAGTATATATTCTTCAGCTGAAAGTATCAACGAGACAAAAATATTTTTTTTTGCTATATATACATATATACATATATACTTTTATTTTTTTGGGTTTTATTTCCTAAATAAAAAAAAATATTCTTTATTTCAACGAACATACCGTTTCTTTATTTGACCCTAATGAGTAGTCATGCTTTTTTTTTCATTTTTTATTATAAATATTATTCCCACTTGAAATGATATTTTGTGTATTACCAATGTACTTAATGTATGGTACTATAATTTGATATGAACAAATTGTTGCGAATAATTTTATTTTCCTTGCTTAGGAAATGAAGATTCTTCCGTAGAAGCAGTGATTACAGTTTCAGGACTTCTTGATGGTGTGATAAAAGTTGGGGATGATGAATTTTACATCGAACCAGCTAAAAATTATTTACAGACAACTCAGCATTTTCATTCTGTTATATATAAGTTATCTGACGTTAATTTTCCTAAGAAAAACCTGTCTTGCCTTTCACATCGCATGAAATTATATAAAAATGACTTACATTTTTTATTTGCTAAAGCCAAAACTGCAAAATATAAGGACTATTTGAAATCATCTAAACAGCATGAAGTTAAGCACTCTAAATTTGAAAATAATTTGTCTTACAAGTCTCGTCTACAGCTCAAAATTCGTCATGAAAATTCGAAACAAAATGTAAGACTACCAAGAATTCCAAATGTTCATCATCATAATCATCATCATCATCACTATTCAGCAAGCATTCCAAAATACCATTACTCACAGAGAACAAAGCCAAAATCTTTTCACACCATCATTATAGCCAAAAACTTTACTAACGCTAGAACTTCAGGTCGTGGGTTAGATGTCACTATGCCAATTTTGTATAAAACTTTTTTATCCAAACGAAAATTGAAAAACCATAAACTGTTTACGAACAGTACAATAAATTTAAGAACAAAAATCATGTCTTCAACCGTATCTAGTGCCAGCAAAAATACTTCAACATTGTTGACTAAAAAGCTAATATCTGCTTATTTTAAATCATCACATAGTACTAAATCTGCAGGTTTTTTTTTGGATTTTAAAAATGATACTGTGTACAGTGGTAGTTCTGATGTAAACCATGATGAAGACTCGCATGAGGACTACAATAGAATGATGACCAATTGTTCAGCATGCATTCATAACTTCAGTCCTATTATGAAAACTGGTTTATCAGAAAAGGAAGGCTCACATACCAATATAAAAGATCATATAACTATCAGAGAAGATATTTTTCAAAAACAAGAATTACCATATTGGCGGGAATTAGATGCCTTGCATTACACTGAGGAAGGTCGCACTGGCAGCTCAGAACCTTATGGTGTTCGTTCTATACAAAGAACACAGTGGACTGAAGACAGAGGACAGAGGCATATTGCTGTTGATCGTAGAAAAAGTACTTGCCTTTTATATCTCCAAGCTGATCATTTATTTTATCAAAAGATGGGAAGTGAGGAAGCTTGCATTGAAGCTATGACTAGACATGTACAAAGAGTTAATAGCATTTACAGATCTACTGGTATGTTACTAAAGTTTATTTTCATGTATTGTTTTAATGCAAATATGTAAATAGAAATAACATTTCCATTAAAATATAGAAAACATATGTTTAAATATTGATATTATAAAATTTTATGGTATTATTGGATATGTAACCAGCAAGTATAATAAAAATAAATTATTCTTAATATTATTATTTTATTAAAATTTTTAAGGAAATTAATTTTTAAATTAAGAACTGTACATGTACCTATAACATTTTTAATTATAGGAGCAGATGGTGTTATGAGCTCCGATTTTGTTTTTAATTTTTTAAAAATTGATTTAAAACTTTTTTGGGAAAATTCTTATGATAAATTTAACTACCACTATTCATAAAACTGCTGTTAAAATATAAAACATTTTGACTAAATTTAAGGATATGAAAAAATTTAAATCAAATAAAGTCATTTTGTTGAAAAAAGGGTTTGTGCTGGTAATATGAGCCCCTAGGAAAAATAAATAAAATAACTGGTTTAGAAAACTGTATGACAAATTTATTTAAACAAACAATATTTTATTCACCTAGCACTTACGGTTTTAGATAAAGGACCCAAAATACGTAAACCAATTTGAATTTTTCAACATTACGATGCTTCTCCACACTTTGAAATTACTATCACTTTAAAAAGCCATCCAGATAGTTATTGGCATCTTGTATCAATAACTGCGATTTTTAGAAAAATTTTAATTAATTTTTTTCTTAGTTTTTGGGACAAAAAATTCCTAACTACTCTTTTTTATCTTTCTAGAGTCTTAAAAAAGGACAGAGATAGTTATTGGCACTAGTGTCAAGTTACTGATACTGGGTGCCAATAATTGTATATTGCAGTGGTAACAGCGCTGTTATGTTCTGTGCGGAGCACGTTTTAGTTGCACATTTATGAAATCAATATACTGTACTGTAACAGTCCAGCAAGGAGACCCCCCAAAGCTTAATTAACGTCATCCCGGAAAGGACCGTACTGTACACCAATGGTTTTGTCTCGAGCTGCTGATTATAGAAATACAAAGTTTTCCCGTGTCCGCCCTAATTCAACATCCTCCTTTGTGCTTTAATTAAATTGAATAAATTATCATAGGCCCTATTTTATTTTAGATTATGCCGAAGTCAAAAAGTTACGATTGCAAAGGTCTGGAAGATGCAGTGGAGGCAGTTAAAAGCAGGATGCTTAAAAAAGCAGCTACAAAGCGTTTTGGTGTACCTAGAGCGACTATTCAATTCCCCCTACGTGGAAAATTTATGAAATCACGGAAAGGCCCTAGTCCTATACTCTTGATAGAAGAGGAGTTATTGGTAAAGTGGCCAATCAATAGCGCCAAGAAAGGATTTCCACGCCGAAAAGCGAATTTGTTACAGTCCGTTAAAAAATTCCTGGATGTAAACAAAAGAGAGAGAGAGAGAGTGTTTAAATATAATTTGTCTGGAAACGGGTGGTATTGCACGTTTCTAAGACGCCATCCTTGTCTTACTCTGAAACAGCCCGAAGGAGTCACCCCAAGTAGCACAGCTATATGAGTGAAGATGATCTAAAGAAGTGGTTCCAACAAATCGCTGATTACCTTGAAAAAAATGGACACATGTATATTTTAGAAGATCCTACACGAATTTTCAGTGGTGACGAAACAGGTTTTCAACTAAACCCCAAAACTAGGCGAGTTTTGAGGAAACAAGAAACATCAACGAAGTTCACATCGAAACTGCGAAAACTTCAATCACAACCGTGTTCACTTTGTCGGCATACGGGCTTTAGTGCCCTCCCATGATCATATTTCCATACAAAAGATGGCCTACCGATATTTTGCAATCCATACCGGATTCATGGGGAGCCGGACTTTCCGATAATGGGTGGATGACGGCGGAAACATTTTATGAATATATGGCGAACATCCTGATACCTTTCTTTAAACTTCACTGCACCATGCCTATCAGTCTGTTCCTTTGATGGACATAAAAGTCACTTAACTCTTCAACTTAGCACGTTTTGCTCTATGAAGGTGTCATTCTTGTCTCTCTTTATCCTAACTCTACAAGAATCTTGCAGCCATGTGACGTTCCTATATTCACAGGACTTAAAAACTCTCGGAAAACGGCTGTCCTCGATTAGTCCTCGAGAAACGTTGATGGGAATTTTACCAAGAATTATTTTGCGCTTATATTGAAAATAGCAATAGAAAATGGCATAAAAGAAGACGCTATAAAATATGGTTTTCGGGCATGTAGACTCTATCCGTGGAACCCCTATGGGTTTGATTCGTTAAAATGTATGGGAAGGAAAACAAAAAATGAAACCTCTTGTGATTCGGAGGTTTTAACCTTCCGAGAATTTAAAACTGTCGTAGGAGAAGACATGATAGATAAAATTTTAAATGGCGCAAATTTGCCCGCAGCTGAAAAGAAGTTAAAATTATTGTTTCATGAATTTCGTAGCAGAAGCGGGAGATCTTTAGGAATTGAGGCAGTTGCCCCTCCGAAAGTCATTGTGCAGAATCATCAACAGTTGATGAATCTCAGCAAGTTAACGGAACAGAATTTGCACAAGATTTGAATGAAGGTGAATCAGCACAAGAGGAAAACAAATCCGAGCCTTCGCAAAAAGTTAGCCGAAAGGAGACAGAATCAGCGAAGGAAGTGGATGAAAAGCTTACAGCAGTCGCGTGTAGCAGTCACCAGCAAATTAAAGGTACTCAGTTTAAATCTTCGCCTTTGAGTGATATCTTATTTTGGCCAACTTCCTTAAAGAGAAAAATAAGCGACAAGTGAAGCGAACTCCGTATGTATTGACGTCGAGGAAATGGAAAGATTTGTTCACAGCCAAAGAAGAAAAAAAAGATTGCTGAGAATGCAGCTAGAGTTGAAAGAAAGCAAATAAGAGAAGAAAATAAACAGAAAAAGCTTGCGGATAAAAAAAAATAAAAAAGAAGGCCAAAAGAGAATTGCAATGAGATAATCTTCAGAGAATTCAAACGGTACTGTTTCATTTGACGAGAGGGTCGATAACTAGAATTTTGTGCATCTATAAAGGAACTCGAAATTGTCCCAACATTTCCATTATTTTTTAGAGATTTTGTTGTAGTCAAAGTGTTTTGAAAAACACAAACACCGCCCGTCAAGTGGAAGGTCGTGGGTTCAGGTCCCACCGAAGGCAGAAATATTTATTTTCTTTCGAACGTTTCACCATCTAATCACGCCATACCATCGGCGTTGGTATCACTACGCCAATAAACGTTGATTGATTGACATTGTTGTTTGATTTAATCTGCGTAGTGTTCGATTTATATAAATACATATGCTGCAACGGGCATTTCGATCAATTTAATACCAGTCTCTTTGCAATTTGGTTTAAATAGTAGTCCATGTACTACACCATTCTGCGAAATAACTGGCAACAGTACTTTATATACGTTCGTAAAGAGATTATATATTGTCCTTCGTAGCTCAGTGGGTAGAGCCTCCGCCCGGCAAGTGGAAGGTCGTGGGTTCAGGTCCCACCGAGCGCAGAG
>QLNU02015360.1:66127269-66208721 GCA_006491805.2 Dysdera silvatica
TCTGCAACATGATTTGTGATTAAAGAGGGATCCATGGCCAGAACATTTTAACAAATGATGTAAAATTGATTTAAGTTTTATATTTCCTGTAACATTACAATTATTCCCCACCCCCACTTGACATTGCTAGGGTAAAATTAGTACATTTTCATAGTAATTGTCGCTTTGTGTTCGTAGATAACCTTTGTTAGACGCCTTTTCCTGTTTTGGCAATTCACATTAAACCAGTGGCATAGAAAATGGGGGGTCTCAAACCCTCCCCCATTGGGTATCAAAATACATTATTTTCTCTAAGATCACATCATATAATCTATTTTAAAGCCACTTGAGTCCCCGTGTGTTTTTAATTGCTACGCTACTGCTAGTGGCACACTCAGGATTTCTCCTTGATGGGACTGACCATGTAAAAATGTTATCTTTAGCAAAATATTAACTATTATTATTATGCATTTTACATTCCTCACCCCTACCCCCATTCTTCCTTTGAATATCATTTAATTGACATTCAGTGTTATTTAACAATTCAGTCCGTAGGATTTCATTTTTTGAGATTTATTTTGAATCATTATTTTGTAAGCTGTTGTTATTTATAAAAGTAAAATTTTAAAAATATTACGAATATCAAAATTGCTGCTTGCCCAAAGAAGCATTGCAAATTATAACATTGAAATGCATATGGTCTTGTACAATTCATACTTTTTTTTTTTAAATTTTGGACAGGGGGTGGGGGGGCTTGAAAAGCCTTGAATTTTTTTCTTCCTGAAGTGTACGAACTCTGTGTGTGGGATACATTAGGGAGGTGAATTGCATTCCACCAGCTCTGGTCATTGCAGAGCTGAAAACAGTTCTACTTGAGGAATGGTACCTTCTCACATAGTTCATGGACAATCTCATAAAAACATGAAATATTGATACAAGGCTCAAGTGTCTAAGAGGTGACCATATCCTTTATTTATGCTCATGTACCAGTCTTGTTTAAATCATCTAGTTTTGTTTCATTCTGACTTTTGGTCCATCAAGTTTTTCCAAATACCACAACCGATGCTTGTCAACCAGCATTTCACTGATATCTCGCTACTTATTTTCGTTATGAATTTTCAAATACATAATAATGAGCGTTTTGTCAGTTAGATATTCCAGTCTATGTGCATTGCACCTTATCGGTCAAAAGGATGTTAAGTAAAAAAGATGGCTTCTCCTCAGGCAATCAATGCAAAATTGCACCAGTCAAGGAATTTTAATATTTTGGAAGCACTTCCGAAATAGCTATAAACCATCGTATTTATTTTAACTGTGTTAATGTGTTTTATTTTAACATTCATAAGTTGTCTTTAAATTAGTTTGATCATCTCCATCACCACCCCAACTCACTTATTACCAACTCTTACACTCTACATAACACTCCTATTAGAAGGTTATTTGGCCCCCTTCAAGCCTTATATAGTATAGTATACCGTTTCAACCCCCCACCCCCTTACTCCATTTAATCCCTTCCCTCACCTATCCCCCAAAATTTCGCCATCCTTAGTGGCCCCCTATTGTAACTGCCAGAAGGTCTCGAGGCTGACTTCGCAGAATTGCAACCCACAGCCACCTCATACATTTCATTCTCCACTTCCCACCCAGAACATCGTATACCTTCCAAATTCAATTATTCTGTCCCTCCCAATTTTTCTCCCCTACCACACCCATCAGTCCATGAGGCCCAATATTCATAGACCCACTCCAACATATAACAGTAGACCTCTTCTTTGTCTGGCTCCCACTACAAACAACTCTTCATCGATGCTGAAATCCAAATCGTCAACCCGACGTGACAATCCTCCTCAGATAATTCTGTGCAATTGCACCCAGACCCCCTCTACACACAAACCAACATACCCCACCTCCTAGCCAGTTTGGCATGACTCACACTGTCCATACCCTTCCTCCCATTAGCAGTTCTTGTTCCACCAGCCATGACCTACTCCATCACTTTACTTTGAAAAAAATAATAATGCCTTCCCCAGAAATTTTCAACTCCCAAACACATTTCATAACTTTTTTCCATTACCCTATCTATGTACCTTCCCTTATTTTTCACCAGTTATTTTGGAGCTCCAATCAGGTAAAAACTCAATAACATCACTGGTCCATCCCGGTTCATTTTCGTCTAAACTAGGCTGTCATTGGCTCTTAACGGATAACTTTGCGAAGGACACAGCCTCCTCCAACAAACTATTCCATCATGTGACATCACCAGCCTAAAACGATCTGATTGCAGCCCATTATCGTAAATCTCTGATTTTTCATTGGATCATCAATGAACTATTTTTCAGCCTTCAAAATTTAATTTCGACCTGCCTAGATTCGCCCAATGACAACTTCACTACAAATTATTTTTCTGATTAATTTCCACCCAACTCTACCCCTTTTCCAAAACCATTTCAATCCTTTCAAGGGATAAAACGAACATCATTAAGTGTCCCATTTTGTCATAAGAATCTAGTTCTTGGTCTACCCATCACTTGTTTTTCTCTGGCATAAATCCACATATCAGTAATGTATGAAATGGCAGGGCATGACTTTTTGGGTTAGTCATCGTTAGTTCCAGGGATTCATGATGTCACATTACCACCAAAATTAAATTGCGTCTTGTCTTCTATTGATGAAACAGTGTTTTGCATCACTAATTATAAGACATAAATCAAATTTTTTTTAAAGTTAACATGAACGTTATGTCTTGAAGTTTATAAACAGAAATGTCAGCATTCAGCAGCCTCACTCTTTACTTGTAAAAGTAGTTGAGTCTTCACGTTTTGTGGCAAAATTTTCTGTGGCTATACTATAAAAATCTCACTTTTCTCTTAGCAATGTCGACGTTTCTCCTTCAATTGGTAACAGCCAAAGGTTATTCATTTTATGGGGAGGGGGCGCATGGTTTTATTTGGGTGGCCAGGCCCCTTGGCTGTGTCCATGCATTTTCCATCGATATAATAAGCCTGTTTATTCTAACCAAAATTCAAAGCAGTTTTACATTTTAATCGATTTAAAATATTTTTATTAAAAAAATGAAATTAATGTTTTTGCAATTTAATAATATTTTCCTGCAGTTTCAGTGTTTTTCAGCAATTAAATAACATTTTTTAGCAACTTAAAATGGTATTTTTAGTTAACAAAATGAAGTTCAATTAATATTTTAAAAAAATTATCTACTTTTTCCTTTTTATTTAAAATTGGATAATCCACTTTCTAATATTGTACACTTTCAAATTTAATCATTAAATACTGTGTAGATACCTGCAACATGACCAAAAGCATGCCAGATTTGCAAATAGAAGCTTGAAGAAAGGTTTGGTAAATGTGGAGATTACAAGCCCACATATTTTTTTAAATATTTGCATGATTTGATTAGCTGATTGTGGTGAGGATATGTGCAGGCAGGCCAAAACAGATTCATTATTTAAGGCAAATCCTCCTATCTCTTCATTTTACAGTCTGATAGGCGGCAGCATATGTAATACCTTTTTTTTTCAGTTTATTGAATAACTTATTTGACAAGTTTTTGATCTGTCAATCATAAAAACAACAGGTTGATAGATTTATTTTATTGATAAAAAGTATCAAAAATAATTACAAAATATGCTGGACACAAGTTCTTTTTTTCTTTAATTTTTCTGTGGCTATTGCCGAATCTGTAGATGACCGGAAGCCTCATCACTGAATATATGGTAGAAGTGGCCGTCATGCTAATGTAGGGTTTGACTTACATGGGAGGCTATAAAGTCACATACTACACTGATTTCTCTGAAATTGCTGTGTGGGAGCACTAGGATGTGCATATTTCGTTAATTGAACAAACATACCTACTTGTGTCTTCCTAAATGAGGACAAGCTGTTATGGGAGCATTCAAGTATTAATGTAAGAACCTTGTGGGGAGGGGTTGCCGTTGTGCTTATTTTCCTATGTTAGCTAATGTTAATTTTTGGTGACCAGGGGGGAGGCAGTTTGAAATGGCTAAAATATTGCTTACATAATGCTTGAACGCTCCCTATGCCTTCATTTTGCCGATGCATACCTTGCAGTAACCATTACTATCAGCACCTTTACACAGCTGTGTCCATACAGCCTATATATCTCTATTGCTCAATATGACCAGTCCACTTTGCACATCCCAAATATTCAATCTCATTTGAAGTAGTTCAATTGTCTATGCGGTCTTTGAGTGCATTGTAACAGCATTATTAATACTTCCTCCAGGAAACTGTGATGACAAAAAAAGCCCTGCGGTGGCGCAGTGTGGTAACGCGTTCTCCTATTGCGCGGCTAATCCGGGTTCGACTCCCAGCAGTGCAAAGAACGCTTACTCAGAGATCTCATAAAGATCGCACTGCTCACTGTAGTCCGGGGTTTGGTTCCCTAGGCCTTAAGAGGTTCGGATTCCTCGGAAAACAGTAGGTCCAGAGGTTCGGATTCCTCGGAAAACAGTAGGTGCCGACACAGCATGACCATTGTAGTCCTTAAGCCGTAAAACCATAAACAAATGAAAAAACAGCTGATGACAAGAAAAGTTATAACAGTCCGCAATTGTTAGCTGTTTTATAGGATGCCAGTTATGCAGTAGGAAAGCATGCTATGACCTAAGTTAATGTCCATTGGCCATAAAACTTAAAACATTTGCAGTCGTGGGATGGAGAAATTTGCATATGAAATTCCGAGACTATTGGATTAGTTTCTTGGGGTGCTTTTTTGAGAAAAAAAAAAAGTGTGTGGGTGTTATGTGTGTATCGTCTTGCAGCTTCTCTAGCACTTCTACAATTGCCATAGAGAAGTGTTTAATAATTTCAACGACTGCAAAAATATTTCACATGGAAACATGAAGTTTTCTCTAAGTAACTAGATGTAGGGCAGTATTCTTCTAATTGGAAGTTTCTTGGTAGAGGAGCTATATAAGAAGTTAAATTTTGTGTTTTTATGCATATACAACTCCTTGTAAAATGATGTATTCAGTGATACATAAATTGAGCACTTTCGCTGTTTGGAAGTATTTTCTGTCTATCAGCTAAAAGATAATTCCTATGACACCTACTTTCAACCGCCTTTTGTGTATACTGTTATTTTAACTTTAAAATTGTAAAAACGACCTTTTTGAAACATTTAGGTCTTTAAAATAGTATTTTTTGTAGTTTTTATCTAAGTATTAATTTCTTTTTTTCTTTTTTCATGTCTACAGTAAAACATGGTAAGTTTTATATTTTTCAGGTCATATAGTATATTTAAGATATTCATTAAATTAATGTTAGGTGTGTATTTGCCATTTTATTCATAGCAACTTTTCATTATATTACTAATACTAGCCACCAGTGTAGTTTTGCTGATTATAATGTTAATGAGAGTGTGGTCGATAATCATCTCGTATAGTAATGGAATGGGAAAGGTGATAAAAAGGATTTCTAATCATGCCAGCAACATTGAATATTTGTTCAATGTTTATATAAAGGAAGTGCTAACTCAGGTAGATAGGTGGGTGAGTGAGAGAGGATTTATTGATGCCATAAAAAAAACTAAGCAATTTCATGCTTGTCTGAAACCAATATATAGAGCTTTAGCTTAAGTAACCATTATTATTTTAAGCTGTCAATTCTCAGCTATTTTGAATGTCGCAGGCTGATTTAAGATAGTGGGTAATGTCCTACTTTTCAGGTAAATAAAAAATGTTTGTTCCCTTATATGCACACACACACTACCTGATGCAGAAAATGCCACACCATAAAGGTGTTATTGTAGTGCCATGCGAAGTGGATGCATATGGGCAAGTCATGCAAGTGATTAAGGTTTCTGCCCAATCTCACAAACCATGCACAAATAATGCAAATTACATACCTCATTACTACTCTTTGTTGTCCTTCATTCCTTTTTTGTTGTTCACTCTTGTTTTCTTTAAGAGTGCTCTTGCACAATCGTTTTTAAAGCTAAGGGTAAACTTTCAATGTTATTTTTAATTTTTTACAGTGTTGAACATGTTGCAATAAAAAAAAGTGTTACCATTCAAAATTTTTTAAATTTGTTAATTCTGGCACCGTAACTGTGAGAGTTTAATTCTTGTTATTCACACAATTTTCACATGCATACCTTGAAATGTTCGCATAAATCTCACATTTCATTGATTCTTTAAAAATTGTGGTCTCTAGGGGCTCATATATAAGGAAACTTCCTTCATGACCACCATATATATACAGGGTGATCCAGATCAAACAGGTGTTCATACCTCTCTGTTGGGAAAACTACTTGGCCAATTTCACCTAAATATCGTACACATGCTCTCCTGAGTATGCGGTTTTGATTTCTGAAAGAAAAAAAATGAGTTCATATTTCGGCCGCTAGGGAAGGAAATGGTGCTGCGGAGCAGGCAATTTATTAATATTAACAACGAAAAAGTGTTTTAACATGCAATAACCTTTATTGCAATCACATGAAATTAACTACAAATTACAGTATACCGTAGGATAGTAGGTATGACTAAAAAAAGATTTGTGCAATAACTTTATTGCTATCATATGTGGAACCACACTATCATCACAGATACGGCTCGATATGTCCTCCGTCTCTTTGCTCTAGAAATTGCATTCGATGCACAACACATTCCACGGCAGAACGTAACTCATTCGCTTGGAGGTGGGATACATGTTGCGAAATTCTGTCTTTTAAGACTGCTAAGTTCGGAACATTGCCTTTATAAACGCAGCTCTTTAAATATCCCCACAGCCAAAAGTCACAAGGGTTAAGATCGGGTGACCGAGGCGGCCAAGATGTTGAAAATGACCTGCTAATCACTCTGTCATCCGAAAAGTTTTGCCGTAATAATGTTTGAACAGGCAACGCGATGTGCGGGGGTGCACCATCTTGCATGAAAATTGTAGTGTCAAGACAATTTCTCTGTTGAAGCAAAGGAATGACAAAGTTCCAGAGCATAAATGCATACCTAGAGCCAGTAACAGAACATGTCATTGGCCCCGAGGCCGTATTTTCTTCAAAGAAGTAAGGACCAATGACGAAAGATGAGGTGAAGCCACACCACACTGTCACTTTTGGAGCATGCAACGGAATTTGTTGATGAACGTGGGGATTTGTGTCAGACCAAATACGGCAGTTACATGTGTTTACAGTGTCATTCAAGTGGAAATGGGCCTCATCACTCCACAGTATCTGCCAAGGCCATTCATCATCCACTGTCATCCGAGCAATGAACATCAAAGCAAATGTTTTCCGCACGTCATTATCACCAGAAAGCAATTGCTGAGTGTGGGCTATCTTATATGGATAAAACTTCAGGACATTTCTCATAACTCTCTACACTGTCGTATATGGCATGTCCAATTCCCGTGATATCGCACGTGCACTACTGCTACCATGTGCACTTGCTGCTCCCTACTCCACTACTGCAGTTGCAATTTCTTCAAATGCTGCATTTGTGGTGGTTTGCGGCCTCGTCCTGATTTAATGGCGAATGTTCCGCTCTTTTCGGAATGCAAGATTATTTTTCGAAGATTTGTAATCGTTAGAGGGCCTCTGCGTAAACATTTTACCTGCCGAAATGCTTTAAATGCAGCAGAAGCATTGCTATTTCGTTGATAAAAGAGCTTAACAAGTAACGCGAGATCTGGTAAAGTAAGTTTCATGACGGAGTCCTCGTATGGTGGAAAAATGCTTCACGACTCCTTATATAGGCAGAGGATGTTGCGCATGTTAAGTAATATGTAAATTGCCTGCTCCGCAGCGCCATTTCCTCCCCTAGCGGCCGAAATATGAACTCAATTTTTTCTTTCAGAAATCGAAACCGCATACTCAGGGGAGCATGTGTATGAAATTTGGGTGAAATTGATCAAATAGTTTTCTCTACAGAGAGGTCTAAACACCTCCTGTTTAATTTGGATCACCCAGTGTATGCATGCATGCATGCATGTATGTATGTATGTATGTATATGCACACAAATATATTTATATAGTGGAATATTCAAGTTACTTGGCTTTTATGGCACAGGTTGATTAGTAAGGTTTTTTCTTTTTAAATAGCCTGTCCTGAAGGAAAATTTGGTCCCATGTGTAACAGAGATTGTTTTTGCAAGAATAAAGCTTTGTGTGACCCTGTAACTGGAGCATGTACTTGTAAACCAGGTATGTATAAAACATTATGTTAACAAATTTTCACTTCTCTTTTTTAATTTATGCTAACTAGAACCAAGAATGGTACTAAAACTGCATCTAAAGCCTGGCAGATAATTAGTGATAAACTTTGCAGCAAGTAACTTGTAAATAAAGTTTATGAGCGAGTCTTATTTTCACTTTTCAAAATCCATTTAAAAAAGAAAAAGTATTTTTTATATTTATAAATGGTTGTAAACCAAGCGTATTTTGAATCCACAGAACATTTTCATTGATAAATAAAGTTTGCTCTTGTTGAATACTCAATTTATACTTCCAAGCATTTTGTTATCTTGTTTAATGTATTTTCAATTAAACAATTTGTGATGCAAAAATGACATTAAAAGCTTCCCTTTGAAGTTTAAATGAGGAATATAGACATCATGTCAATGGTAGGAAATTTTTTTACATGGTAGATTCATAAATCACTAAAATTTGTCATTGCCAAAATGTTGTCATCTATGTAGTTACTTTTTTCTGTGTGATTGAAATTTTGCTCTTCTATACTTTTATATTCCTCAAAATTGAGAGGAGGAGAAATTAATAGAACTACTTCTTTATGCAAACTTTCGGTACAGTTTTGAATATAAGAATAATAAGAGATTGCCTTTCTTCAATCTTTCTCAGAATGATTTTAAAATTACCCCTTCCCCAAATCAGAGACATTTTTATAACATTTTCATTTGCTTGTTCAATTAAAATTTACATAATTTTTGCAAAACTAAAAACAGACCATTGAATAAAAGCATTTGCACTTTGGTGCTGTTAGCAAAACGTAATTTAGGAATAATAAATTAAATTTTAAGTGAATCTTTTTGTAAATTATAAAGTAAGGTTTAAAAGCATACAACTCAAAGCTGTTGCTTTTCTTTTCCTTGGCATTCTAACAGTCTTTCATCATACATATTCTTAAAGATATACTTTAATCTTAAGAATTAACTTTAAGATATAACCTTTTCTTTTTCTGTAATTTAAAATAAAAATATAAATAAAATATAATAAATAAAAATATATATGTATAATAAAATAATTTCTATATAATTTTTTGTCTTATTTTGAAGTCCACCCCTTTTTTTTAAGAAACAAAGATAGGGAGATGAGGGGAGAAAGTTTGAACAAGATGATGTTTGAATTGCAAAATCATATATTATGTTGATTTCTATATTTTGATATTCTCCTTCTACAATCCATTTCTTAAAGAGGAAACATCTCATAACAGTTTGTGAAAAGAAAAGCACAAATTCTTACATAGTTTTTGTAACTCAGTAATCAAAGTTCATTTAATAATATGAAGGTCACTGGTATAACTTACGGGTGTGGGGTGTGACGTATCCATTTTGCAGATTCATCCATCTGTTTCAGGAAGGCCATCTGTTTTTATGGCCTTCTTGGACCCATCGATTGATTCCAGATTGATTCCATATTCACAAGACAGTCATGGGATCTTGACTAACATGAGCAGCAATATCACTGAATGATAAACCACAGTCCTGGTGGACTATGATTCTACCAGGATCAACATCTGACATGTGTTGATAGGTGTTGCACCTTTTTAAATAAGGCATAATAAGACATCACAAGCAACCAACGTGGGAATGAGATTTCTGTGTGAGAAACTTGCTTTAAATTTTTTCCTTTTATACAAACTATCCGTGGTGGTACTCCTACCTGTTTTGGGAGCATGTGGAAATGCTAACCATCTGCATATCCCAACATGTTGCACCTTTCATGCAAATTTCTGATTTGTTGCATGCTGGGTTCATGGTTAGCAATTTTAATGGTCGGCACCGTGTATATATGTAATTATTCTAGTGAATCAAGAACACTTAAATTTTGTTAATTTAAATTACTCAATGTGAAGAGCAACCCCCCCCCCCAATTCCCACAGGAAAATTAGGGAAATATGAAGCATATTTTCTGGAAATCAGGAAATGTCAGGGAATTTTTTTATTCAAGATTCTGTCACTGCCTTGTAGAAGTCCTGTCTTTTATGTAATTAATTCCAGGCATTGATCTTCTGTGACAGTTGTAACTCTAGAGTCCTTTTTTACTAAATGTTCGGAATAAGAAATCTGTACTTTGACATTCTACAGTTTATGGTCCAGGGAGCTCTCAGTTCGGCAATCTTGCCATGTCTAACTGCCCTGCGGTGGCGCAATGTGGTAACGCGTTGGCCTAGTGTGCTGTTAACCCTGGTTCGACTTACAATGGTGCAAAGAGCACTTACGCAGATTTCACAAAGATTTCACTGTAGTCTGGGGTTTGGTTCCTTAGGCCTTAAGAGGTTTGGATTCCTCGGAAAACAGTAGGTCCCGGCGCAGCATGACCACTGTAGTCTTTGAGCCGTAAAACCACAAACAAACACGTCTAACTCTGGATTGCTTCCAGTAGGTTAATGACTCTCTACTGTAATTCTTTTGGAAAATGTCTCACTGTCATTTCTACAAAAGAACAATTTCTGAGTCCTCTTCATTCTAGCAAGAAATAATAACCCACTTGGAAGTACTTGCTTTTATGTTGATGTTTGATTGTGTAAAACAATGCCCGCACCACTAATTTGCATGAGATATCCTGATTCAACATTACTTTGTTGGCAATATTCCCAAATTTTAAGTTTTGCATAGGTTCCTGCTTTTTTAGGTAAGTACTCATGATTTTTCTGTTTATTTTATGAGAACTAGTATATTAGAATTTTAAAATTTACTGAAATGTTTATCTTCTTGGTATGGCATCATCTTCATTATCCTTGCAACATTAAAATTCAACCAACTTCTTTTTTTCCCAGTACTAACCAATATTGAGATGTATTTTACTAATAATCATTATTATATTTATGCTTAAATATAACAGTAATAAAAGTAAAACTAAAACGTATTTATTTTAGGATGGCAAGGATCAGATTGTAGTCAACCTTGTGAACCAAATTATTATGGTTATCACTGTGAGCAAGAGTGTCGTTGTGAAAATGGCGCTACATGTGATCCTGTTTCAGGAGCATGCAAATGTGCAGCAGGATATCGAGGTCCATTGTATGTACTTGATTTTATTTACTAGTATTCATTGATTTTATATATGTGTGTGTACGTGTACACATGTACAAATATATTTATACATGGTTAAAGCAGTTTTTATTATTTTGATATTTGAACCTTTCACATATTCCGTTTTCGATAAAATGCTTTACTCAAAAATACAAACTAAGAATTAAATGTTGTCAAATTAATTAAGTGATATATCTACGGTTTAAAGCATCAGGGAAAATTTACAATTTTGAGGAAATATCAGGGAAGATTGAAAGTAATTAGTCAAAGGTTAGGGAATTTATAATTTTCCAAGCTTCCTTCGAATTTTCTCAGTCAATTTACATGTTAACACTTTAAAATTTAAACCATCTTCACATGTGCAAACCCTATTCTTTAATTTTCAGTGGACCTCGTTGATATGGTGTCTTGTTGCTTCTCGCTTGTCCTATAAATGTTATCGTTGTATTCATGTTCTTCCAAAAAGTTTATGAGCAAAAAAATTGTTTCATGGTAATTTTGAACCTCTCCCTCAAAAATAAAATCAACATTTCTCAGCATTGTTTTGGCAAAATCCATTTTAACTACCCAAAAACGTGTTCGTTTCGTTTTCAATGTCCCAGCATTAGACAAAAGAAAGATTTCCAACATAATTGCCAATGTTCGTTGAGCAGACAGGATACAAGAAGAATATATATACATTCTGTCCCAAAATGATAAATAAAATGCGAAAAGCATGTAAAATAGTTTTTTTATTAATTTACAAAAAAATTTTCATTATGTTTATAATGCTTACATATGCTTTTAAACACTGAAGAAAAAACACTTAACTTTGCTGTAAAGTTAATGTACAGTGTGGAAAAATAGAAGGGAGTTGCTCCTCACATGTCCTAAAGTGTCGGTAATCATAAGAAAACAAAAGCACACTTAACAATTGATACTTGATTCTCTTACCATTGATTCTAATAACATTAAGGGCACATATCTGGCATTCCAGAAATTAAATTTTGGAAAATTCTGATGGTAATTTATACCAACATTGGTAATTTTCTTTTTTTCAGTTCCATAATGTTTGAGAATTGCTTTCCTTCTGTGTGCAGCAATTTTGCTATTGTACCCAAATATTGTCAATCAGATTCAGATCTGCACTTCTGGAAGGTCGTACCACACCTTTAATATTATTAGAAGACTACCACCATTTCACAGGATGTGTAGTGTGGATAGTGGCATTGTCTTTCTGAAATATGCGGTCTGGTTCACCAAATATATATAATTAAACATGGACAAAAATACTCCTCTAGTAAATGTTGATAATTCAGAGCAGTGTTTGATCCAGATGTTGCTATTTCTGACCCTCCATTAAAGCCAAAGCAATCCCAAACCGCTGCAGATTCACCTGCATGATCCACCCTTGACGATGGGAAGATGGGTCTAGATACATTTTACGCAGATATTTTAGGAACTGAGAAAAACTTTTCCGATTTAGGGGAAGTCATAAAATTATGCCTTCTCTTTATTCCCCATGGAAATGTATCAATAGAGAGTATATTTTCAATTAATGTCTATTATTATTGAAAATTTACAGGAAGGCTCTCTTGTTTGCCAGCACAGGGTATATGATTCTATTTTGAATGCTGGAGGCATTGAATTCATTACTATTTACAAGAAAATGCGGAGGTTTTAGAAACTAAATGTAGGCTGATCTTCATGAGGAAGAAAAGAGCCCCCACACACACACACACACTTGCAAAAAAAAAATGATCAAGAAAATTGAATTACTGGAGACTTCATGAAAAAGAATTGCTGAACAGGTATACATGGAAAAAAAAAATTACAAAATGAAATAAGTCGACGTGAATTTGCAGTATACTGTTCAAACTTTTTTACCTGGTGAAAAAGATGCAGTTGCTAGCTTTCCACAATGCTGATATATTTTTGTACAATTGAAGTTCTTATGTTTTTTCTCTACCAACACATACTTTTGTAATTACAAAACCTTAAATAATTTAAATGTAAAATTGCCATTTATAAGGCAGTAACCTTAAAAATCCAGAATTTTTAGAACATTATAAGGTGACAAGGTGGTCATGATGAGATATAGTCATCATGACTTCTCTTCATTCTTTAAAAAATATTAAATTACTTTATTTATCCTTTGTAGATAAGTAACAATAAAAAAAAGATAAAAACAGCATTTTGTAAACAAATACGTTTTGTGAAAAAGATTTTGAAAAAAGAATGGTTGTGGTATGCATAAATGATTGCATGGTCAGGGAAATTGTGTGAATTTTGCTATGAACCCTGTATATCTCTTCGTTTTTTCAGTTTGTAATTGTATTACCTGAAGTTGCACTGATCCATTATGAGAAGAAATTCTATCCTAAGGATGTAGTTGTGTCTGAGCAGAAAAAAAAAGTATCAGCACTTATACATTTAATTTCCCCAATCTACAACAATTCAGGTGTCTGGTTATCTCTTTCCTTTCCAAACTGTGAAGGCATGCAATTTAATTTATCAAGCTTGTTTCTTAGTTTTGAAGGGGCAGGATTCTGCATTGTGTTTTTTTCTCTGCCTCAAGGGTCTGCAGTCAATGAGCTAATGCTCATTTGTGTTAGTTTTCCCAGCAGGGGAAAAATTAATAACCTAGAACATATGTATAATATACAGGCCTTAGTTGTTTTAATACTTATAGTAAAATTATATTTTAAAAGCTTTTTTTAAGTGCTTATTATTCAAACTAAATAATATACGCTATTGCCAACAAAAACAAAATGATACATCCACAAAAAAAAAAAAATAGAGCAGGAGCTGCTAAACCTGACATCCATATTTTGTTCAAGAGAGACATAAATTAAAAAAGCTACAGGACCAGTCAGTTCATCAAATCTGTCCACTGTGTAGCATAATCTGTAGCGCACACACATTTATGTAACTAAGGAAGGGCTTAATCCCCTTCTAGAAAAAATAGTCTTCCCTAGAAAATTCACTTTGCTTGGTGCAGAATGACCATTGTTGTCCTTGCATCATAAAATACAACCAACCAACCCTAGAAAATTGAAAATTACAATTGAATGTTTCATACAGAGTATTGTAGTAGGGCTGTTACCTCCCCTCAGAAGTCCTCTTCGAAAATTGTGCTAGTTATACCAATTCACATACAATGAGTGAAAGTTGCACTGACATACAAATTTGACTTATTTTGCTATTTTATAACATTAAGTATTCTGTGAAATATGCCTCTAAGACATGTCCATTTGCATTATGAACAACTGTCAGTTCGTAATGCTCACATCATAGGCTTAAGAGAAACCAGTTGTTCCTTCAGAGATGTCAGTTGTCATCTCGTTTATAGCGACGTACTAGATGTTGGCACCAGTGGATACAATCGGACATGAATATAACCATGGTGGAGGATCTAGATATCTGAAGCAAACAAGTGTTAAAGGGAATTATGCGATCTAGAAAGCAGGTATAAAACAGATGGCAACACTGTCCTCCATCCAAAAGCACTTTTCTATCCCTATTTGCCATGTGACACCAAAAGACATTCAACTATGACTGGCAGATACTGGAATTCATTCTCATCATAGTGTGCAAATCTCCTCATAACCAATCCACTTGAACTTCCCACTTTTGCTCCTACTGTATGGCAATGTTTGATTTTAGTATGTAGTAGTGGAGCTGTCTAAGCATGGGAAATAACTGCTTATTAGGGCGTTTCATTTTTCTGAATTTGCTATTTTTATGTCTGTGCTCATTTCCTTGGTTCTATTCCTCTACATAATCTGTATGCCAAATTTCAGACAAATTGAATAATATATAGTGGTTGCTCACTTTTGTAGGGTTCAGCTGTTTTTGCCAAGGTGACATAGCATGTCTGCACTCCACTTCTTTCGGAAATTGTAGTGTACTAATTTTTTTCTCTTTCTCAAGTTGTAAAAATGAATACTAGAAAGGGAATTTGGTTAGTTGAAAAGATGCTATCCATAATTGAGAAACTTACTGTATTGCTATTAAGATAATGACTCTTTTCATATAATTTTAAATTAAAATAATAAACAAATTTTTATTTGTATAAATTAAAATATAATCAGCGACTGATTGATTTAAGGTGCACTCAACCTTGCCCAGAGGGAACTCATGGACAGTCATGTGCAAATAAATGTTTTTGTCAAAATGGAGGAACATGCGATCATGTAAATGGAACATGTAGTTGTCCTGCTGGATGGAGTGTAAGTGCTGTTTTTATTTTGATAAATATTATATACACAAATACAGTTATGCTGTAACGTGTTTACAATGTGCATTCACAATAGCATGATACGTTAATTATGAACAGTATTCCCATAGATTTCAAACTTTGAATTAGCTATAATGCTATTTCATCTTGAGCCTTCAACTTACTTTTATTAGTTACCACTTCGGGTATACATTTTAAATGAAATATGGATGACTCAGTAAATATTTCTCAGACCTTTTATTTTGGGAAACTATATTTCAAGAATATGGAATAATATTCTCTTGCTTTAGATAATGTATTAAAATCATCCATCCCACCTCCACTACTGCTGAACTTTTGTCATATATGCACTGCTTGACAGAGAAAATGCAATACCATAAAGAAACATTCGAAACAAATCAAAAGTTAAGGAATACGCAAACATGTATGCTGCTAATAAATATTTATAATGTGGTTACTATATTGTTATGTGATAAAAAAAGATGTGGAAGACAACCTGTAGTGTGGAAGAGATACATTGTACCGCTACATAAAATTATGTATAATTCCACTAGTTTTAAAGAATGAGGCAATTTATGTTAACACATCTTAAGCAGGAAACGACTAAACTCGTTTTATACATATTCTTATTAAAGCGCGGGAGACGACAAAACTCATTTTCTATGAAAAGGTATATGGTGATGCTATATACGAAAAGGTATATGTATGGCGCCTGCTATATGGGGTGAAGTTTGGCGGGAAAAACCCGCTTAAGATATGTTAAAACGATTTGTTCTGTGTATCTGAGTTTGTGAAAACACTACTCCTGGAAATTTTTTGTTACTGGTCTGGAAAACCTGGAAAAGTCAGGGAAGTTTGAAACAAAATTTGTGTACTATGTACTAAATTTGGCCTCTATGTGGTATTGACAAAATTCCAAATTTCATTTTCATTTTGAGATTGTGGCACACTAGGATTAATTTGCATACCAATTAACGTCCCAAAGATCCGCAGACAGAGTTGGGAATCATGATGGCCATAGAAATGCCTGTACAGCTTGTTGAGACTGCATGACAGCTTGTGCTGTAAGATTCCATGCATTATTTTTGTGGAATATGGTTGTTAGTAGACCTTGAAGGTGAGGTAGCAAAATGAGCTGAAACACCTTCAAGTGGAAGTGTCTGTTACTGCTAACAGCACCTGATACCATTATTTTATGCAGATGAATTGTGTGATGCCCCTAAGTATTGGCATCATTAATTTGATTACATCTCCAGGATCGTAACTGACCTGATTATATCTGATTATATCAGAGGTAATCTGATACAAAAGCATAATTTGTTTCTAAATACTACAGTATTCTATTTATGATGCAATGTAGCTTGAGCATAATTCCAGGCCGATCACTGATGACATTGGACAAGTATGAGCGCATGGGTGCCATTAGTGGGGGGACAGGAGGGACCCATAACCCCAATGTTGGTATTAGGGTTCCATATCCCCCTCCAATTTCAAACAAAATGCCTTCTACTGGTATATTGTCCCCCCCCCAACAATATTTTTATGCCATCTGTGCTAGTGTATGAGTGGCAGCATTTTCGGGGAGCTCCAGGACCGCAAGAGCCTGCCTCAGCCAATTAATGACTAACAGACCTTGTAGACACTGGAATGTCTGAATTTCCCTGTACACTTCATAGAATGTAGGCTACTGTATATTACGGGTCTGCTAAGCATGATGTTGGATGTAATTGCCAATGCGTTCTGAAGTTTGATTGCTTGCTCCTGTACCACTATGGTGATTCACCTTACTTTTTTTTGCAACCAATACTTCATTCCAATTCTTCCAGCTTTGATAGCACTGCTTTACAACCAATTTATTCCCCTGTTGTAGCATCATATAGCATTTATTGTGCAGTATTTAAATTGAGCAGCCATCCGTATGTAAGTCTACAATACAACTGCTGGCAAATGTATCTGTTTGCGTAAATTTTTTCTATCTCTGCCTTAAAGGCATTTTCACTTCATGCATTATACAGTGAATAAAAATCTGTAAAAAAAAATACATATTTCATTGTCTTAGCACGCGTTTGAACATTGCCGTCACAGTAAGATTTGCCCCTATTTATATATCTCCAAATCCTTCTATGCCATTGTTATTTAACTTCAATCATTTGCATGATATATCATCAACCATATGTCCTGTAATTTTCAGATAGCTCTGATTTTATTTTTTTTTTTCAAGTTATACTTTTTGTGTCAAGCAGTGCATAAAGTTATTTTTATCACTAAATTATTATTACTTCATGTCAAGGCTCAGAGTTTAACAAATAAGATTCCATTGATTGAAAACCTTTTAACTGAAATTGGTCTTCTGGCCGGCATAGTATGTACAACAGAGACTTGATGGTCTGACGATTGTTGTCTGCCATTGTTGGACTACCAGCAAGTTTCTGTAGGCAGGAATACCGGCAAAGGTGGAGGGGTTGTTATCTATGTTTCTCGATTAAAAATTTATTCCTATGTCCAATTGGACAGGGATCGAGCATCCATCGATGAGGAATCAGGCCATCGAGATTGTGACAGTCTCCATTGGCAACACCTTCATTCCAGCTGTATATCATCGGCCTAATAGTAGTATTGAGGATTTCAGTGACTATTTGGGTAATCTTCTGGCCTTCATTTCAAGTAACGGATTTAAATTGATCATACGTGGAGACCTTAACATTGATCTCATCTATAATGGTGCCATGAATACTTATAATACTTATTTTAAACTATTTATAGACATGATTAATTCTTATGGTTTCGGTAACTATATTAATAGCCCAACCAGAATAACTCGTAATACCCAAAAATTAATTGTGTTTATTGTATGTTTCATTTTTATATATTGTAAATATTGCATGGTTTACCGGAACTTTTTAAATAAAAATACAACCTCTGACTAATCATTTTTGTAACACCCACATTATTAGCACAAACCATAGCTTTATAAGTATATAGAAGAAAAAAAAAGAGTCTACTCTGACCCAGAGTTAAATTGGGGACCTTCCAGAAGGAGGTTGGAGCTAATAACATGAGTGTCAAATAAAAAATAATAATAAATAAACTAAATACAGTGGGGTATGCTAGAATGAACGACCTTACAATGAACAAATGCCATAATGAACAGTTTTTATGACTGAAATCGGGATGCTAGAGTGAACGCAGAGAAATCCAGAAATGCTAGCATGTGCGCGCCTGAGGTGTCAGGGAATTCCCCTCTTCGATAATAAAGCATTAAAGCACCAGACATCAGCTTTGTTAATGTTTGTAAGGTTCGGTTATGTGTTTAGATCAGTTATGTATCTGTTTATTTGTGCCTTTAGCAGACAAAATATAGTTTTAAGTTATTAATTTGTTGCATAATTTCAATCATGAGCCGGCAAAATAGTTAAAAAGTTAATTTTCTTAGACGTTAAAAAGGAAATTATTTCCAAAGGAGAAAGTGGAAAAAGTGTAGATTTAAGTGCTAAATATGGTATGGCTAAATCAATGATCTGTACAATTTTAAAAAAACAAGGAAGAAATAAAAAGTGCTTAAGTTGTGAAAGGGATCTCTAGGTTAAGCAGTTTGTGTTGTAATATCACAGAACGGATGGAAACGCTTCTTTTATTGTGGATTAAAGAGAAACAAATGGCAGGTGATACTGTGAGTGAGGCAATCATTTGTGAAAAGGCCAAACAATTGTTTGAGCAACTTAGTGCTAAGGCTCCAAGTACAAGTAGTTCTGATCCTGTAAATGAGTTTTTTGGCACCAAGGGATGGTTGACCAGTTTTAGAAAAAGGACTGGAATGCATAGTGTTGTTAGACATGGCGAGGCAGATAGGGATGCTGCTGCGCAACATTGTGAGCAATTTAAAAAAATAATTGAAGAGGGAGGCTTTGTTCTGCAGCATGTGTTTAACTGCGATGAAACTGGCCTTTCCTGGAAGAGAATGCCACACAGAACTTACATCACGAAAGAGGAGATCACCTTTTCTGGCCATAAGCCAATGAAGGATCGGCTTACCTTGCTCTTTTGTGCAAATTTTCTGGGGAAATGTAAGGTTAAACCACTACTCATATACCATTCATGGAACCCCAGAGCTTTTAAAAACGTCAGGAAAAATCGCCTTGGAGTTTTTTGGCATTCCAACCGCAAGGCTTGGGTTACTAGGAGTCTTTTCTCTGACTGGATGACTGAGGTGTTTGGTCCCACTCTTCATGACTATCTTGGTGAGAAGTCTCTTCCATTAAAGGTTATTTTGGTCATGGACAATGCTCCGGGTCACTCTCCTAATTTAATGGAAGAATTACCAGATGAGTTTAGCTTCATCAAAGTTTACTTTTTGCCGCCAAATACAACCGCTCTTCTTCAACCTATGGACCAGCAAGTGATCGCAAATTTTAAAGAACTCTACACTAAAGCAATGTTCGGAAAATGTTTTGAGACCACTTCTTCCAGTGATGTGACTCTAAAAGACTTTTGGAAGAATCACTTTAATATAGTGGATGCTGTACTCTTAATTGTGGCTGCTTGGAAGGAGCTTTCTGTTAGATGCTTGAATTTGGCTTGGAGGCAATTGCGGCCTGACACTGTGGCTCCGAGGGATTCCGAATGATTTCAACACTTGGAGGAAGAACCTGCTGTGCAGGAAATTTTGTGTCTAGGCAGTTCTATGGGCTTGGAGATCAGTGAAGGTAGGGAGAACTTGGTAGAGGAGCAAACGAAGAAGCTGTCACTTAAGGAGCTAGAAGAGCTTCACAATGAAAAGGCTCTGAACCAGAATGTTTTCTGGGATGAGGAAAAAAGTCGCAGCATTCCAGCTGAAAACCTTATACTTTCTTGCTGGAATAAACTGTCCGAACTTATGAAAAATTATCATCCGGATATTCCTACTGTAGAAATGGGCCTTAATCATTTTAACGATACCTTGATGGCCTACTTTTGGAGAGTTAAAAAATCTAGGATAAGGCAGTCAACCCTGGATTCATTCTTCGAAAACTTAAGAGAAATACCCTCCAACTGATGAACTCGCCACAGGACAGTCATCCAAAATCAGTAGGACCACCTTTTACCTTATGTGGTTTTTAAATGAATTTTGATCCTTCATGTTTTTTTGTTTTGTTTAAATGCAAGACTGTTATGATTTTTGTAAGGGAAAGTTTGTTTAGTGCTTTCCATTTATTCATGCTTTTAAATTAAGATTATTTTTCCAAGGGTGTTTATGCTTTTCAAAGATTGTTAATATACACTTTGCAAATTTACATGATAAATTAATTTTATACATACTACATATTATTTTTATACTTATATTGTGTGGGCTTGGAACTGATTACCCCTAAATGCATGTAATTCAATGTGTGCTAGAACGAACAGATCCTATAACAATCTTGTTTCTGGAACCAATTGTGTTCATTCTAGCATACCCCACTGTAGTCATTAATACTCCATGGGGAAAAAAATGCCCTAGTGGCTTTATGTGTTGACCAGTTTGGCAATTGTGTTCACTGCAAAGAGTAATAATAGATTATTAAAAAAAATACAACCTCTCTGCTACAATGCATGGATATGTTACTGTGAAAGACCAAAATTGGAGAATGTAGACAATCTCCAGTGAATGTCGACGTTCTCCAATTTTGTTGGTGAAAGACCGAATATTTGGTTATATTCTTAGACATTTGGACTATCGTCGATGTATGTCAACAAGCACAGATAAGCTTTGATGAATGTCGAAACAAGAAGACAGAGAAGCGACGAAAATGCCAAATCTTTTGTTCTGCCGCGATTGAGGTCAGGTGGCATTCATTTGTTAGACTCTCGAACACTCTGCTGTTTGTCAGTCTGATGCAAGGTTTGCTGGTGTGTGCAACGTTTGCTTAATTTTTGTTTTATCCGATACCCTAATTTATATATTGAATGGCTACTGCAGTGAACCATCTTTTTTTTTTTTTAAACATTGCATGCGTTAATTGTGAGTAAACGAGAAGACAATTGTTTTTATTTTTCTCAAGAAAAGTGCTCTAAAATACTTTCCGAAGTGATTTCTGCTAAAACTAAGTGCTGCAGTACACCTTTGGAGTACAGACGGTTAAAGCGTTTTGACGTTTTAAACATTAATGATGAAGAGAAATTAATTGTGCCGTTAAAACCAGGAGAAACGAATATACAGTATTATATTACCAATGATGAATTGCTCAGTATACTCTCTGAAACTCGCATCAGAATAGGCCATGGAGGAAGAACACGTACGTATGCTTAAAGAATTGCAAGTTAAGTACAAAAATCTTATATATGAAGTTGTGATGTTGAATTTAAATTTATTTAAACAATGTCAAATGAAATATAGTGCACCGAAAAAAAAAGTATTATTGTGAAACCACTGGTCAGTTCAGAGTTAAACTCAAGATGTCAAATCGATCTGATAAACATGCAGTCACACAGGGATGGCGAATATAAGTTCATAATGATGTATCAAGTCCATTTAACGGAATTTGTCCAGTCATGATCTTTGAAAACTAAGACAGCTGAAGAAGTAGCATCTCACCTTCTTCAAATATTTTTTAGATTTGGTACCCCCAGTTATATTGCATTCAGATAATGGTAGGAAATTCAGTTATCGAATCATATCCGAACTATGCGCTATGTGGAAAGATGTTAGGATAGTTCACGGAAAGCCTCGCCATAGTCAAACACACGGCTCAGTTGAAAGGTCCAATCAAGATATACAGAATATGTTAACTGCATGGATGAACAATAACGATACAAATGAATGGTCAGATGGTTTGCCCTTTGTTCAATTTGCCAAGAACACAGCATACCACAGAGGAATATGCCAAAGTCCTTATGAAGCCCTGTTTGGCATTAAACCAAAAAGAGGCATAGCATCATCATTTTTTCCTGGAGAGCAAATCGCAAATATCGAAACCGAAGAACCGCTTGAAGAAATTGTTAATACTTTTGAAGAAAATTTGAGCAGTGACCATATCGAAAACCATATTCCAAAGGAAAATATTGAAGAGGAGCTTCAACCTACCACATCTTCATATCCAGCCCTGACTGAACAACACCAGTTTATTTCTATGAAAAGAGCGGCTGTGAAAGAGAATCTTCTACTGCAAGCAACGAAAATGTTACAAACCTCAAAGAAAATTTCCTCCTGCTCAAGTTAGTGATATCGTACGAATATAAGTCCCTGATGTTGACCCTGGTCGTACAGATGCCCGACACATGTTGGTGATTGTTGTTGGAATAGAAGACTCCGACTTTTATAAATTAGCAAAAAAAATGGTACCCTCAAGCAGCTTTATACCCATAATCAGTTCGTAATTTGTAAAGAAAAGTTACTTTCCATAGAGGAGATTCCTTCTCAAGAAATGTCGCTAAGAGAAGCAGCTGCAACTAGTTCGAGAAGCGGAGGGCAAGGCTATACACGCTGTAATTGCAAAAAGAAGTGTTTTAATACTGAATGCAGTTGTAAAAGCAAGGGACTCTTGTGCAATTTAAAGTGTCATAACAGTTTAAGTCATTGCAATAAATAAGATTGAGTACCGTTAATCATATAATTAAGTAAGTTTATTATTGGTATTATTTTCTTTTCTCATTTAGAATTAGAATGTACTGTTCGTTTTAAGGTTCAACAGTTTATTTATATGTGCTGTTACTTCAGCTTTCTCCTATTTTGACATATGTCATAATATGTTTTGATAATACAGTATGATTTAAAAAGTAAAAAAAAAATAACCTTATTCAACATTCACCATCAGTGCATGCTGAATATCGACATTGACCGGTGTAAGTCAGAAATAATGATATTTAGCAAATATTTCGGACATACACCAAGCGACTATGTGAATGTTGACATTCACTGGAGACTGTCGACATTCGCCAGATTTCGGTCTTTCACCGTAACATATATAAGATTTATAGTATTTTTTAAAGCTTTATTTTTTCATACATTTTTGTAGTTTGCTGTAATCACAAAACTTGACTAAGCAACTATTGTTAAATTTTAGAAGCATTTTAATGTAAAGAGCAACTTCATCAGGAGCATATGAAGATTTCCTGTAAAATCAGAAGTTGAGATATTCAGTAATTGTCTTTGTGACTTTTTTCTTCTGACTTTTACCTCCCCTTCCATTATTAAATTGTATAAATTGAACCATTTTCCAAAGTTAAATAAGTCACATACGTGAATAATAATTTTTTAAGATCTTCCTAAATATGTTATGAAAAAATTCACGAAGACCACAAAATTCGGTATTCTGAATTTATCATATTTTTTTAGTTTTTCTAAAAATAAATGAATGTCTAATACACAATTTTTGAAAAGAAATGTTTTCATTCTTTTATTTTTATTTTTCAGTGATACATTGTTATAAAAGAATATAACTGACTAGGACTTACCATAACTAGTAAAGTTTTGTCATTGGTCCAATGTGTAAGAAAAGATTCCACAATGTTTAGAGAACTACTGTTCCCTTTATCAAGCAAAGTGATTTTACTTGATAAAGGGAACCATAGTTCTTGAAACATTGCAGAATCCTTTCTTACATGTTAGACCAGTGGTGAAATTTTACTAGTTATTATATTTGACATTTGCAAAATCGTATTCAGTGTTTTTTGCCTTCATTTTGTTTTATTTCTTATTGCAGGGAGAAGTTTGTGCTATGCCTTGTCCAACAGGATATTTTGGTAAAAACTGCAGTGAGCGCTGTAAATGCTACAATGGAGCGTCTTGTCACCATCTGAGTGGCAAATGCACATGTTCAGCTGGATTTAAAGGTGATAGTTGTCAAGAGGAATGTCCAATGGGAACTTGGGGTTTAAATTGCACTAGTGTATGTAATTCTTTATGAAATTACTTTTCCACCTAGTTTGACTATAAATTATTAATTTTGTTTGCATTGGATTTTATATACATGCACACACACAATAACAGGCCAAAATGAAGATGTGGAGAACCATTATTTGAATTTCCTACTAAGGTTCTTATTTTGGTACTTTTTTTCTCCTGCTTAAACATTACTTAACAAGCTTTCTGAAATATTGTTTTTTTTTGCATGGAATATGGTTGGTTGAATTTTTATGGCATGAGGACAACAAGGATCCTGTGCCAAACAACGTAAAATGCAAATATGTAGGTAGACGTTTAGGATCCTGTAATACTAATCTGTAAGAAACAACTGGGTGGTTCCCTTACTATGTGTAGGAACCTACAGCAAGATGCATGGAATGTAGTATAGGAATGTCCGTTACTGCTTTTTACTTATCAGCTAGTACCATAAGCCTAATATTATGAAGGGCTGTTGCTGTTCGGATGTAAATTTAAATTCTTTCTGGTTAAATTAATCTGGTTTAAGGAAAAATCAGAAATATAAAAAAGCAGGGCAAGTTGGCAAGTTTTTGACATGACAGTTTTAACCATGGTTTAAATCATGTCAAAAACCCAAAATCTAATGGTTATAACATAACACCTTGAATTTGTTAAGGTTATATAAAAAAAAAAACAGACTACCCACAAGAAATTACCTCAATTTTTTTTTTTTGCCATTTAAGATACGTACAAAAAACTGCTTTAAATGCATGTTGTCAAAAACTGCTGAAAATATTCAACGATTATATTAAAGCATGTTACATTTTGTTAAACATATAAACTTTTACAATATACAGGGTTCCTAGGAAAGACCGGATGCGGCCAATAACTTTTGAACCAAGACAGATATTGCAAAGAAAGTTAGATATTAGTATAGTAAAATGACTATGCACTATCAGATGAGATGAACAGCAGCGCTCCTGATGGCGAATTGAGGAAGTTAAAAATTTTATTTCGAAAAATAATAAAGATAGAGAAATATTTTCAATTAGAAAGTTGTAGAGCATCCTACAGTTAGTAAGCAAAACATACGGCTTACATGCACTATGTACACGTACTGCCACAAAGTAAGGTGTTCCGGATGTTTCAATGCATCGCTTTCAATTAATGCTTTCTAGAGCTTTAGAGGTTGGGTTGAAATTCTTCAAGGAGAGAAATCATGATCTCTCTCCTATAAGAATTTCAATTCAACCTTTAAAGTATCAGAAAGTATTAACTGAAAGTGATACATTGAAACTGTCAAAACACCTCACTTTATGGCAATATGTGTACATACTGCATGTGAGTGGTATATCTTTCCTTACTAACTGAAGGATAAACTTTACCCAAGGAAGTAAGGATCTGAGTTCATGTGACATAAATGATGCTCCTCTGTCTGAACGAATGTATGCCGGTGTTCCGAAGCGAGAGAGAAAACATTACTCAGGACATTCACTACTGTTGAAACAGATATCCTTACAAGGAAAAGCAAAAGGCAATCTTGAGAACTCGTCAACTATGGTAAGGAGGAAACAGTTCTTAGTCAAGGTCAGTAATGGCCCCTTGATGTCCAAGTTGAGTCTTTCAAAGGGTGAGGTCGCCTTTATTAGTTGGTCTTCATTTTTACAGAAGCGGGGTTTTACCTTGTTGCAGCAGGGACAGGCATTAGTCATTCTTTTAATATCATCCAACATGAAGGGCAAATTCTTAGCCTTGGTCTGGTGATATATTCGGGTTATACCAGGATGACATAGTTCCTTATGTAATTCCTTAAGATTTGTTTGCTGGTAGGTTGTAGCGATTATTCTGGACATAGTGTCTGCAGTTGTGTTTCGATTTCCTGGACTATAAATAATGTTGAATTTAAAGTTACTAACTCAATTATACTCATTAAATATTACTCATTGGGTTTTCTCATTCTGCGGGACTACTCTGATGAAGGGTTTTCCAGAAATTTCAAGTATAAAAAGAGACAGAAACATAACATCGTCATTACTCCTGATGAAGGACTGCTGCTGATGCGTCCGAAAGCTTGAGTGATCTTTTTCATTGCTATTTTACCAGTGTTTAACCTTTTTATGTATATAAATGTATATTATAGATACGAAGTTAATAACCATTAGTAGAATATTGCAATATTTGTAGCCATGTTAAAATACATAAAAGCATTGCAAACACTTGCACTTGGTATGGTGATTCCTTATAAAAATAATTACAACTAAAGATAGTTGCAGTAACCCCTCCCAGAAACATGGTCACGACCCTCAGGTTGGGAACCACTGGACTAGGATATGATAGGTCTAACTTATACAACATGGGCTTTCCATCCTAAAGTTACTGACTGAGATGCATAAGGACTTTGTGAGAATCTCTATATATACACAGTAATGACTTGGTTTTGTATATTGTGGTTAGTGTATTGTATGTGTGATAAGTTTTCTCTAAGCAGAAATATTTATTTTTAGTTATGTGACTGTGATAATGGTGCACATTGTGATCCAATCGTTGGCATTTGTTTATGTCCTGCTGGGTTTTCTGGAGAAAAATGTGATGGACGAAGTAAGTTGATAAGAAATATCTGTGTGAAAGAAAAGTTATATATATTAGGGTGGCTTATATTTTTGAAGTTTAAAATTTTGTCTCCCCCTGTTATTGTGTTTCAGTATGCCTAAAAGTAAATTGGGCCAAATATGAATTAAATTGAACAACATTCAGAGATAGCTCAAATAAGTTAAGGTTCTTCGTATAACAAAAACAAATGAAAAAAATATGAGTAGGCCTATTTAACATTATTCTTTTTTTAAAGAATGAAATCAATGGTTAATTGTAATTTTATCATTTCATTAGTTGTTTACCTTTGAAATGTTCTTGGTTTCAAGTTCTTAAGTGTCCGAGAAAAAAGTCTGCAGCTATTAATTTCATAAGAATCAGTATTTTTAAAAGTAAATGATTTTAAAATTAATTTGAAGTTTTTATTTAGTATGGAATTATTAATATTTCATTAGTATGGAAACAAGATCCATAAAATAAGTTCATCTACTTGGTTCTACTGTTTCTAAATTGACTAGCACAAAGCTGCCATCTTCATGGATAACTTTTGGTCTTTTCCTTCATCATATTAATTTGAAAGCAACTATCAAAAATCACCAATTACTGTAAAGGGAGTAGGAAAGTTTTGTCAGAAAGCTTGAATACCGATGCAAGACTTACAACACTGCCAACCAAAACTCAAAAGAATTTTTAAGGAACAGCAATTCCTTAAAAAGAACAGAAAAGCGCAAGCAGGTACACAGAAGGCCAAGGAGGATATTTTCATTTCCAAATTAAACAATTTTTTTGATGTTGCACTCAGTGTGATAGAAATACTAAAAACCATAACTTTTTACTTACATAACGAGAGAAAGGATGCATTATAGGTGTAGACAGCATTCTTGATAAAAAGGAACAGGTAGCATCCAACAGAGAAAAAACATGAAAGAGAATTGCAGGAGGAAAAGTTAACAAAAAATGCGACAAATGCTATATTAACATAACTGCTAACAATTGTGGATTGTCCATTCATCGGGAACATGTCATCGAACATTCATCAGGCAACCAATTGTCAGGCAAATGTACCAGACCTGCTAAAACATATATGTATACTATAACCTATTATAGAGGTACAATGAATTGTTTTAATTTCAATGAAAACTAAATTTTACAATCTTCTTGCATGCATGCACTCTGAATGATTACTGAAAGCTACCTCAGAAACCTGGCTATATTAGCATCATCTGACGATAGTATAGATGTTGAAAGTAGAAAAGAAGCAGTGGCAGTTTTACCATGCTTATCTTAAAATAAAAGAGGGTGCATCAACATCTTGACACCAGAACTTATATCAGCATGAGATCGAACGAAAGTGTTTGATTAGAAAGCAGTATTTGTCATCGCTAAAATTGCAAAGAGCTTTGCATTTAACATTGGCCTTGACCAAAAAACTGGCCATAAACAGAAACTCTATTCAAAGATTGAGAAGAAAACATTGAGCAGAACAATTTCCTCAGATCAAAACAGTTTCCTTTAATCATACACTGGTATGGAAAACTTCTACCAGAATTAAATGGGAAGTATAAGGTTGACCGCTTACCAGTTTTGGTTTCTGGAAAAGAAGTTTCTAAACTACTCACTGTTGCTAGAGTTTCATCTGGAACTGGAGAAGCCCAAGAAGCAGTCATTTTTGAAACTTTGCAATAATGGGGAATTACAAATGAGGTTCATGCAATGTGTTTTGACACAAGCTCAAATACCAGTAAAAACAATGTTCAGTTGTTAAACAGTGTGTTCTTGAAAAAAAGCTTGGAAAAGAGCTTCTGTACTTGCCATGTTGTCATCATATTATGAAGTTAATTATAAGGGCAATTTTTGAAGTATGCATAGGATCATCATCTGCTTCTGAAGTTCCACCTTTTAAACAATTTCAAGCATCTTGAGAGTTTATCAACGGAAAAATTCCAGACGGCAATAGATGATGAAATGGTTGCAGGATTTTTACTTGATGTCAAAGACACTATACTATGATTTTCTTATCAGCACTTAATCGAAGAAAAACGAGCGAGCAAGGAAGTGAAAGTACACTCAGCCAAGAAGTGATTGCAAAGAATTTCTTGAACTAGTTATAATTTTTCTTGGCGGAATTCATGTTAAATGTATGAGGTTTTTGGCAACAAGGGCTGTGCAACATTGGATGTCGTAAATTCTATGTTGTCTTAAGCTATGGATGGTTTGATCCCAGTTCAATCTTTCCATAAAAGAAGAGAATAGATTACATGACATACGCATGTTTGTTGTTTGAGTGTATGTTAAAGCCTGGAAAAGAGCTTCTATAGCATCTGATGCATCTTATAATGATTTTCGACTACTTGAAAATTTTTTAAACTACTCAGCGATACATTTGTCCATTTCCAAAGCTGCATCTAATGTTATCAAAGCACCTGTGGTACTTACCAGAAGACCTTATAGCATTATCTATTTTTAACAGTGATCTACCTCTTTTTACAAAAATGGCTGATGGTTAAAGCTATGCAAGAAGCAAAGCAACAAAATGAGCCTCCAAAACGTATCAGTATTGTTTTTAAGTCATTTCAAGGTGAACAACTTCATGAGTTCGTAATGAAAAGATCAATTTTACTGTTTAAGAAAATGGAATTTCCAGATGGATTTCTTCAAGTTGATCCAATTACATGGAGAAAATAGTCATGATTTCCAACAAGCTTTAAAAATTGTAAAAGCTACTGCAGTTGTAAATGACCATGCCGAACGTTGTATTGCTCTTATTCGTGAGTTTGATGGATTATTAACTGAAGATTAACCTCAGTTGCAGTTCTTACTGCAAGTCATTAGAGCAGAGACAAGCTTATCCGGATAGCCAAAAGCAATCTCTTATATATATCCAAGCTCATCCATGGCAGAACATGATTAGATTTTTATCCATGCTGCACACAATTAGCACATTGAGTATACGCCCCTCTTATGTGATATAAAACAAAGTTTAAATGTTTGCGATTGGGTAATTTAAATCACTGTTTTTATGCAAATTTCTAATTCCGTTTATTATGGGTGAAAAATGGTTATACATTAAAAGAATTTCTATAAAAATTTGTTGTATACTGTGCATGCCTGTATCTAGGGGGATCTCAAGGACCAGTCTCCCGCAAAACTATATTTGTAATAGGGTCGCAAAAATACTTATATGTATTTACTTATCAAACTTGTGAAAGGGGGAGGAAAAAAAACCTCTCAAACCTTGAAAAGTTATCAAAATTCTAACCATGAGATCTCATTTTGTAGACCACTAATTTGAGAGTGCTTTAAAGAAAAAATATTGAAACTATTTTCTTTAAAAAGGAGACATTATAAAAAGTTAAATTTTGATAGCAAAACTGCAAACAAAAACTTACAATGATCTCTGAAGGCAAAATTGTTATTTTCTCATTCATCATTGTATGGTGTATTTATATTTCTTTACAATAAAGGTGACACATCAGTATTCAACGTTATTTTGTAAAAAAAAATTTACCCCCCCCCATATTAAATCCTAACTGTGGCCTTGATACTGTGTATAGAGAAATTCACCTTATAATATTTTAGGGAAGCCACATTTGTAGTTAGTACAGTATCTATCGAAAGAAATACTGCTCAACCGAGGGAAAAAAATGGATTTTGAAGTGGATACAGTTCAGTACACTGAATCATATTCAAGTATTAAGAAAACTAATTAAAAGGAAGAAAAAGAGCAAATATAAACTTCCATTATGTGTGACATTCATTGACTACAAGGTTGGCTTTCAATTGTATCCAAACATCAGCAGTCATCGTCTCTTTGAAATCAGCAGACATTAAAGGTATGTACATTACTGTGGTTTTAAACATGTATAAAAATACAAATGTAAAATTTTAGTTACACAAGGATACTAAAGATACAAAAATTGATAAAAGTGTGAGGTAAAGGAAAATAAGATATCTCCAAAGCTTTTTACCTCAGTTTTTCAGGAAAATTTTCATATAATAAACTGGAATAACAAAGAAATAAAGCAAAATAAGGAATATTTAGATCTTTTGCTGAAGACATTTTTTCAACGGGTTCTTCAGAACTCCAAGACCAGTATAGGCTCTTTCAATTAGAAGTAGGGAAGTTGGATTTAAAGTGAATCTACAAGACACTGAACTGATGTACTGTTTCATGGAGAAAACAAAAATTCAGGTTGAGAGCCTTGAACTAGAAATTGGTGATTCATATATATTGTTTTATCCAAATGATGTTAGTGAAAGACAAGATTGTGAAGGAACTCAACTGATGTATTAAATTTAGCTAGAGTGCGTTCGGAAAAAACAGTTTGATCTTGAAGAGGGAAATTTCCTTCATGTCTAAAAAGAAGAGTCTTCAACCAGCTTGTATTACCAGTCCCCTCTTATCGATCAGAGACAAGAATCTAATGAAAACAGCAATATGGAAACTGTAAGCAATTATAGAAGCATGAAGAGGTGCATGCTCTCTCTCTTGTGTGTGTGGAATGAATAGAAGTTATCTAAGTATAAATACTTGGGTGAGAAAGCAAACAAGGGTTGGAACCTTATGTATGGCTTCACCTTGTTTGTCACAAAATGACCCTTGCTGTCCTTGTGCCATAAAAATGCAACCAAATAAATGTTGGTGACATCATTGTTAATATAAAAAATCAGTATATGGTAATGGGCTGAGCATATTACATGAAGAACTGACCAATGGTGGACAACCAAAATTCTCTTTGGATTCCAAAGGACCATCAAAGACCTAGGAAACAGCTTTAGGCTAGATGGATGAATGGAGTAGGAAAAGAAGTTGTGATGATATAAAAACAAATTACTCAAGATGAATTTGTGTGGAAAGCCCTTGGAGGCACCTTCATATCCAGCAGTAGATAGATAATATTTGAATATGATAATATGCAGGATTTGATAAATTACAGCAAACTGTACTCACCAGCAAAAATGGTCCTTACCTGACTCAATAAGAAAACTTAAGAACCTAGTAAGAAAAGATTTTCTACTCACATGCAAAAAATCTAGTCACTCAGTGGCGACTAGGGTTTGTCGAGCCTTGATATATATATATATATATATATATATATATATATGTGTGTGTGTGTGTATATATAGGAATATCAGCTTTTTATATTCATATCAATAATGCATGGTAAAGTTCAGTGATATTTGGACGAATATTTTTTTCTCATTATCCTGCTTTAATTTTTAAATATTTATATTCGTGAATCGTTAAAATTTCATGTTGATCTCCCTGTCCCAAATAGTTAATGCCTGTTTAATAATATATAATTCATATAGTAATTTATGCAGTATTGACAGAAAGCATTCATAATTTGTACAGCTTATTCCAATTCTTCCTATGCCTTTCTGTATGTATTCTGCATGATTTAGTGAAGAATATGAACACAATTTTTTAAATGGTAAATAAAGGTATTTTTAGATAGTTCTTTGGAAGTTACACTTCATAAGGTGAGGTTATTATAATAAATTTCAATTATAATTGAAAAAGTAGTAAAGCCCTACGGTAACATTTGAGGCAACACTTCCATCTACCATGCCATAAATCCTCATTCCATTTATACAATAGAGTATGTGGTCTTTTTCTGTTCAACATAGTATGGGGCTTGGTTCTCAGGTTTGGATTTCTTGGAAAACTGTAGGTCCTGGCACAGCATGACCTCAGCTATTCTTGCATTATAAAACATGAACAAAAAGTAGTAAAAATGTATAATCGTAATCTTTTCCAATACTAGTGGTTTAATGTGCACAGTACTCAACATTTGTTTAACAATTGATAAGAGACCACACGAGAACTGCTTGCAGGACCTGATCACTGCAAAGGTGTCCAAAGCCCATGTTTTGGGCCCCACAATTTTAGGGGCCCCCCAAAAAAGCCAAAATGTTATTTCATTTTTATATATGAATTTTTTACTTGAACCTTTCCCCAAAAAAATTGCCGAGCAGTAGCATTGCGAATTTGTTATTATAGTGTTACCTCCCAATAGGGGACACCTATGAAACAAGAAATTTTGTCCCTTAAATAGTTGTGCCTTCTTCGGAGGTGTATATGTTGATATATACATATACTACGGATCAGAGTAATCATCCCTTATTTGGAGGAATCCCTTACAATAGGTAACACTGTATTTACCTATCCAACTTATGATGGGACCAATTTTGCAATGTAACCCCCAAATGGGCTCAGCTCTCTACTGAGGGCATTTCCAAATTTTCTAGAGGACAAGGGCCCTGCAAAGGCATGATCGGGCCCTGACTGCTTGTATAACAATGTCTTAACCACATACCTTAAATAGCAAGAATAATTGCTGTTTCTTAAGTTTAATAATTTAACATCAAATTTATTTCATTTTAATCGTTGTATTTAATCATTTTACATGAAAATAAAATCCGAATGATAATAAAAGATAAATATATATACACAGATGCTAAACCAAAAAAGTAAAAGCCTTTTCATAAAATTTTATTTTATTTCATTAAATTTCTTTCTCATATAAAAGTTAATGAATTTCATTAGTTTATATATAAAAGGCAGTAAGAAGGATTAAGAATACAGCAATATAAATAAATAGAAATAAAAATGGCAGTTAACTAGAAAGAAATGCGAAAATATATATAAAACGAAGGGAGTAAATGAAAATTTAGAAGGATTAAAACCCCTAAACATGCAAGCCAAGTGTTTTGTGTTCCAAAACTATTGGTGTATATATAGAAATATGGCAAAACTGTCAAGGCATATTGTATTTATAATTAAATTATACAATCTTCGTATTTTTTAACTTTTACCATCAGTCACTTCCTGTTCTGTCCTTAGTTTTTTCCTCTCCTGCAAATATTTATATACAACCCCTGGCAAAAAGTATCCAACCACCTGTTTCTGCAATGGCACCACACACACAATTTTTTTATATTTTTTATATGTTTGCATTTTAAGAAATATAATGTGTAATGAATAATAACACATATCAAAGAATAGAAATATATATAAACTGAATTATATATTACAGTTTTGATGGTGAAAACTTTATAAGCACAATATTAATTGGAAGGAAAAAAGTATCTGATCACTAAATTTAATATTTCGTGAATCCTCCTATGGCATGAATGACAGCTTTTGTTCTATTCGGCATGAACTCTATGAGACGCCTACAATATTCTGGGGTAATTTCATCCCAACTTCCTCTCTTTGCTTGGTGCAATGCAATTGAATTCGTGAGTCTTCTCGAATTTATTTTCTTCTTCAAAATGTTCTACACATTTTCAGTGGAATTGATGTCCGAGCTGTTTTCAGGCCACGTCAGAACATTAATTGGATTGTATTCATTGTTTTGAAGACAGCTTTTCACTCCTCTGCTACAGTGGCATGATGCATTTTCATCTTGGAAAATAAAATCATTGGAATCCCTAAACCTTTCTTTGATGCTAGGAAGCAAGAAATGTTCCAAAATGGCAACGTAAGTTTCAGAATTTACAGTTGTCAGGATTATACATAGTTTCCCAACTCTATAGATCATCATGTAACCTCATACAGTAAATGATACAGGAAACTTTGCTTTAGTGTTTACACATTCTTTGCTGAATATTTCATTTGCTCTTCTCCAGATAAATGCACCGTTATCATCACCTGTCCCTAAACAAATATGTGATTTATCACTAAATATAATATTTGCCCATTTACTAATTCTCCATTTTACATATTCTTTCACCACTTTAAACAAAACTTTTTATGCTTAACTATTAAATAAGGTTTTGTTTCTGCTTTACAAAAGTGAAACCCTTTTGAATTCAATCGGTTTCTCACCATACATGGTAACTTAATTTTATACCGTGTCTAGACCATTAGGAATTCAGCTGATTGAAAGTGGAGCGACGTTTCTTTGTAGCATGATCATAAAACTTCCTACCCTCTCTTGGTAAGGTAGATGGCAGGCGACTGCTATGATGCAAGTTTCTCATGCTATGAGTCATGCAATACTTTTTCCACAGAACACATGCAGTACTTTGAGCACAATTAGCTAATTTTGCGACCTGTCTTTAAGAAAATCCATCTGGCAGTAGGTAAACAATTCTTATTTTTAAATCTGTTGAGCACTCTTTCTTGAAGCCATTTTTACACTACATGAACAAGCGTCGAAACCGATGTAAAGTTTAATGCTTGCTTTACCTGCTTTCTTATATTATCTGCGTGTGCACGTAGTTCTAAATTTGCATAAACATCATTTTTACGTGTTTGAACCTGTGATCCTATACTTTTTTCCAGCAAATATTATTGTTGTTTTCCTACTTGGAGTTGTATTATTTACACAAAAAAAAATAATTTATCATTTATAATAGTCAACTATCATCACATTTTGGTCATATATAAAAAAATATATTTGATTATTCACGCACAAGAATTTCTATTACATTCTTACTGTTGTGCTGTTTAATGCAGTGATCAAATACTTTTTGATAATTAGTGATGGGCGATTATGAGATGTTTCTACAATCGAAAGAATTGCAATTGAATCTGCAGTTATTATCGACGGACTTATCAAGATGCTCAATTATAATCACAAGTCAGAAGTTATCCCACTAATTTAGCTTGAAACAGTTGGTTGATAACATAGGGTACAAGGATCTTCATTCATCCATTTTTTTTGTACCACAAGCTGCTCTTATCACCATATATGTATATATCACCATCATCATCAACAACAACCATTTTCAGTCCACTGCAGAATAAAGTTGTATTATCCCATATACACATAGTATGGTGAAAGAAATATAGGAATCTGCCTTAAATTCACCACGTTGGCCAGACGTATTGACAAGCTGGACCTACAGTTTAATGAAGGTTTCAACAGCCGGTCTTACACTAAAGTGAGACTAGTGTCATCCCCCTCCCCTTACCTAGTGGCTACTACCAAGAGGGTTGCTTCAAAGCTGCACTCTCTTGAACTAATATTCTTGGCGGTGGATGGCTGTGGGATATATATATATATATATTCCTGGACCTTCCCAACTACCCCATAAAATATCAATCTTTGATTTACAGTTTCACTGGAGTTTAACTGACCATCAGATAGTATTAGTTCTTTCTCATCAGGTCACCTAGTCATCTAGTAATGATATGCAATTATGAGATTTTTTACAATTGAAAGGATCACAATCGATAGATATTTGTCCTCAGATAAACACGGATAAGACTGCTGATATGACCACAAATTGACTTAAATCTGTGTATTTACCTTTGCATAAGATACATTGTTTTCATGATTGTTGTTGTGTTTTCATTAAAATAACGGAATCTTCATTTAAAAATCCATAGTTTGGGATTTTTTTTTCTACTTAGCTTACAATAACGAATCAACAATCGCAAACCAGTTGCACATGCACATTGTCTTAATGGAATTAGGTTAAAAACCATGAAGTTTCGAGATGTTCAAACAATCAATTGAAATCCAGAGTCGAACTGAGGACCTCCATCGAAGCTCCTCAGTTCAACTCTGGGTCAGGGCAATGACTCATTTTCTTCTATATATAAAGCTCTAGTTTGATCTAATGACAAGGGTATCAAAAATGATTATTGATAGTAATTCCCCATGAAAAAAGAACATGCCCAGTGGCTTTGTGTTAACCTATTTGGCAATTATGTTAACCTATTTGGCAATTATGTTAACCTTACAAAACATAATACCATCTTATAAAACATCTTTCAATTGTTCATTGTTAATGAAAATTAGAATGTGCTTCAGTTCAATAATTAACTTTAAATAACCCCTTTGTGTTGGATTTTTCTAAATGAGATTTGTTTCCAAGTTTTACTGTTTAATTTCAGTATGCCCAGATGAATATTTTGGTCCTGAGTGCGATAAAATATGTCAGTGTAAACAAGAAACAACGAAAATGTGAGTATATTCTGTTAGTGTTTTTTTTTATTTCTTCTGAATTAGATAGTTAAATTCATAATAGCTTCTATTGTATTTGTGAAGGTTGAGAAACCTTACTTTTCTATTTAACCTTTACTTTTACATAAACGATGGACTTCCTGAAAATTATTTTCGTGGCACCACAAATTTCTAATAAATGAATTACATATATACACATACATAGAGTAGAACCTAGCTAAAGTGACCACCTTTGGGACTGGACTTCAATGGTCACTATAGACAACTGACTCTGGTATAGGCATAATTAAGTCCCAACCAGTTCTCTCTTATAAAAAACTGGTCACTTTATGCAGGTGGTCAATTTATAAAGGTGATCACTTTACCAGGTTCCACTGAAAGTGTATACATACAGTGACTCACAGAATTGTTCACATCAGTCCATGATTTATTTACATCAAGCCTCAAATTGAAGATTTTTAATGCAAAAAAGTATTTCTATGTGTCACTTGTTCAGTAATCTATGGGAAGTCATAACACATAATAAAAAACAAGATCGTTAGAAAAATACTTCATTTATCTTAATACAAAGGAAAAAGGATCTTGTGAACGAATTTGTGAGTTCTTTATTGGCAAGTATGGGAATTATGTTGGCTTGAATTTGTTCACCACACGTTACCGGTGATGTTTAATAGCTTCCTTAAAAAGTTGAAAAAAGTACTAAGTAAAATATTTAAAGAATTTTGTTTGTCATTTGCAAATTATTATAAAATGCAAACTTTGCCGAAAACAGTAAAGAAAGAAGTCATCTTAGCTTTCAAAAATGGTGACTCATATTGGAAAACAACAGAAAAATATAATTGTTCTGTAGGAATAATAATGAAAATTAAAAAATCAATAGAAGTAGTCGGACAAGAAGTAAGGAAAATTGCCCAGGACCTCAGAAAAATCTCTGAAGTCATAAAACACAGAATACTGAGATCCATTCTTTCTGGTGAATTTGAGAATGCTATATAGATCCAGCATAGGCTTCAGCCAATGAATAATTTGACAGTTAGTGCTGAGAATTATATGGCAAGCGTTACGTCAAGAAGGATTACATGGCAGAACGAAAGTGAAAAATCACTATCTGACAGTCCATCATATGTCTTTGCGCCTAAAATTTTGTCAAAATGTACAAAAATTATAGTGAAGAAATATAGGCCTGAGTAATTTGGTGAGGCAAAACTAAGATCAACAAATTTAACCTCGGTGGTAGGATTTGGGCATGGGGACGATCAAATGAACCTTTAACTTCAAGAATCACCTTACTCCTTGCAAAAAAATTTGGCGGAGGTGGTATCATGGTATAAGGTTGTATGGTAGTAAATGATGTAGGCTTGTTAGAGAGGATAGAGGGGTGCACGACAGTAAGAGATTATATAGGAATTGTGAGCCATAGCCTATTGGAAAGTATGGGGAAAATGGGGGGGGGGGAACAACATTTTTCAACAAGATAACGACCCCATGCATACAGCAAAGCTGGGGAAATCATGGCTATCGACTCAAGAGTTTGAAGTAATGAAGTAGCTACCCAAATCTCCAGACTAAACCCCATTGGGCATTTATGGGACACATGAACAAGATTAGTTAGTTGAACTGTTGGTCATCAAACAATGGGTTTGTTGAACAACAAGCCTTGCTGCTCGATTTGATGTATTTTTATCTTCAAGAAGGTAGTCTTTAATTTTTTTGTTTATTAAGAAGCCAACAACACTTGTTCTTCTAGTTTCTGTTCCTCTATAATAAAACAAATGTCCTCTTGTAAGTTCTACTAAATTTTCACCTTTCTTTTGACTTCACTGAGTCCTATAATGTCCTATTTGATCTTTTCAAGTTCTTCTTCCCATTACTGAAATTTTGCTTCAAAAGCAAGAGATCATCCATTATACGTAGCTAAGGTCAATAACAAATGACAGCCTGGGCCATTCCAGTGATTCTTAACACCTCCTGCTTTCATGCCACGCGGATCGCTACCTTGATCAGGAGCACTGGGAGACTAGGAGCCATGGGTTTTGGTGTGCCAGCATAGTGGAGAAATTAGCCATCATTTATTTCACCATGCTGGCTAGACAGGTTGGGGGAATTACCCCTTCCCTCCCATTCTGCCTTTTTATTCATGCAGCAAATATTAATTTGCTTCATAAATAAAAAGCCCGGCCCATACCACTTGAAAGCGGAGTAGCACACTAGGTTACTGGCCCGGCCGGTTCCATACATCATCACATATGTTCAGCTTCTGTGTCTCCTTTCAGTTAGATACCAGCAACCCTTTTGCAGGCCATATATATATATCTCGGTCAGTGGCATAGCATGGCTTCGAAAGTGGGCCCTCTCAGAGTATTCACCAACTCCCTTATTATTGGCTCCATGCCAAGCGCCCTTGTAGGTGAAATTGGAGATCCTTATCTCTTATCTGAGTGAGTTCAGTTATTAGAAGAAGGGGGAAAGGAATTCTTAAAGCTACTGTTTTTGTTTTTTTAATATAAAGTTAACCTAGTTTTGGGTAGTTTTTTTTAATAATTTTATTTAGGCAAGTGTCAATAACATTATACAGATCTTGATTTAGTCTGCAAAATGTAGAATCAAATTATGCTGAAACAGCTTAGAAATAAGTAGCTATACTGACTAGATAAGTATGACTATGAGAAGATATAATTAAATATGATTAACAGATAAACACTATCTTGAATAAGTGTTTTGATGCTTTCCAAGGCAGCATTGAGAAAAGACTAAAAAGTCTGACAAAGCTCATGCTGTCCAGATAGACAATTGGGGGGCATTACAAGGGCAGTAAGTTTATGTCCAACACAGCATGATTATGGATCTGTAAAAAGTACTAAGTAATTTTTAAAATACATAAAAGAATTGCAGGTTTAAGTTCAGACGGTAAAATATTCTAAAGCCGTGCCATGGGCCCAAAACTCCAATGCATGACAAAGTTTATCTGCGCATGGGAAGGTCTTAATAAATCCACGGCTTGGACACCATAAGTGTGTTAGGTAATGTTAGGTGCACTGTGTGCACACAAATTAAAAATTTACGTGCATGAATAAAATTTCATATTCAAAGTGCATCTATGTACCGCTAATATATATATATATACGTGGTGTGATTAGAAAGTTTTAAGACTGGGCTTGTAATTTTAAAATGGCAGTATTTACAGGCTATTTCGATAGATCTCCTTCAAAGTAGCACACACTGACTTCAACAATGTTTCCACTTTTGGAAACATTCCTGGAAACGTTTGTTCTTAAGTGTGTGAAAAACCTTTTCCGGATTTGCCTGAATATATTCAATTGAGTCAAATCTGTTCCCTTTCAGTGAAGTTTTCAATTTAAGAAACAGGTAGAAGTCAGCTAGGGCTATATCAGGGGAATAGGGGGGGGGGGCTTCAGAAGCACAGGAATTTGGAATTTGTCCAAAAATTCCGTGATCGAGAACGCACAATGCGTGAGTGTGTTGTCGTACTGGAGGACCCAATTCTTGTCTCGCCAGAATGCACGTCTTTTCTTCAGCACATTTTCGTGCAAATGCTGAAGGACACTTTTATAGTGTTCCTGGTTGACTGTCTACCCTTAGGAGCAAATTTGTCGTGCGCTATAGCCTTAGAATCGAAAAAAACACCAACATTGTCTTCGCATTTGACCGACTTTGTCATGCTTTTTTCAGTCATAGCAAACTTGGATTCTGCCACTACAATAATTGCACTTTCGTTTCTGGGTCATACCCATAAACCCATGATTTATCACCTGTAATTACGCTATTTAACGAATCTGGTTCAGTTTCAGAATGAATTTCGCAGATGTTTGATGCATGTTCAAATCTTCAGTTAAAACTGACTGAACCACGTAGAAACTTAAATTTTGGTCATAAGCCGTCTCTCTAATGGTAAGTCTATGGTCAAAATGCTCTAAATCGCAAACTTTCACAATTTTTCATTGGTTTTTGAAGTGGAAGGTCAGCCAGACTGGGCGTCATCTTCGATTGATTCCTGGCCATGTTTGAATCTGTTGAACCAGATAAAAAATTGACTGGCTCAGACATTTATCCCCAAAAAATGTTTCTAAAAGTTCGTAAGTTTTCAAAGTTGATTTCCTGGTTTTAAAACAAAATTTGACATGAACGTGTTGTTCCATGGTTTCATGCATTTTGTGAAACCAATAATCTGCCAATGACCAAAAACACGTCTTCATTCACTGGAATGCTGCTCTCTGCTAAACAAAGATATCGCGGTGATTTTTTTCAGGACATTTTAGGGACAAAACAAGCTTTCCCTTTGACACCTGCCAGCAAACCTATCCCATTTTATTAAGCAGTGGCGCCACCTGTCTTAAAACTTTCCAATCATACCGTGCATATTGGAAAATTGCATGGAAGAAAAGAACAAAAGACTGCCAATACTCAAACATGTGACCTTCCTATTACATGTAGGATGCCCTACCAACTGAGCTACAGTCTACACTCAACTTTTCTCTTACTAAGGCTTATATTACATACGAGGGGGGAAACATTTATATATTATGACTTGGACACTGTATACTGCAACAGGCTCACATGTTTGTGATTTTTCTAATTTATATATATTTAGACTTGTGAATTCCAGCTGCGATTTGCGTGAGTTCCATGATATGTGATACAGTGAAACCTGTCTAAGGCGGAAACTCACGGGACCGGAAAAAAATTCCATAGTATTTAGGTTCCACTTGTGAGGTTACATGCAAAATATATGCATAGTTAAATTCAGTGGTAAGAGATGATTGCATGTGCTATTTTTTTCTTTGTCTTTTCTTACCAAATTTAAGATTATATTTATTTTCCTTTTGATAAAAATATTTATTTTATCACTGCATTTTATTTTTATTAATTTTAATTTTTGCACTATTTTGTGGGTTTAGTAGTTACGATCAATATGATGCAAAATTTCATGCAAAATATATATGCTTATTTCATACAAAAAGTCTATTATGTAAGCTTAAATTGTAACGATAAAGTACCTCCCTTGTAAAGATAAGGATTCCCTTGTATAAAGATAATCTCTCTCTCTCTTGCGGTGGGTTTATCCATGAATTGATAAAGTCGATATGAGTGACTTTTCGTTCTGGTTAATAATGAACGTTTTTATTTAAGAAGTGGGTGGCACTGGCATACGTAAGAGGGGTCGATTATGATTGTAACCCCATTGCGATGAAATTGTATATAGTATACATGTAAATACAATGGAGTTGTAGCTCTGTAACCCCCCATTGTAAGCCTGTAACCCTCCCCTTATGAAGTTTCTGGGTATACCTATGGTGGGCGGATGGTGTGCAAAATGGTGGTCGGACAAGCGTAGGCAGAAAGTTCATAAGGGGGGGTTATAGGCTTAATGGGAGGGATTACAGAGCTACAACTCATATATTCCTATGTTAAATATACAAAATTTCATTGCGATGGGGGGTTACAACCCACAAAACCACCCCGTGGCTACGCCTATGCGGACAAGGGCATTCTATATCTGTAAAATGTCTTTTGTTCGTTATCCCCCACTTTGCTATTTGCATTGTATTACAACCCTGTTTGCTTTTTCTGCTGAGAAAATTTTCTTCCTGCCAGCGATTTTCCGCTTTATGCAGGCTTTTCTCTTTAACGGGATTAAATAGTGCTTTCCGCTTCCGCGTTAGACAGTTTCCGTAGCTAATGTTAACTACCATTGACTTTTGAAGGGACCGTAAAAAAATTCCGTGTTGAGCAAGTTTCCGCTTTATGTAGGTTCCGCCTAAGACAGTTTCCTCCGTATATATACATTTGTCATTCTTGGCAAAATAGGATACTTAGTATGTGTGTGTATATATATATATATCATCATCATCATATTCAACCATTATCTATCCACTGCTGGATGAAGGTCTCTCCAAATGCTTTCCACACAAGTCTATCCTGGGCCATTCGTTTCCACGTCACCCCAACCTGTTTTCTTATTTCATCCACCCATCTAGTTTGAGGACGTTTTCTAGGTCTTCGGTGGTCTCTTGGAATCCAGTTCAGAATTTCTGTTGTCCATCGTTGATCAGTTCTTCTTGCAATATGCCCAGCCCATCGCCATTTCAGCCCTTTTACTTTAACAATGATGTCCTCTACTCTAGTTTGCTCTCTCACCCAAGTGTTTCTTTTTCGATCTCTCCTAGTTATTCCAAGCATGCACCTCTCCATGCTCCTTTGCGTTGTCTGTAACTTTCGTATTGCTCCAACTGTTAGACTCCATGTCTCTGATCCATAAGAGAGGACTGGCAATACACACTGGTTGAAGACCTTTCTTTTTAGACACAAAGGCAATTTCCCCTTCAGGATAAAACTGTTTCTTCCAAATGCACTCCAGCCAAGTTTAATACGTCTGTTGAGTTCTTTCATAATGTTGCCATCCATTGAAATCAGCTGGCCAAGGTAAATATATGAATCAGCAATTTCTAGCTCAATGTTGTCAACTTGTATTTTTGTTTCCTCTACAAAATTATTGAACATGATCTTAGTTTTTTGTAGGTTCATCTTGAGTCCAACTTCTTTACTTCTAGTTGAGAGCTCCTGTACCATGTCTTGGAGTTCTGATGGGTTCGTTGAAAAAATAACAATGTCATCAGCAAACCGCAAATGATTTAAATATTCACCATTTATTTTTATTCCCTTGTTATTCCAATTTATCAGCTGAAAAATCATCTGTAAAGCTGAAGTAAAAAGTTTTGGAGAAATGGTATCTCCCTGCCTCACACCTTTACCAATTTTGATAGTTTTGGTATCTTTATGTAACCGAAATTTTGCACTTGCATTTTTATACACACGTTTCACCATGTCAATGTACACATCCTCAATGTCTGTTGATCTTAAAGAGTTGATGACTGCTGATGTTTTAATAGAGTCAAAGGCCTTCTCATAGTCAATAAATGCAACACACAATGGAAGTTCATATTCATGTGTTCTTTCAATTAATTCTCTTAATACTTGAATATGGTCCACTGTACTGAATCCACTTCGAAATCCAGCTTGTTCTCTTGGTTGAGCTGCATCTAATTTTTTCTGCAGGCGATGTGTTAGCACTTTTGTGAAGATTTTATAAATAGCAGGTAACAAGCTAATTGGTCGGTAATTTTTCAAATCCTCTTTATCACCTTTTTTATGCAAAAGAATTACTGTTGCAGAATCCCATTGGTTTGGTATGTTACCGCTGTTAAGACATTTGGTAAAGAATTTTGCAAGTATGTCTTCTACATATTCTCCAGCTTCTTTTAGGATATCTAATGTAATACCATCATCGCCAGGGGCTCTTCCTTTCTTCATACTTTTTATTGCAAATGAAACTTCTTCTTTTAAGATTTTAGGAGCTGTTCCTTCGACTATTTCAGTGTCTTCGTTTAATCCACTGTTACTTTCATATAGTTTTTTGTAGAATTCTTCAACTCTTCTAAGTATTTCTTCCCTATTTCTTGTTACGGTGCCATCCTCTCCTTTTAATGCAATGATGTGTTTCTTCCCAACAGATAAACTTCCTTTAACAACCCTAAGGCTCTTGTTATTTTCAATGGCCTTCCTTACTAACTCACAATTGAATTTTCTTATGTCTTCTTTCATGCTTTTGCGCAGAGTTTTACAAAGTTCTATGTACTCAATCCTGGAACTGGTATTTCGATTGTCCACCTTCATATCTCTTCGCCTTTTCATGAGCTGTTTCGTCTTCTCAGATAATTTGCTATTGTGCTTTTTACAGGTTACACCACCAATTTCCCCAGCAGTTTCAACTATTGTCTTAACAATGTTTTCATTTGCTTCTGAGATATCACTTTCATCAATAAGTCCTTCCAGTGCAGAAAAGCGATTTTTTAATTCCAACTTGAATGCCTCGGTATTTACTTTCAGTTTCATTAAATCCACCCTCTTACTTACTTGTTTCCTAATGAGCTTCTGTCGTTCTAATTTAGTATTTAAGTGCACTTTACATCTCACCATTCGATGATCACTTCCAGTATTAAATCTGTTCAGTACACTGCAATCTTCAATAATTGATTTCTTGTTTGCCAGGATATAGTCAATTTCACTAGTTCCCCCATTTGGGTGTTTCCATGTCCATTTTCTTTGCGGTTTCTTCTTAAAAAATGAATTCATGATGCTAAGGTTTTCAGCTTCTGCAAATTCGATGAGTTGATCGCCACGTTCATTCCTTTCCCCATATCCGTATTTACCAACCGATGTCTCTCCTTGTTCCTGTTGTCCAATTCTTGCATTGAAATCCCCCATGATGAGCTTGATATGTTGTTTCCCTTTGGTGTGTAACTCTTTGATTTCTTCATAAAATTCTTCAACCTCTTCGTCGGTATGGCTTGATGTTGGTGCATATACCTGTACTATTTGAAGTTGGTATCGCTGGGTTAGTTGAACAACGAGCCTCGCTGCTCGATCTGATGTACTTTCAACTTCCAGAAGACAGTCTTTAATTCTTTTGTTGATTAAGAAGCCAACACCACTTGTTCTTCCAGTTTCCGTTCCTCTATAATAAAACAAATGTCCACTTTTAAGTTCCACCAACTCTTCACCTTTTCTTCTAACTTCACTGAGTCCTACAATGTCCCATTTGATCTTGTCAAGTTCTTCTTCCAATTCCTGAAGTTTTGCTTCAGAAGCAAGGGATCGTCCATTATACGTTGCCAAGGTCAATAACAAACGGCAGCCTGGGCCATTCCAGTGATTCTTAGCACCCCCTGCTTTCATGCCACACTGACCGCTGCCTTGATCAGGAGCACTCCAGCACCTGGAGACTAGGGGCCATGGTTTCTGGTGTGTCAACATAATGGAGGAATTAGCCATAATTTCACCACGCTGGCTAGACGGGTTGGTGAATTAGCCCTCCCCTTCCGCCTTTCTATCCGTGCAGCAAATATTAATTTGCCACATAAATAGAAAGCTCAGCCTGCACCACTTGAAGGCGGGGTAGGACACTAGGTTACTGGCCTGGCCGGTTCCACACATCGTCACATACGTTCAGCGTGTGGGTCTCCTTCCAGTTAGATACCAGCAACCCTTTTGCAGGCCTTAATTCTTATATATATATCGGATTTTCACCAAAATTGGTATACTGGCTATTCAAAGGATGCGGAAAAGGAATCTGCAAAAATATTTACTTCAAAAACGTTCGCTATGGGGCGCTTTTTAGCGCAATACTGCAAAAGCGAGCTCTGAAATGACCAACACACAACAGGAATGACATTTTTAACATTTAGTAACACCCTATTACTTTGAGATGATTGTTTTCTACTATTATATTAGCATGTTAATCTAGCCTTCTCCAGAATCATCTAAAATCGATATTTGCCAAAGCTATGCACTCTGTTTCCAGGTTAAGGAACATCAGGTGTACTTTAGAAAACAAAAAGTGTCAAAATTGTCTGTTGCACACCATTATTAGATTTCTGACCATAAATTCAATTTTGATCAAGCTAAATTAATTTTTAAGCTATCTTCACCAGCGGACTTAAATTTCCTTTAAGCCTTTTTAGTCTAACGAAACTTTGTGTTATTGGCTGCTATGGCCAATATTTGTCTTATGTGCACTCCTGGTTTCTCAATATTAATTTATTACTTAATGTATTTACTTACTTTTTAATACTTTTTGTCCTTTTTTCTTCATTTAATTTCCTTCCTTGGCTTTGTTTTTTGCCACAAAAGTGCATCAGCTCACACACAACTCCCATAACCTGTTGTACCAGCATCCTGGATAATTCTTATGTTTACTTCAAGTCCAAGGCCTTAGACAAAACTGCCAAAAAAGTTTAAAGTTAAAACAAATCATTTGAATTGTTCCAATTGTATTCTATTATTTCGTAAGTGTATCACACAGTGAAGTCGTTCTTCAACATGATTAAGTGTTGTTTGCGTGTTTCCCTTTATTTGTAGTTGTCACCCATGGACTGGTCACTGTGAATGTTTACCAGGTTGGACAGGAGATTTTTGCAGCAGACCTTGTCCTCCAATGACTTATGGCGAAAATTGTCAATTATCTTGTGACTGCTATAATGGAGCTTTGTGTGATTCAGTGAATGGAACTTGTATTTGTGAACCAGGTTACATTGGAACAAAGTAAGAAACATCTTAATTGTGTGTTTGTATTCAATAGATAAGTTTTTTTTTTCTGAGAAATCCAAAATGTGTGGCCTTAAATAGAAAATATGCACAACATAAATTTTCTTACAAAATTAAGACTACTCTTCTCTGTTTCTTCTATCTCCTCTACTAAAAGAAGGTAGTTTCATTCCATTTCCTACATTTTTAAGGGAAATTAAAAATATGTATATGTTTATATATATAATTCTAGATCTTTTCTTTTTATTTTCATGTGTAATTTTTTTCCCCTTTAAGTAGTTGTTTAATTTGTATGAGCAAAAGATGCAGAATAAAATCTGGTTGTCTACTGATCTTGAAAAGTAATGGAAATTTTTTCTGACTAGAAAATCAGAAATTTGAAGTGCAAGGGTCTAAGCCATGGAAATTTGAAATTCATTGTTATAATAAATAGCTTATTAAAATAATTTTAATAAATTAAACTTTTTGTACTGCATTGTGGTTTATTAGTATTAGCTCTTAAAAAGTGAGCATTTACAGGACCCCTTATGGTACCTGTGCAAAATAGTGCATATAAAAAAAATTTCGTTTTTATTTTATTTAAATGCTTGTTTACTAAAGGTATGCACACAAAGGCCTTTTACATTGAAGCCTGCCCCCCACCCCTAAAGGTAGAAACCTGTTTTTCTCATAAGATGGTATGAGATGGAAAAAGGAAGCAGGAAATACAGGGTCTTTTATAATTAAAGTTCCACTTTGAAATGGCCATAAAATGAAAACTACTGGACCAAATGTTATCAAACTTGGTAATAACTTACAAGTGGTCATGGGATTTTATTTTCCGCAAAAAAAAAAAAAATAATAATAAAATAAAGTAAAAAAAAAAATAAAAATAGAAGTTCAAAAATCACCACCACCGGGAATGGCACTGTAATCAATATTGTTAAACGAAATAAAAAAAATGAAGACATTGGTTTAAAACGTTTTTAATCGTTTCTAAAACGAAACTTTGTGGGGTTATGCAAATTGTTTATGGTGATAACATAAACAATTTGGCGGAATTGAAAGATGCGATACACCGACATGTCCGCAACATTCCTCCTGATATGCTAAGAGCTGCTGTTGAGAACGCAGTAATGCGATTTAACTTGCTTTCAGAAAATGGTGGACGCCACATTCAACATGCTTTGTAACACGTTTTAGAAACGATTAAAAACGTTTTAAAACGATGTCTTCATGTCTTATTTCGTTTAACAATATTACATACAGTGCCATTTCCGCTGGTGGTGATTTTTGAACATTTTTTTTTTTGACAGAAAATAAAATCCCATGACCTCCTGTAAGCTATTACCAAGTTTGATAACATTTGGTCCAGTAGTTTTCATTTTATGGCCATTTCAAAGTGGAACTTTAATTATAAAGACCCTGTATAATCCCCAACTTTGGGTCAGATTGCTTAGGCGTTTAGATCCCCTGCTGCTCTGTCTGCACATGTGTCATGAAAGGACTACCTTAGGGGATAATGGAAATGATGTTTAAATGCAAGTAACCAGAATTGGATGATATATTATCTTATATATATAATATACTGGTGTGCAAAAGTTAAAGGTTGGATGGAAAAAGTAACATAACAGCGGAACGAACAGGCAGAACTGACCGAAAGACCAATCAGGAGACTGCCTAGGGTCCTACACGGTAGGGCATTTGCGTATACGCATCATGATGTAATGTGGGCGTGTGGGTAGGGTATAAAACGCAAGGATGGTGTACATGCAGAATTTCAGTGGAAACTATTACTCAGTGTACATCGGTTTGAACAACGGCGAGTTGCTGTAGCAGTGTAAGATATCCAATGGACAACATCTGGATGATTTTACTCGAGGTGGAAGTGTGATGAGTGTTTCCAAGGAGCTCATAATCGCACACAGCATCGTGTCACGAGTGTGGGCGGCATTTCAAATGACAGGAACAGCTGTCCGACGATTTGGTTTAGTGGTGATTGTCCACGAGCAACCATGGCAAGGGAGGACCGGTATCTTGTTCTACAGGCGAGGAGAGATTGACTTCTGACAGCGGATTAAATTGCAAGCTGCATGCTACGCACTACTGAATGGCTGCTATCGCATTTTACCATGGCTAGGAGACTGCACACAATCAATTTATTTGCTCAGCAACCAGTACGGTATGTGCCATTGACTCTTACCCACCGGGGACTGTGTTTTCTGTAGTGCCAGGAACACAAGGAATGGGGAGCTCAGAAAAGGAGTCGAGTGCTGTTTACGGATGATAGTCGATTTAGTCTCATTAGCGATTCTGGATGTCTATACATCTGAAGGGAGCAGGGAACACATAATCATCCCGCCAACATAGTCGAAAGGGACTGGTTTGGAGGTGGTGGAGTTCTCGTTTGGGGAGGCATAATACTTGGTGGCCATACGGAGCTCCATATCTTCTAAAGAAGTTCAGTCACTGGTGACCGCTATTGTCCTGAAGTTCTCTTTCCTTATGTCCGTCTTTTCTGGGATACCTTGGGCCCAAAATTTTTCTTTATTGATGATGATGATTCTAAATTTCATCATACAGTGTCGGTCACTTAGTTAGTAGAGAGTGAAGATATTCATCGTATGGAATGGCCCGCACGGTCTCCGGACCTGAATCTAATAGAACACATGTATGATGTTCATGAGAGACGCCTGGCAGCATGTTGCCATCTGCCAGCAATGATTCCGCAGCTGCGACTGGCCCTACAAAAGAAATGAGCTGTAATACCTCAAGAGCTCGTCGACAACCTCATACTGAGCATGAACAGACAGTGTACATCCTGCATCGCAGTCAAGGGTGATCATATCCCCTACTGAAAACTATGTTTTTCTTGCCTGCTGCTTGTAACATGGACATTTCTGTCTTCTGTCCTCCTGTGCTGAAAGCCCACTTTTGAATAAAAGTCTTTTGTATCCTTTGGATTCCTTTCTTGGTCAGTTCGTTCACCGTTTCCATAATCTTACATCTTGGAAATATTATGGTATGCTTTGTACCCATTTGAAACACTAGGGTGCGGCGTTACGTGCAAAAAACTGTCCCGCTCTTAGTTTTTACACAGCAGTGTATATAGACAAAATATTTCGTACCAGACAACAAACACTTAGACTGTTTTACAGCTAACAACATACACAAACCAGCTAGACAGACATTGGCTACGATTTTATATTTGTAAGATATTATTACCTTTCGCAGGTATAACACAATTGCCAAATAATGGTCAACACATAAAGCCACTGGGGCGAGTTTTCATGGGGGAGTTTATTGTTATTTAATAAGAACCTGGTTCGAATCCAGGATGAGTATGGTGCTTCTTTTTCTCCTAAACAAAAACAGCTCTAGTTTGAGTTTATTTCTATGTGGGTGTCGAAAATTAAGTAAAAATTTTACATTTGCTCATTAAGTCTGTGAAACGTCATTTCTGCTATTCCATAAACCCATGGGAAGGTCCTTCCATGATACGGGAGAGGATAACACGAAAGGATACAACGAGAGGATAAGCAGGGGATCTAGATGCTCGTGATTACTTGTGCAGCATCTTAACTCAGCCAACATACTATTTTGCCATTACAGTGAGACAATTTCTTAATTAAAACTGTCTTCAATGGATTGAACAGGGTAATGGTAGGTCATTATCCTGTGTAATCCGTTAGGTGTTACCCTATTCAGGGTAATGGTAGGCCATTTCTTTAGGCACCCAGATTACTCAATCTTGTGCTGTTGGATTTTTTTTTGGGAGGGACTATGAAGCAAATTGTCTATGAGTATCATGAACACGAGAAGAGCATGTATTAAGGATAAATGTTACCTCAAACCAACTTCACTATAATCCAGATGTTTTAAAGAGCCCCCAAGCATGTTGGGCTTGATACAACTGCTTGCATGCAAATCAGAGAACATTGGGTGACAAATCATGGAATGACAAATTGTGTAAATGTGTTTAAATAATTAAAAAAAGTTAATTATCTAAATTTACCTGTTATAGTAATTATTTAAAGAAACCCATTCTGCACTTTGCAGCATAATTGGTCCCATAATTGCACTATGTTCAAGTATTAATAAAAATAAGAGATGGAAGTATGAAACGTTTACCAATTTGTAAAGCATTTTAAGTCATTTTCTAATATTGCAAAAAATTTGCATCTTTAATAATAGGGTCAGATTTTGTGCTAGGACTAGAAAAGAACAGCCTTTTTTTTAAGACTAAGTTTATTATACTTGCTCTCTTACTTCGGCTGATTTTTTAGCAAAAGCACTCAGATCCATTATTTTGGCTAGAAGAGGGGGAAGAATTATGATAGTATCCATACTAGTCTCTAAGATAGATGAAATTAACCATTAGAGTATGACATTGAAAGAATGTGCAATAAAAAGTGTCACTATTTGAAATGAAGTATTCTGGTCATGACTATTGGTGGTTTTTCTTTGATAACTTGAGCCATAGCTTCCACTCTTTTTGTTTGAATAATATAATGGTATATTAAATGTTTTGTGGGCTACTTGAGTTCTCATTAATTTTTAGGACTAGCTTAAACTAAAAGAGTACTTTTTTTAACGAGAAGATTTAAATGCAATATCTCCACACACATCTTCCAGAATTATAATCTAATTCACTTTTTATGTACTGTTTCGAAATGTTTCTTACAGTTTTTGCACATTTTTGATTCAATATCAATATTTTTATAGTTGTGAAAATAAATGCCCTATGAATAAATACGGCCGCAATTGTAGTAACAACTGTACTTGTGAAAATGGTGCTGTATGCTCTCATACTTCAGGCTTTTGTACTTGTTTACCAGGTTTGTTTTATACTTAGTATGTCTGTTAAATTATATCTTTTACAACCACTGATTACCAACTGCAGTACTACTGTAATTATAATTATCTATTTTTATTCTTATGTTTCATGTTAAAACAAGAATTTTTTTTCTATCAAATATCTTTAACAGTACATGTTACTATAGTGATAGCAAAAACAACCAGCTGCATAGCAATTCAAAAATTATGGGATGAATTCAAGTAGATTTAAAGATGATCGTGTAATGTGGCCTTAAAGAAAATGTGTTCTGGTAGTCAATGAGAAGGGGAGCTTGAGTCCATAAGCCTCCCTTTCCTACACCACTTAAAAAAAAAACATTGTTAAACTCTTCCGTTGTCTTCATGTATTAGTAGGGTGGTCACATAATACATATTTAGTATATTACACATAAAACCTAAAAACCCACACAAATCTAATAGGCTCTTAGATAATTTCTTGTTTTTAGTTTTCAATGATTTAATAAAAAATTTTATCTAACATTTATACTATTCCTATATCTAATTTATATTAAAGGTCCATTATCAACATCTAATTTGTTGATTTTATAAATGTCTGAATTTGAAATTTTCAGTTAACTTTAATACTATGAAAATGTTATTTTAAAAGTATTTGTGCATGAATATCAGAGGCATATGTTCTAGGTGCATATTATGTATACTTACAGAATGGATATATTCTGGGTATTGAATTGAATCCAAGCCAAATCAATTTTTGAGGTAACGATAGGTAGTTTTTCAGATATTAAATTGCTCACTTAATTTATTTGTTTTAACTTACTTCATTACCACCAGATGGCATCAGTCAACCATTCATTCTCAGATGATCCAAAAAATTTAGTTTTCCAGGAACCACAAAAGTAACACCCATCTCTGAGGAAGATTCAAAAAACAATTGAAGCTCAATAAAATATTGTCAGTTGTGTAATTTTCAGATTATTGATTATGTACCATGCTGTGTGTTGTTGTTTTTTTTGTAAGAATTGTAAAATCAAATTTTATTTTAGGCTGGGAAGGCCTTAGTTGTAATTTGCCATGTCCACTTGGCACATTCGGTGTGTCGTGTCAAAATAAATGCCAGTGCGAAAATGATGGTGCTTGTAATCCTGTAACTGGAGATTGTACTTGTCCAGCTGGATATACTGGCGATCAATGTAAAGATAAATGCAAACTCACAATTTCTGGGGTACGTTCAACTTACTTGATGTTTTATATACATTATATATTAGCGCACTATTCCCACAAAAATATGTAGGTTTTCTTAAAAGGAGCTGTGAGAAGAATGAAGAGAATAATATGCAAACCAGTAAGTCATAACAATGCAGTAAATATCGGAGGTATTACTAACTGCTAGCATGAGTTGATATCATCGGTGCCGACGGCATAAAAATATTGGGAGAAACAGTATACCAGTATAGGACATTTTGTTTGAAGTTGGAGAGGCATATGGAACCTTAATACCAACATTGCAGGGATGAGTCCCCCCCACTAATGGGGCCGTGGTTGATATAGAGCTGTTTCATTTCATGATTATCAAACACCAAACAGACTCTTCACACATCACCCAATCTACAACTAACTGTACACTTTTTCAAAAATAAAAATAAAATAAAAAATAATATATATATATTTAGAATTTAACAAAAACTGTATTTGTATTTAATATATATAAACTGTATTTAATATATAAACTGTATTTAATATATATAAACTGTATTTAATATGTTTGGGTTAATTAATTTTAAAATATTTGTAATTATTCCAGCCTTATGGTGGTGGTGTGTGGTGATAATGCATTCATCTATTGTTCTATTAACTTGGATTCAATGTGATGTTACCCTGCAGCAGCGTAGTGTGGTAACGCATTCACCTAATGTGCCGTTAACCCGGGTTCGACATCCAACGGTGCAAAGAACGCTTACTCAGAGATCTCATAAAGATCGCACTGCTCACTGTAGTCCGGGGTTTGGTTCCCTAGGCCTTAAGAGGTTCGGATTCCTCGGAAAACAGTAGGTCCCGGCGCAGCATGACCACTGTAGTCTTTGAGCCGTAAAACCACAAACAAACCAAACCAAAATCGGTATGATGCTAACAGAGAACACATGCCTTTTTTCACTGCCATTTTCCTCCATTGGTCAGCAGCTCTTTTACAGTGTGTCCAAGAACTTTTTCTCATGTCAAAAATTGTACAAGCTTGTGACTTCCGATTTTTCTTTCAAAAAATATACAGAACAATATTTAGAAGGATCATCCTTGAAATCTACAAAATAGCAAGTACCTCCCGATGACTCCTTAGGGAAAGGTCCGCATAAATCAACATGAATTAGTTCACCAGCTTCTTTGCGCTATCAGTTCGAATGCCAAAACTAAGCTTGTGCTGTTTGCCAAACTTACACGCTTTGCAGAACTCTTCATGGGTGACATTTTCTCTGAACATATCACTTATTCTGGTGACCTAACCTCTCATGCTAAATTTGCAAAGAATCATAACATTTACAGCAGCAGCTATCTCAGGAGTTTTTGCACGCATGTATAAATAAATTAAGCCTTTTTCTTAATGTCCTACAATAAATAGTTTCTCCTTCTTAGAAATCTCTAAATGATTTCTGTCCATCAGGCTTATATAACCTTTACCAGTTGAAGTAACCAAGGAGAACAAGTTCTTTGAAATTTCTGGCACTAGCAAAACATTATGTAATTCCTACATCATGCACTTATCTCAAACTTCAGCTGCAACTGAAATAGTAAACCTTTTCTTTTAGCTAACAAGACTTGTCTATTATCCGCACATTTCACGGACACAGTGCTGTTTTGAATTCTCCGTATGTAACAAACCACTCTGTTTCGTTATGTGTTGTGTAGCTCTGGAATCTGCTATCCAGCTTTCTTTCTCTGACACAACAGTAAAACAATTTCTTCGACAAATGCAGCACTCAGGAATTTCTTTTTGGTTTCCCAGTTATGAACTTCCGTGATTTTATTAGAACAATTTTACCGAAAGTGTCCTTGTTCCTTGCACATATGGCAAACAACGTCCTTGATTTTCTGTTTGTTAACGAGAGGTCTGTTACCATGTTTCATATTACTGACATGTTTTAATCCTTCCTTCCTTAGATTTAACTCCTACCAGTGCAATTGAATCACATAGATTTACATGTTCCAGCATTTTAGTTTCCAGATTTCAAAATCTTTCTATCAGGTTCTTGCTTGTTTGAAATGCTTTTGGAGTTGAATTCCATGTGTTTACAAATTCAATATACTGTTCTGGTAAAGAGTCTGGGAATTTAAAACGTAGTATGGAATCAAGAAATTTCATGTTACTTTTTATCATTTCATCACAAGTGCCGTTAGCAGTGGGTACAGAGGGATCCATCCCCCAATGTTGTTTTTAGGGTTCCATGTCCCTCCCCTAATTTCAAACAAAAATTTTATAATAGGTAACGTCTTTCAAAATTTAAAATATTCATTTTTTTTTTTAATCGAAGTAGTGTGGTTATATTTTTCAGCATAGTGCATTCAGTACAAAATACAATTTTCCTCCTGGGGGGTGGGGGTGGTTAAAGATCAGAAGGACACACGCTTGTGATAAGATCATGTATGTCACCCTCACACTCCACCCCAGCATTAGAAAAAATTGTAACAAATTTATGCCTTTCTTTACTTTCTGGAAGCCTTGGAATGACATCATGGTGTAACCAAGGGGTGCGTTTAGGTGTCTACAAGCCCCGTTTTTGAGATTTAATTTAGGATTTTTTGATACCTGTAAGTTTATGAATATTTTCTTTTATTCAATCTTACATCACTACAGATTAAAAAAGTAAAAATCATCATGGAATCATTATTTTGCTTGACCCCCACCCCTCATCCCCTATTCACCAAATGTTTAAAATTTCAAATGGCAACCCCTACTTTGGATATATTGTTTTAAAGAGCGTTAAAACTGTTATTGTTGTACTGAAGAAAAATTGAAATTGACTAGTGCTTTCGTGAGAAAGAGGAAAAATAACATTATTATTTTCACCTATTCAAATTTGCTAGGGAACACACTGTCACTTACTCTTGGAATGAAAGATGAAAGTACTTTCACTAGCATCTTTGAATAGGTGAAAATGATGCTTTTATTTTAGTTCTTGCTTACAAACACATGCAGCGATTTCGAGTTTTCTCCAATCCATCAATATCACTTTTTATGCCCTTCAGAAAGAATATATCACAAAGTAGGGATTGCCATTTGAAATTTTAAACTTGGGGTGACCGGGGTGGGTCGAACAAATAATTTACTGTATGATGACTTTGAACTTCCCCCTTGAAAATAAAATTGATGTGTCTGAACGTTTTTTGAAGAATCCTTTTTAACTACTTGAAAATCCGTCTATTTCGCTTTCAATGCGCCACCTTGTTTACATTATATACATTACTTTGATATATACTTTCTTTATATATTAGTTTTAATGAGCATTATTGTCTTTTTCAAAATGCACTTTGTCATTTATTTGATGTAATTATACCTCTTGTTTCATTGTATTATATAGCTCTCTTTTCTGCATGGCAGCGTTTTCATTGACGTGTTATTATTTAAACTTTCAAACGGAATGTTTTTAATAACGTTACAACTAAAACTATAGTTTCTTTATTTTAATTTTGCAAGCTCAAGGACTATTTTTGCTCGGTAAGCTCATTATCAATGACAAATTAAAGGGACTGTCTACACCATCACTATTAGCATAATAAATACGCAATTTATTAAGGAGCATTGCATGTGAAAATGAAACTAGTAATGCAACTACAATATTAATTTTATGGTAAAGTGAACGTTATCAAGCAGAAGTACATTTAAATTAAACACTGCTTTGTTGTTGTCTGTTATCTCTGTAAAGAGTTGTTAACAATACCTTAACCAGAAATTTTTACAGAGAAGGCAAAAAATTTTTACGTCGCTAATGAATAAATATTGGTAACAAAAACATTTTGGAAGGAGGGGGTGGGTCCTGGTTCAGGCCCGTAGCTAGACCCTTGTTACATGAGGGACTCTGAAAGTTACAGGAGTTCTCAGAAAGCTACAGAGGGGGCTTAAAATTCGTAAATGTTTTGATGTATTTTATTAATATATTTAATAACATAAATATCTAAGTAGGCTATTATATTTAACATCAATGAATAAATTTCTTAACTTAAATTTTGCATTAAAAACTTATAAATTTTAGTATACCTCTTTAAATTCCCCTATCCTTACGATAAAGATATGAAGACTCAAACTTGAAAAAAAAAAAACATATGCTCAAGATCTACCGTAGAAAGCTATTTTGAATACATTTTTAACGTCAAAGAACAATTTCCATTATCATGTACAATTTCGTACAAAACAAAAAATTTAAAATAAAAGTCTACAATATTTGATTTTGAGAAAAAATATTTTCCAGGGGGGCTGACTACATTTCCAGGAGGAGGGGGCTCAGCCCCCTATAGCCCCAGCCTAGCTACGTCTCTGCCCTGGTTAACAAGCTGCCTTTCACTGGTATACTGTCCCCCCAATATTTTTATGCCGTTGGCATCCATGCATTTCATCATTAACCTCAATCCACGAGCATTGCAACTTTGAAACATTTTCAGCAATACTGCCGATTTAGGTCCTGCTTATGAGAGAAAAATTCTTTCAGGGCACGAAACTGTTTTTCTTTCCCTTTCTGCTCAAAAAATCTATGCAAACTATTCCAAATTTCATTAACTGTTCGAAAAATTTTAACTAATTTTGCTACTGGTTCACTTAGCTACTTCCGACAATGTTAAGAGTCATATATCTTGCATTCTTGAAGAAGTTCTTTGCTATTTTGTATGTATTCTTTTATACAGTACTATCAATTTCACTGGGTGGTGCTGGTTCTATACAAAGTCCTGTCATGATCCTCCATACATCATAATATTCACGTGCTGTTCTCACTTGCTGCTTCCATGTGATCCAGTTTCTTTCACCTTCAAGCTTAGGAATAGTAAATTTATCCATTGTTTGTTTCAGCTTCCAATAAAATATTCTGATGAAAACTTTGAAAATGCAGAACTTGCTTCACTTGGAACAACCCTAAAAAAACTTTTTAACAACAGTCTCCGAGGCAGTAACCATGCTTTGCTACCATGATGAGGCAAAGAACTGCCGAGATATAATTAACAAAGTTCAATTAATTTTATAATCCAAGCAAGCAAAAAAAATTAACAAGAAAACTGTAATAGTGAAGCATGAATGAAAGGTTAAACACTCTTACCTAGTCTTGGAGAAAAAGTAACCGTTTTATGAAAAATAAATTATGGAAAACTATCACAACATGTGTTGGCATCTGTTGTCCTACAACAAAAGAGTTCGTTTCTCAACAATGCCAAAGGTAAAAAAAACTGAAGGGGAACTTGACAATTTCTTAGTGTATATTGTAAATCCAATTTCTCCATTTGCAAAATGGCCTTTGGTTGAATTTTCATGGTGCCAGGGCAACAATCCCACCCCAGCACAGCTCTTTAAAAATTAAAATCTGAGTGATTTCTGAGCTCTCTTGAGTATATTACATTTTTTATAGTCTCAAGCACTTATGGAGTATAAATATGAATCATGCAAAATGTAGATGTGATGTATATTATATGGAGGGTGGGGGGGTGAGTCTTTCAATTTTTATAAATTACTGATTTCTCTTACAGGTTTGTTTGGTTTTTTTTTTCAAATTTATTAAATATATGTTCTCACATTGATGATCTTGCACCAGCGCACGATGCAGCATTATCTCTGAAGAGCGAATCACACGCTGGCATGTGGTGATGTTTCAGGAACCAGTCTTGCGCTAGTGTGAGAAAAGACATGCCTAAATGTTTATTCTCCAGTTCAATCGCCATTACGTTTTGGATACACAAGGTGTGATCAATAGGTATTGGGACTGGTGCCCTATTCTTAAGGAAAATATATGCTCAGTGATGACCCTCGGCAGATATTGACCTTGAACCCTCCCACACATGCACCAAAAGTCACAAAGTCATAGCTCCCACCACTTCTTTACAGTAGCGTTTTGAACAAATGTCGTACTGTGTTGTGGGGCATTCATTATGACAGAAAGTTGAACAGAGAATCTGCATCAAATTTTGCCAAAAGCTTGACGATGCCTATGCTGAGACCAATGCAAATTTGAAGAAAGTTTATAGTAAAAAGTATATGGGGTAAAAGTAAGTAAAAGTTTATGGGGAAGAAAGTGTGAACCGTACAAGAGTTTGAGTGGTTCAAACGTTTCCAAGGTGGCTCTCTGAGACCGAAGAAAGCACAAATGAGTTGAAGCAATATGAAGACACTGCTGACCGTTTTCTTCGAGTACATGGGCGTTGTTCATCATAAGTATGCTCTACATGGCCAGACAGTAAACAAAGAGTAGTGCCGTGAAAATGTAAGACGTTTAAAGGATTTCACTGTTCAAGGAAGGCCAGAGATGCATGCGTCTGGTGAGTGGCAACTCCATCATGACAACACACCTTCTCATTCAGCGCAGCTTGTGCAGGAATTTTTGGCCAAGAATCAAATTCCTGGTTCCAACATCCACTGCATTCTCCAGATATGGCCTGCTGCGACTTTTTCCTCTTTCCAAAAATTAATTCCCACTTGAAAGGGAGAAGATTTCAGGATATCAAAGAAATCCAATAGAATGTGACGTGGGCGCTGCCTGCTTTCCCAGAAAATTACTTCAGCTTTGCTTTCATCAATGGAAAAAACACTGGATGAAGTGTATAACTTCAGAAGGGGACTACTTTGGAGGAGATTAACTGCCAAATCTGCAAGTACTGTAGTTTTTTGTTTAACCCCAGTCCCGATACTTTTTGATCACACCTCGTATTTGCTGGTATTGGTGTGGAGTGAAGGTTAGAAACTAGTTGTAAAACTTCGAATTTGCTTTAATACTTATTGAAAAAATAATCTTGTAACATGAGTTGTACAGACTATAGTTCTGCAGGGCCTTCATGTCAGAAGAAAAGTGCAAAAAAATAAGCCTCTAACAGCTGATGAAATTGCAAAGGAGGAGATACAACTTCCATTGGAAATGGTTCGCTATAAAATTTTGCCTGATATTTTGGTATATATGAGGGGGTGATTTGAAGTATATCGACGTCAAATTCAGTCCCCTTCCCCTTTAGTTTTGAAGATGAGGTCTAAAATATTTGTTGGTTGTGATCTTGGATAATTCAAAAGCTACAATAGATAATCGCATCAACTCAACAGCAGTCGGTTACTCTTTATCCGGGGTATAAATGCTGCTACCAATTTGGGTGGAAGCTTTTATGAGTGCACAAGCTGGGTAAAGATCTGGAGCGGTCATTTTATTTTTGGCCATACATGTATCAAAAAGGTATACCACAACGTAAGTGCCTTCACATTATTAGTAATACTAAGGGTTTTCTAAATATCAAGTTTTAAAATCTGCCTGTACAGTTTTTTGATATGGAAGTTTCCTTATTTTAGAGAATTTTCTATATAACTATTAAAGGAAAAGAATTAGAAGACCCCTTAGGACTGCACCTGATTGCTATTGAAATAGAAAAATGTTTTTTGGGCATAAATACCCCCTCACCAGTATTTTTCCCAATACACCAACTGTACAATGGTCCATTAACTTTGGCCGTACGTTTATCAAGCAACAGGCACACCACAACAAAAGTGCCTTCTGTTTGTTTGTAGTACCAAGGGTTATCTAAATATCAAGTTTAAAAAAAAATTGGCCTGTCCATTTTGTTGATATAAGGGTTTCCCAATTTAGGGATTTTTATTATTTTGTAATTTATTAGTCAATCAAAAAAATATTTAAGTGTGATAAATTATCTTCATTACTGCTACGTCATGAAACAGTTTTCTCTTTATTTTATATATTGCCGTGTTACTCATAAGTTACAAGAGCTTTATGCTAATGGGCAACAACCAATGAGAAAACATGCTATTTTTACGTCATTCCAAATGATAATTCAAGGCAGTATAAAAGAATGGTACACGAAAGCAAATAAAATTCGTTGAGTATGTTATTTTCAGAGCAACAGCTCCACATATTTCTGATATTGTCATTTTCAAAATAACATTTTTGCTGTTTGTTTAAATTGATTTTTTTTTAAGTTACGAATAGATACAGCACAATGTGTTGTCACTGCTGTGGGGTGCCTAGTCAAGATCAAAATAAAAGGAAAGGTATGCAAAGATTGTGAGATGTTAGCGAAAACATCATTGATGCGATTGTGTCAAGGTTTGCCCTTATTGTTGAAAAAAAAGAAGCAGCTGAAGCTTTGCGCAACATGTAATACTGACTGCTACCGTAAAACATCAAATCTTGAAGATAAAATGAAAAGCTGAGCTCATAGGCGAGTGGCTTATGCTCATAACTCTATTCGTAATATGAATAATGATCTGTGGTCCATTGATTTAGACAAGTCTTCTAGTGATGTGTCAGTGGATGATGGATCATCTAAGGGTATGGTGTCTCTTGACGTTCCTTGTGCCAAAAATAACCATCGCAGGTGTGTTGTGTGCTCATCAGAAGACGGCCTGTCGGAATTTAGTGCAATCAGGCGGGCTCACGTTTCGATGACAAAACATATTGTCGTCAAGAAGCGAACAAAGGTCTGTGAAGATCATCTCGGTGCTGATGGCCATTTAACAAGACTATCCTAAACATAGTAACCTAACAGGAAAATTACACATTAATGAGTGGTGATGATTGGGCTGATTTTTTAAGAATTATGATGTCAGGGAATACCATTCCTGGCACTAGCGATTTTAGTGACATGAGAACACTGTCATCAGAGATCAGTCTTGCTGTAACCAGACTTTCAAAGGACGAATTCCTTCAGGCTTTATGATGCACCAAGAAACTCAAACCAAGCCTGAATTCTTACGAAATCAACAGCACTAACCATATACTTGCACAAGATGAAAAGTTGCAGTAACATTGATCAAACAGGCCGATACTTTAAGCAGGGCTTGAAATATACTGTTACAAATCAAATTTCTCAAGTAAGGAATGCTCTTAAAGAAATTCATGACATCGCCCGTCCTCCTTCTTTAGTTCGTGAAGATATCCTCAACCACACCTCATTTATGGTAAAAAGTCTGTTCAATGATATTGTCAATGCAACAAACACAAAGAAAATCATATACCTTAACTCTGATGGGGCTTATGCATATTGTCAGAAGAGTGCAAACAATGCCCAACGATGTTCTGATTTCAGCTCCCACAAAGGACGTCATTTGAAAAAAACATTTTTCATCAGCACCACAGATAAGTATCTTGTTTGGTGTGAAAACTTGTTCCATGCGTCAAAAAATGATGTCATTTTGATAAAAGAAATTCTTGAAACTGAAGCAAGTCTACGGAATTTAATTGAGCTCTGTGATGAGTACAAGACAGTCTTCATCTTTGATCATGGGTTCCGTGATGCCATTCCTTATCCGGAGAGTAAAGGGTATCATGTCTTCACGCCTCACCTAGACACATCTGGCTCTCAGCTACCAGTTCTGAGGGTGAATCTTTCTAGTTTTGTCACCGAAGTATGCCAGGTGATTGAGCGAGTTAACGGAGTTTTGAAAATAAAATGGCGTTACTTTGTGATACCATACCAAACTCAACAATTGACAACTTAGACTACTTGATGAGCCTCTGTACCACATGCAACATGACATTCAAGCCATTAATGACTGATGCCGCTAATGGTGATGTCATCGCTCACATGATGAAGTCACGTTACGCCGTAGCTGAAAACCCTCTGAAGGCTATTACTGAGCCACTTGATAAGAAAACTACTGGGTTGTTCGAAGAAAAGGGACGAACACAAGATCGATGATTTCCCCCTTCTTACAGTTCATGACTTGAGGCTCCTTACATGTGGCATTTACCAAATACGAATGGCTAATAGCTACATCCGCGAGCACCGGGGCGCAAGTAATGGCTTCCCAATAGAAGTGGTGCGAAACCCTTTTCCTCTTCATTTTATAAGAACGTGGATGCAATTGAGACTCATAAAAGTATAGGGTGTATGTCGCGTACGAACTAAACGGATGGGGCTACACTCTATCACTGGTTGGCATTTCCAATGCAAGATTAGGCTGAGAACTGTTGGGTGTTGTTCGCACGTGGCTGCCGTTCTAGTATATTTGGGAAAGAACATCATCAAATCTGATTATCCCCACCTTCTCCATAACGCAAGTGAAGACGATTCTGACGAGGACAGCAGTGACTAACATTATTCCATATGTATATTGTATAATGTATTTAAATGTATATTATGTATAATCTGTCTTATATATATATGCTATGTCAGATCTACTATATATATATATATAGTGTATGTATATATATATATAATGTGTAATCTGTTATGTATTTATTATGTACTATGTGTTATCTATATTGTGTATTGTATAATGCAACTAAACAGATGTCAAAATGAAAGGGAAGAAGATGTTATCCCCTTGTTGATAGTTCATAAATGACATTCTAAATGTATCCATTTAAAACCAATTACTCTTCATTTTCATCTCTGGTAAAGCTTAATATGTTGAAAAATCCCTAAAATAGGGAAACTCTCATCAACAAAATGTACAGGCCGATTTTTTTAGAACTTGATATTTAGATAACCCTTGGTACTATTAACAAACAGAAGGCACTTCTCTTATGGTATACCTGTTGCTTAATACACATATGGCCAAAAGTTAATAGACCATTGTACAGTTGGTGTACTGGGAAAAATATTGGTTAGGGGTATTTATACCCAAAAAACATTTTCCTATTGCCCAACACTTACTTGGCAATCTAGGTCTCCTGATCTCTCTCCCATAGAGCACATTTGGGACGCTATGGGAAGGCGATTGCAACCATCCCGGAATGTTGACGATTTAGCCCGACAGTTGGAGACAATTTGGCAAGAAATTCCGCAGGACACCATCCGGGATCTTTATCAGTCTATGCCACGCCGGGTGACAGCTTGCATCCAGGCCAGAGGTGGACCAACGCCTTATTGACTTCCTCCCTTTGTAACGGTCAAACTCTGCAATAAATCATTCAATTGTTCTGAAATTTTAATCATTTCTTTTTCTATGTATGTTCTTCACATCCACCAATTTTTATCGCAATCGGACAACTCCTCCTTGATGCGTCGATTTTTTTTTGTTATAGAGTGTATACATATTTGTTTGCGATACAGTTTCATGCAAAAACATAAGCATACGTGGAAAGTCCGTAAGGGGGGTTCATAGGCTCAATGGGGAATTACAGAGCTTTAACTCACATATTCCTATGTTAAATATACAAAATTTCATTGCAATGGGGGTTACAACCCCCATCAACACCCCCTACATACACCAATATACAAAAATATTGCATGTTATTTATCCTTTGATTCGCTTTTACATACCATGTGCCAGCTCATGATTGGCACTAGAGGTAACAATTTTACCTCTAGTGCCAATCGTGTGCTGGCACATAGTCATAAAATTATATGATTAAAGACTTACATAATGCTTAGTAATCAGTGCGATACACATAATCATCTTTTATTACCACTTTTAAATCGTATTTTTTATAAACAGTAAGCCGGCATATGTGGTCAAACTATTTCTATGTCAGGGCACTATCACCACAACCTCAAATAACCGGCAGTTAATGTGTTAATTGATGTTTTTAGTTATACCAACACAGTGCAATTTATTTATATGCTCTCCATCTTGCACCCAAGTGGTTATGTCTACCACCTTCAAGCCTGGATTCAACTCCCGGTACACTTGGCTATGTATGTAAATATATCATGTTTCGGAGGCCACATTTAGCTGTTGGTCCAGTCCCAGATGACCCGTTACAGTTTTGAGATATAAAATATACCTACAAATGAAGGATTTCTTTATTTTACAATATGATTTAATCTTAAATAGTCATTAATCTCTCCTGTTCCTTATGCATCTAAAGTTATTTCAAACTTCAGTAATTTGTTTTATTTCTCAGCATAAGATGTATTTTTTCTCAAAGTAAATTTTTGTAGAATTCAATTTTAAATTTTCTGCTTTGTATAAAAGTGTACACAACAATGAAAATTGTTCTTTGATATTAAAAATGAATTCAAAACATATGTTCATGGTAGATCTTGTGTACATTGTGTCTTGTACAAAAGGTTGTCTTTATCTAGTCTCTATTGAGAAGGGAGAAATTATAAATTCTAATATACCTGTACAAGTTTTCAATGCAAAGTTTTAGTTAATAAATTTATTCATTAATATCAAATTGATTAGTCTGATTTTATTGCTAAAAATCATTTGTTCATATAAACCATTTGGAACATTAACTATATATTCTACATGTATTGTTTCATGCCTTTTAAATTCCATCAAAGTGTACAGTACTAAGATTTAATTAACTTCATCAGAACATTTTGTGTCCATATTGCAGGTATTTAGTATTCAATATAAAAATACTAATAAAATGCGTCAAAACATTAATGAATTCTAAGTGCCCCTCCCCTCATGGCTTTTCCTTTGGCTAGCCCTCTGTAAGAAACTTATGGCTACAGCCTTGCAAATGTTGAAGAAAGACTTTTCATTTTGTGTTAACCATTTATTTTGTTTTCACGCTAATAGATGGCGCAAGTATTCCCTTTTTTTTTTCTTTTTTTTTTTCAAAATGTATAAACCTCGGTCAATAAAGACTCACTCTGGCTTTTATCATGGTAAAAGCAGGTTATATTTCTCAGAGTTAGACTCCGCTGAGATGTTCAGCTTAAGATTACAATAGGTTATGAGTACCTGTGCAAGCTTAAATTTGCATCTGAGAAATCAAGGACTATGTTTCTTTTAGGATTACGGCAGAAGTTTTTTGTATCCTCTCTCAGAAGTAACTAGCATTACGTTAAGGTGTTGCTGATCAGTAGTGTGACGTGAAGAACATGCCAGTGCATCATCATTTTTTTTAAAGACCGCGGAAGAAACATAAGGACGATCGTTGTTTCTTAGCCAAGAAGTAATATCGCCGATTATATATATTTTTTTAAAATCATGGTTTTTCTAAAGAAGAAACAAAGGATGGATTTAAATCGACATATCAATCCTTTGACCGGAGAAGCAGATTGGCCGATGTGGAAATGCAAAATATGCGACTTACTTGATTACCACGAGGGTGTAATCGATGTTATAGATGGGAAGCTGATATGTGACCATTTTTATTTTATTCAGTTTTTATGTCATTAAAATTATGATTTAGATCATTTTAAAATAATTATTATTGTAAAAATCACAAATATGCTAGTTTTTTATATCATTTCAATTATAGATTAACAAAATGTGTGTTAATTGTTATTAGTTTATATTGTAAATTCTATTAGTTTACACCTCTTTTCCATACATTGTTCAACCCTTTAAATGTGTTGCATTTGTAAATGACTAAACAGAGGCTGTAATGAAACCAAAGATACAATATAATCTTACACATCTTGCTTTTGTCTATCTTGGCAACAGTGTATACAAAAACATTATAAAGTAGGGTGTGTATAGGATTACAATTTTACATGTTACATATTAGACACACACACACATACAGGGTGACTCATAATTAATGGAACGAAGTGAAAAGGGTAGTAAAGGACAACAAATAATTCATGTTTGATGAAATACCTGTGCCTACAAACAAGCTGGTATGGCTGTAGAGCTTAACTACTGTTGATATCCGTCTCGTTGCTATGTAGGCAATTACGGCAATAAAAAAATGTAATGCATAAATTAAGTGATTGGCCTAATAATACAGCAGAGACAAAAAAAATCAAGAATTCCCTTTTCTGATCCTGATCTGTGTTACGATTTAGTGAAAATAAGCATAAAACTGCCTTTTTTTGCACACTGAACTGCCAAGTATGTGCAATAGGTGAAGGACATCAAAATAAACAATTTTTATTCAGTGCCTTTTTGTCTAAAATTAGCCGTTCGGGCACTACAGTGAATTTAGTATTTGGATCCTGCATTTAAGGTTTCTACAAAGGGCTACAATGTGCCATTTCAAGAATTTTTAAAATTATTTAATGTCAACGGACCTTGGGCTCTATTTGGCGACTTTCTAAAATCAGTTAAATTCACCGGAATTGTATGTGTAGAATCTGTCGCTTTAATTGCGACCATGCATTCTGAACATACACTTCTGGTGAATTTAAGTGATTTTAGAAAGTCGCCAGAAAGAGAGAGGGAGCCTGGCGTCTGTTGACATTAAATAATTTTAAAAATTCTTGAAATGGCGCATTGTAGCCATTTGTGAAAACCTTGAACTCAATGGATCCAAATACTGAATTCACTGCAGTGTCCGAACATACATGATAACACACATCAGGATCAGAAAACGGAATTCCGGATTTCTTTGTCCTCACTATATTATTAGGTAGGTCAATCACTCAAATTTATGCATTAAAATTTTCTTTTATTGCTGTGATGGCCTATGTAGCAACAACACGAGTTTCAATAGTAGTTACATTCCACAGCCAAACTGACTCGTTTGCGGACATGGGGATTTCGCCAAATATGGCTTATTTGTCGTCCTTTACCACCACTTTCAGTTTGTTCCATTAGTTTTGAATCACCCTATATATATACACACACACAGCGGATGCTTACACATATTTATGACTTTGACAGCATAAATAAAATACATACCAAAAAAATTATTTTATAATGTATTTTGATAGCTCTGCCTTTGAACGATCATATTACATCTAGATTTACACAATAGTAGTAGAGCTTTTTGTAACGCCACAAGCGGAATTTTGTCCCATTCCTCCTCCACAGCTTTCCACGGTCCATCCAAGGTAGTGGGTCGGCGTTTTGAAAGAGATTGTTTTAAAAGTCCAAATGCACAATAAGCCATCGGTGCTACATCTGGAGACTGGGTAGGAATATGGCTAATTGGTGTTGACTTAATTCCAGTTTCTTGTCTCATTTTTCTAGAAATATGGTTGTACTTTTGGAGGTGTAGCTGCTCGCTTTGTCCCGATGGAGTTCCACAATTTGAAAGTCAGTAGGATACAATTTTGGAATATCTTCTTTAAAAATAGGAGTCAGAACATTATTTTGATAATAATAATATCAGTATGGAATATGACCGCCACGAATCAAAATGCACACAAGTACATGCCTTGTCCTGCTATCAATAGGGATATTAATCATTGTCTGAGGAATGTTTTGCCACGCAGCAAGCACTTGGTCACGTAAATCATCAAGATTGGTAGCTGGCACCTCCTTTTGCAATTGTTGACCAATGATGTCTCAAATGTGATCGATGGGAGACAAGTCAAGAAATGAGGCATGCCACGGTAAAATGCCAACTCCACGTAGGTAGTTCACAGTAGCATGAGCAACACGCGGCCTAGCATTGTCATGTTAGAAAAGCAGCTCCTAGAACACCTGGTAGAAATCATTATAGCACTGGCTCCATGACCCGATCAAATAACGTTGAGCTGTCAGTGTATTAGGAAGAAAAACTGAAGGGCTTCACCTACCATACATAATGCCATTTTATACTATTATTCCAGGAATAGAGCCAGTATGGCGTTCATTTATGAAGGCTTGTTGATGACATTGGCTAGGTGGTCTCCAGACCAATCTCCGACCATCACTGCATCTGAGACAGAAGCAAAACTCATTGCCTCCTGGATGTATACCATCATAGTCTTTGAGAGCTGTGGTCTAGGGTCAATGGAACACCTGTCACTGGTCAGCTGGCTCGTAGCCTAATACCATGCAAGTGCCTTCAGATGGTTTGTGTAGTTACTGCTGAACCTCCTGAGCTTGGTATGTGGTGTCGAAGATCACTTGCTGTAGAGTAAGGATCATTAAGCTCCATTCTTCTAATCCAATGATCCAACTAAGCAGATGTTCGTCTCTTGTCACCTCTTGCTGTCATCGGAGTTTGTTATTCTCGCAACCATCAGGATACGCAGACACAGGGTTGAACAATGCTGATATCTTGGTCAAAACACATAGCGATTGGCTGGAGTGATAAACTACCATCTATGATTTTGAGAATTTTGCCCTCTCCGTTTGCGATAGATGATGATAACTGGGACAGTATTGAACACAGGGCATCGCACAATCAAACTATGCAATCAAATCTGATTTCTAAAGCCTCTTGTGGCAGGAAAAAATTACCATCAAATAGACTTTTATACCATCTAAGCCCCTCCCATAAGTAGTTTATTGGAGCTAGGCGTTTGAAAATTTGATCATTTGCATATGTTAGCTACACCCACAACTCCACCAATTTGCATAACCTTATAACCTTTCCTTCTTAGTGTTGCAATTTTAATGTTGAGCAGTGCATTTTCTTTTTTGATATGGGATACACCACATTGCTATTATTCATTTGTGTGAAGATTTCAAAACAACCCAAGTAATTGTTTTAATAGATCCCAATTTCACCAAAAAAAATTTTTTTTTTGCCCAATAAAACACATTTAAACATGAGAAAATCCCCTTTTTTTTTTTAAAAAAAAAAACTGGTTTTATTCAACCCTGGAAGGTACAATAAGTCTAACTGTAAAATTGTGGGTTCTCGTACATTAATGTCATGAGGATAAGTCTTGCCTCCTGAAAATTTAATTTTTTAAGGATACCTATTTTTGCTTGTAAGGTATTATTACCCTTCTCAGGGCTAACACAATGGTCAATACACAAAGCCACTGGGGTGAGTTTTTGGTCATTTTTCATGGAGAATTGATTATATACAATACTTTTTGATACCCACACTTGAACCTCAAACTAGAGCTTTTAAGGCACAGGAGAAAGCGATGCCGTCCCTTACCTAAAGTCAAGCTAGAGTCCCTCCGTTAGATATGGAATACCTTAACGGCTAGGTCTCAGGATAGGAATGACACCCCTTTTGCTGTATATAAGGTTGTAAAATATTATTACCCTTCTCAGGACTAACACAATTGCCAAATAATGGTCAACACACAAAGCCACCGGAGCAAATTTTTTGTAATTTTTCATGATGAATTCAATTATAGGTAATTTTTGACATCCACGCTTGAGCTTGAGGGACTCTAGTTTGATTCTAGGCCAGGGATTGCATGTCTTTTTCTCCTATACCTTAAAAGCTCTAGTTCAAGCTCAAGTGTGGGTGTCAAAAATTATTACCTGTACTTACTTTTGCTCATCAATTCAATTACATTGCCCAATTTGGGCTGAATGTATACAATTCTGAATATAATTTTATTGCTTTAATTAGGATACTTTACTAAATATACATGTCCTTCTTTTTATCAGATCTATGCATATGGTATAAATTGTTCCCAAATATGTGACTGCAATTGGGATAATTCTGTTGGATGTGACCATGTTACAGGAAGATGTAATTGTCGTTCTGGCTGGAAAGGTGAGTATTTCTTAAGTGTTGGGTTGGTTAGAAAGTACAATAAACTCTCGATTATCCACATTCAAAAATACTTTAAATAATGAGCATATTCCAGTTTATACAATTACAATGTTATAAACATAGTCTATTTACTAAGAATCGACATCCAAAAATACGTTAAACAAATTAGGAAAACTGAATGTCATCAGAGGCAGATTTATGATTTTCGTCATCTGTAAGCTCACAAGGGGAACCCACAGTGAGTGATCCGCCGATTTTGATGAAAGTAGAGCCAAAATAAGGAAATGCGTGTCTCGGCATTCGTGCCAATGCGCATTATTTTCGGAGATATGAATTTTTAAAGATTTTGCATACTATATATGAACTTAAAACACGACGCCCTCTGCAAGCCAATCGGTAGCTTGGGCGGTAAGTTGTCGGCTCTTCGCTCCGTATTTTTGTGTTCGATGCCCGGGGAAATCATTTTTTTTTTTTAATGTATCCTTTTTACATGTTTGCTTATGTATTTTTATTAGTAAAAATACTTTGCTTACAATCGGATTTTGCTCATAAACTTACTTTAATAAAATTCATATTTACATATTTAATTCTGTGATACTATTTTTCGCAGTTATAATTTTTACACGAATTTTAATATTTTATTGAATAGTTGTAAAGGTACAAAAAGTTTAGGAGTTAGCTGTATCACCGTCGGACATGATTAGCATATTTATGAATGAACTGGTAATGAATAAATAATGAACTGTATCAGAGCGCAAGTGCAAAACGGCAATACAATAGTATAAAGTGGGGTTATTGTGTATGTGCAAAAGTGAACATCGCTTGTCTTTGCATGCGACTCCTATGCTTGGCGAGGGTGATGTCGCAGTCGGACATGATTAGCATATACATTATACAAACCAGGAGTACTGTAACATATTCTTGAAAATAGGCGCCGAAAGTTGATTGTCAATAAGTGAATGGATCTTCAAAGCATCTATCTGCTCACGTGTTTAAATGACTATTTTCTTGTAAGCTTTCAACACAATTTTGTAACCTTTTAATGAAATTTTTTACTTGACGGAAGAAGTACACATCACGAGGTTGACAGTATGGGGTACAATGAGGTGGAATTACTTCAACAGTAGAAGAAGAGGTGCCGTCGTCATTTGTAAAAACATTATTAAAGTGTGCTGGATCTACTTAACTACATAACAGGCTGGATGGCTACACCAAAACTTTTTCTACTTTTCAACTTTTTAATAATCAGCAATTAACATTCGAGTAGAAATTACCAGTATAATAATATAATATCAGTATATAATATATATAAATAAATAGTGTTGCATTTTAGGAGTTAAATGTGAAAGTACATGTGAGCGAGGTCGATATGGCAATGACTGCCAGAACTTTTGCGACTGCAAAAATAACTCATCCTGTGATCTTGCAACTGGTAACTGTATCTGTGAACGTGGTTGGACTGGAAAACATTGCAATGAAAGTAGGATTCATTTTTTTCATTTTTGATAGATAAAAACTGGAGGGAAGTTAAATCTTTATTGTATATTTTGTCGTATGAATGTTTAATATATATTTCCTCTTTTTTAAAGCTTGTCCAACGGGATATTTTGGATACAATTGTTCAGAATTGTGCCCTAACTGTGTGAATTCTGCAAAACTGTGTGATCATATTACTGGAAAATGTAGCTGTCATCCTGGTTTTACAGGTCTTAGTTGCAGTGAGAGTTAGTATCAAACTAAGATTCCTTAAATTTTGATACATTTTGCAATTACTGTAGATTCTCTTTATAATGAAAAATTCGTTATTATGAAACTAAGGCCAATCCCCATTTCAAATGTAATTAATACAATGTATTAACATTTCCAAGATTTAATGAAGTAAATTTCTGAAAATTTTGTTACAACGAAAAATTTATTAGCGATCCATTTTTTTTTTTCAATTGCATAACAAAAGACACTAAATTTCCAAAAATTCAAAATGTAATAAGGGATCACATTTTTTGGGGAACAACCACGAAGAAACAAGTGGCAGTTAGAATGACTTGTTCCACCCATTCGCATCCTTTTTCTACTGTCTAGTTTGTTTTGTTATTCTCCCTCACCTGCACTTCAGGTTGAGTATATGACAAGCAACTGGTGAGTATAGGGCTAACACATGACAGTAAAAGTAATGTTCAGCATCCGTTCAGCTGCTATCTATGTTAATTGCGATTTTTTTCATAGTGATATGACTAAGATGAAACAGCAATTTTCTTTAAGAGAAAAGAAAGCCATAATTTCTGAAAATGATAAAAGATTACCGAAAGGTACCATGGCCCAAAAATATAGAATATCTGCATCAACTTTCTATTTTTAAAAGATCAGAATAGAAATGAGAAGTAGTTACAAAAATCAATTGTTGGTTGACAAAAAAGAAAAAATGTGGCAGGCTAAATTTCAATATGTTAATACAGCTGTATTCCAGGGGTTTCAGGGAGTTTCTTCATGTAATGTTACTGTAAGTTTTCCTCTTATAAGGGAGAAAGATGACAGTTCGAAACAATGCTATGAATTTACTTGTATAAACAAAAAACATGGATTTTCTGAAATAGTGTAAATAAAGGTTAGTCTTTAATTTTTAAATTTTATTTCACTAAATTACTCAGTTAAATTATTTTTTCATTGAAATCGTATCTGGTTAAGGTGAGAAATGCTTTGCATGTTATATTTACATGAATATATTATGTAATATTAATAAATTAATGTGAATTTCATTATAAGGAAATAATAGTTCATTATAATGAGAATCTACTATATACTGAAGTGTTGTGCATAGAAATGTAGATGCCCTATTAGTTTGTGCAAGTTTTAAGCATCTGTAAGCTCCACACAAAATTAAATACTAGTTTAGGGGAGAAATTTATTAAACATAATTCAAAATGAAAAAAGTCTATTTTAATGTACAAAAGTTATTGTTAGAAGGGAAAAAATTGCAAACACAAAAATAAATGTACCTTATGGTTTTGAGTTCAAATGTGGCTGTTTAAGATAATGTATTCATTTTATGCATCTGTCAGTCATGCTTCCTGGAACTTGACTTTTGTATTTTGAAGGTGGTCTAATTAAAGCATTTCAAGCGATGGAAAAACTTAAGTTTATTTTTCAAAAACGTTAAACTGATCTGTTGGTGAAATCCAAAAATTTTGTCATGAAACTCTGAAAGTCTAAACTAAAAAAAAGAAAAGAAAACAACGTAGAATGTCTTTGCGAACTTAAGAAACATGGCAACATTGAATCATGAAGGCTGTTTCAAATTCCATCACATGAATGCTAATGAAATTAGATGAGAACTCCAACTAGACATTTCAAGGGTTACAAACATTTCTTACGACAATCAATCAGTGTCTCTACATTGTACATGCAAAAATGTAAACTGCACCACATCTAAAACCTCAGCATAAAGTGGCATTCATATCCTTGACTTATATTCATTGGATATCTTTATTTTGAAGAAAATTGACCAGCTGAAACCTGTAAGGACATGTATTACCATCCATAAATAAAAATTATAGATTTGTGGCACTTTGAAAATACCAAAGTGAAGTTCTAGTATATCGTTCCTCTTACCAGTAACAGAACCTTCATCAAAGGTGTGAAGCTTTATGTGTGTATCTACAATGTAAGCAGAAACACTGAGAATGAACTCTAATTCAGTGGGGCAATATGCCCACTGGTGCCGAGTTCAGATTATGTTATCAAACTAATTCTTGTATTATTAAATGAAGAAAACAGGAATTTCACTATTATCTCTTAACATCATGGAAAGGGCACGATTTCGTTGGTGGTGGAGATATAATATGAGTAGGTATAATGTTGAACTGGTGAACAAAGCTCCACAATTTTGAAGTAGGTTCTGTTACTGATGAGAATTATAGAAATGACATACTAGAACCTTACTTTAGTTTTTTCGAAGTACCTTAAATTTCCTATTCTTATTCATGAATGCTACTGCATGCCCTCAATGATTTCAGCTAGTTCATAATCTTCTAATGAATATATTCAACATATACAGTGAGCATCAAAGCCTAAATATGAATACCATTGAGTATGCATGGAATGCACTAGGGAGGTGAATTCCATTCCATCTGCCTTCACCAAGGACATTCCAGAGCTTAAAACAACGCTACTTCAGGATTGGAGTCTCCTATTCACACAGCTCATGGACAATTTCATGAAAAGCATTAACTAATGTAAGAGTTACATGGCTGTAAAAGATCTCCATACCCCTTATTTATATTCATGTGTGTGTTTACGTTTTTTATGTGAAAAACGAAAATCACATTTTGACATCTTTTTTAAAAAAGAATCATAATTTCTATAAAAATAATTCTTTTTTTCTTTTGTACTTAATTTACCATCTTACCTAAGTATACAAAGTTCCATTTTCCATTTTAATTTTTGGTTCATGAAATATTCACAATTTAGATACCAGTATAGTATGGATATGTGTAATTTTGCATAGCACTATATGCCATGTTACACTTGTCAACTATTTATCATACATTTTTATTACTGAAAATTTACCATAAATTAAGTCCCACTAGTTACTCACTCTCTCTCTCCACCCACCTCCATATATTGTACCATTATTGTGATAATGCTCGAACCTTTGTACTGAATTTTGACAAATCTTGCATTTTTTGCATGATTTGTCTCTGAAAATAAGTTTTAAGGAACCTTCTGTGACATTGTGATGACCCAGGTGAATATATGTATATACACATGTATTCATATACTGCCATAATTTCAACCATATGTTACCTAAATTTCAACCAAAAGTTATGTCAATATCAAGTCACGAAAGAGGTATGCTATCATGGAGAAATAAACATGCTTACCTGTTGTAGTGGCTTGCTTTATATGAAGAAATTATGCAGTGTGCCGTATGTGAGCATATTCTTTATATGTTTTAATTTCATTCTCTTTTCAAGTTTGCATTTTAATTGCAAAATTGTATTTTCTAGGTGACTAAAAAATTATTTTCAGAATAATTTTTTTAAAGTTTTTGTTTTTGTAAACTTACTCATCTATTACCCACACCTACAAAGTATCAGTTATATTTCTTAATACAATACCAATAATACATAAATTTACAGTCAGTAGAACATTTCAAAGGCATTTTGAAATATAATCCTGCAATTGTGACTAAAAATTTTATTTTTTTAGTGATACACTTTTCAATTTTTAAACTACTGAATTTCAGTATGCATGTTGAAAGTACTCTTAAGAAAATATTTTATATTTTTGAAACTGATTGAAATTTCACAATGATTTATGTTTATTATAAAGTAAACATGTTATTACAGCATGCCCTTCAGGATTTTATGGTCCATCTTGTCAGTATGAATGTAAATGTAAAAATAAGGGAAGTTGTAGTCCTGCTACTGGAGAATGTACATGTTACCCTGGCTGGAAGGGTGAAGATTGTGGCTTGCGTATGTATTTTAACTATAATAAAATTTAATAGCTTGTGTTTAGTTTTATATTACTGGTTACCAAATTATCATTTTGTATGTAGTGTATTTGTGTGTTAGGCTTAATCGCCAAAATTGCTCAGTGACTGAAAAAAAGACTACAAACGCATTCTGGCCATTTAAAAAATGCCATGGCCCAAAATTCGGGTTGTGGCTCTTGCAACAAACGGCCAATACCCATTTTGGCAGTATTGCCAAATCCTAGGGTTAAAACATATCCAAACATACCAGGGACGTATTGAGGTTGATCTGAAGCCCTCATCCTTTTTCTGAACTGCTATTGGAGCTATGACTATGATATTCTATATTCAGAGTGTATGTGAGGGCACTTGAAATGTCGCATGTCAGGTAGTGGTGGTTCTATGCAAAAAAATTTAGGGGGCACAAATTCCTGCCTATGTACACTGGCAGTATGCTTGCACAAAGGCAAGATAATAAAATCTGGTTTTATTTGGGAAGCCATAATTCCCCCAGCCCTAGCCTATAACTGTCACAGGTGTCAGGGCCATATCGAGGTGGGGGGCGGAGTCCCCTTCCTTTTTCTAGGATGCTATTGGAGCTGTGATGTGATATTCAGTATTCAGAGTGTGTATGTGAGGGCACTTGAAATATCACGTTAGTTCCATATCAGGGGGCGGCAGAGCCCCATCTTTTTTCTAAGCTGCTATTAGAGTTATGGTTACAATCTTTCAATAGTATCTTTTTTACAATCTTTCAAGAGTGTGCATAAGGGCACCTGAAACTTTGCAGGTCAAGGCTTATCGGGGGAGGGGGGTCAAGAGCATACTTGGAATGATTGCAATCATTTTATATGATTACACTTACTTAAGATGAGATTACGATTATATAGTTATCAAAATTTAGATTATGATTTTGATTGTGTTTGTAGTTAATTCTATTTTCCAATTACAGTTTGATTACAATTAGACAGTTTTTGATTATGATTACATATATATAAGTATAAAATGCAATTATGAATATGATGACATACCAAATTCAAAATATTAGATTACACACTAAGGTAAAACTTTTTTTTTTTATTTTGGGGTGGCTCAGGTCCCCAGTACGTCATTGACATGTGACATTTCAAATGCCTTCCTGTATACTCTGAATATGGAATATCATAGTCATAGCTCCAATAGCAGCCTAGAAAAAGGATGGGACTCTGGCCCTCCCCAATACAGCCCTGATATGTGACAATTTAAATGACCTCACATATACTCTCTGAATACAGAACATAGTAGTCATAGCTCCAATAGCAGCCAAGAAAAAGGATGAGGCTTCAGATCCCCAATACAGCCCAGACATGCAACATTTCAAGTACCCTGACATACTCTCTCTGATATTCTGCATTCGAAGAGAGTATATGTCCTCACATACTCTCTCTGAATATGGAATATCGTAGTCGTAGCTCCAATAGCAGCCTAGAAAAGGGTGGGGCTTCGGGCCAACCTCGATATCTCTGACATGTCTGGTGATTTTGTAATCCTGGGATTTGGCAATACTGCCAAAACTGGTATTAGCCATTTTCTGAAAGAGCCACAACACAAATTTCACGTCGTGACATTTTTTAAATGGCCACCATGCATTTGGCCGTTCTTTTCGCTCATTGAGCATTTTCAGTGTTTCAGCCTAACATATATATTAAATAAAATTGAAATACTAAGAAAGAGATGCAATTTATCTGAATCTTGTTGACAAGACTGATTAGGTATTAAATAAAATATAAAATTTTCTGAGCAAACAACACATTTATTATACAAAAGAAGTTGCTTAAATGACCACATTAGTATGGAATGAATCCCTCTTTGCTAATAATGCATTTTTCTACCTGTCGTGGCATTGAATCACATAAATATACAATATCTTAGGGTACTCCTCACCATGCTTGCCCAACCTGTTGAAAATTATTAGTTACTGTCTGCAGTGGTTGTGTCAGTCTGTATATGACATCCCATGATCTCCCATAGATTTTCTATTAAGAATGAATCTGGGGATATTATAGGTTATGATAAGACATTGCTGCTTTGTAGACATTCTCATGAAATGTTAGCCATATGTGAGTGGGTCTTATTCTGCTTATTCTGCTGAAATGAGGCATATATATATACCCAGTTAGTAGATAATTACAGAACCCAGATATCAAAATATTATAGACTAGTTAATTTGCCTGCAGTGTACACCAGAATGGGACCACCTATCATAGCTATTAGATTCTCAGACCATAATACCCAATGGTCAAGCTGTGTGTAGTTCAACACAACTGAGTTGTCTTGTTCACCACATTACCTCCATGTCTGTGTGTCTAGCTATTTTCGGGACTTAAGCAAAAGCTGGACTCATCACTGAAGATATCATTCTTCATATGATTTTCTTGAAATCTCTTTATTGTACAAAAACCTTTAAAACGCAGCTCTTAGTTTAACTTTGCCACCAAATCCTTTGATAATGCATTAGGAAATGTGGCTGAATGCTCAATAGATGCATATTTGTTACAGCAAAAATTTGAATGCTGTAAAAGCGACAACAAACAAGTTTCAGCCAGAGGATGTAGCATCTATTCAAATTATGCAATGTCTGTTCTGAGATGTAGAAGGGAATTCGGCTTAAGATCAAGCCTGCATTTTACCTTCTACTATTAAGGGCCCAGAAGCACGAAATGAAACTCTTTGACTCAATTTGTTACATCGATAAAGAAAGTGAAATAATGAAAAAGGCTAAGGGGAAGACTGGACACTCCCTTGTTGCAAAATTAAACTATGTTTAAAAAAACCTAATGGGTTTCATACGTTGAAAAAAAAATTCTGTTATCTTAACTGGAGAGAGAAACGTCGGGAATGAATTTTCCATAAAAATGAACGTATGAATCGTCAAATATGCTTCAATAACATATGTGAGTCATTGTAATAACATATGTAAGTGTTGAGAAGAGTTTTTCAAGGCATAAAAATTTGCTTTCAGAAAATAAAATAGACTTTTGACAGCACTAAAAAAATGCATGTATGTTCATGCAAGTGATTAGATTAGGTTACGCATCATTAAAATTCAACGAAACAATACAGAGTTTCACCAGGAGATTCCATAACAAACAGTTATTTTGACACTAGCGTAAGGTTTAAAAACACGACGTTTCGGGAGCCAACTGCTCCCTTTGTCAAGTGAAGGCAGAATGAAGAGTTCGTGAAAGTCCTAAGCTTATATACCCGCATGTTGGGAATCCCCATCTGACGCCATTTGGTGCGGAGCATTTCCAGCTGGGGAAACCCTCGCCGGGAAAGCCCCCGCACCCGACGATGTCAGATGAACACCCCCAACTCGAGGTTTTGCAAAAATCCTGTAAGGTTCTGGTAGAGGTTTTGCGATGTTTATTGCACGACTCCTCAAACCGTAGGTTTCCCATGATTCCAGAAAAAGTCTACTCCCCAGATTCGTCACATTCTGATGTAATACTTTCATCGAATGCCAATCTGGTTCGTGACCCTCCCTGAAGACATGTTCAGCCAACTGGCTTGAATCGTCTCCCCTAGCTACCGCACGCATATGCTCCTTCCCTCGTAGACGTATCGATCTTCCCGTCTGTCCAACATACACCTTGTCACAGTCTCCACACGGTATTTGGTAAATAGCACCAGATTTTTCCTCCTCAGGGACGCGATCCTTAACTTTAAGTAATAGATCACGCAGGGTGTAGACAGATTTTTAGTAGGTCTTAACATTCACACGACCGAGAATTCGAGACAGCTTTTCTGAGACACCCGCCACATATGGCAAAAATCCATCGCTGTACCTCTTTTCTGTCGGTAAAATCTACCCTTGAAGCCGAAAACCGTGGAATTCAAGCAGAACTCTAACAGGCCACATATCTCTTCCGGACTAAGGCTAGTTCTTTCTTCCAGGCTTCCATCATGTCTCAGTCGCTCCAACGCTGCTGATACCGCCAAATTAGTTGGAATACAGGTGAAAAGTGAAACAACACTAAAAGGCACCATAGCATCATCGGGAGCGATTTTTACGTTTCTGATAGAAGAAATAAACTCCTCAGAGGTAGACACCGACCGTCCAGAGGATCCAACAAGATTTTCAAGAGGATCCAACAAGACAAAGCCGATTTTCGGCTTCAAGGGTAGATTTTACCGACAGAAAAGAGGTACGGCGATGGGGTCAGCCGTTTCGAGTGTGGTGGCAAATTTGTGCATGGAGGCTTTTGAAAACAGTGTTTTAGATGAGTGTACTTACTGTGTCAAGGTGTGGAAGCGATACGTCGATGATACGTTTGTTATCCTACCAAGGTCTGCAGTTGCTGATTTTCATCTCTATTTGAACAGCTTGAACCCTCATATTCAATTTACGTTATAGGAAGAAGATTGCGTTTCATTACCCTTCTTAGATGTTCGGATAAATAGAGATGGGCATGGGCGACTGTTGACTACGGTGTTTAGGAAACCAACGCATACTGATAGGTATCTTGACTTTCGTTCTCATTACCCGGCATCACACAAAGCATCTGTCATTAGAGCCTTGCACCGACGAGCCTTTACACATTGTTGTAATGATGACCTTCGCAATGTTGAATTACGACGCAACAAAAGCGTGTTGAAAAAGAACGGTTACCCGACTAAATTTATCGCTCGTAACCAATGTGGTGTTAGTGGTGGAAACAGGAATGTAGAGGATGAGACTAGGAAGACATCAGTGGTTTTGCCATATGTGGCGGGTGTCTCAGAAAAGCTGTCTCGAATTCTCAGTTGTGTGAATGTTAAGACCTACTACAAACCTGTCTACACCCTGCGTGATCTATTACTTAAAGTTAAGGATCGCGTCCCTGAGGAGGAAAAATCTGGTGCTATTTACCAAATACCGTGTGGAGACTGTGACAAGGTGTATGTTGGACAGACGGGAAGATCGATACGTCTACGAAGGAAGGAGCATATGCGTGCGGTAGCTAGGGTAGACAATTCAAACCAGTTAGCTGAACATGTCTTCAGAGAGGGTCACGAACCAGATTGGCATTCGATGAAAATATTACATCAGAATGTGACGAATCTGGGGAGTAGACTTTTTCTGGAATCATGGGAAACCTACGGTTTGAGGAGTCGTGCAATAAACATCGCAAAACCTCTACCAGAACCTTACAGGATTTTTGCAAAACCTCGAGTTGGGGTCATCTGATGTCGTCGGGTGCGGGGGATTTCCCGGCGAGGGTTTCCCCAGCTGACTCCGCACCAGATGACGTCAGATGGGGATTCCCAACATGTGGGTATATAAGCTTAGGACTTTCACGAACTCTTCGTTCTGCCTTCACTTGACAAAGGGAGCAGTTGGCTCCCGAAAAGTCGTGTTTTTAAACCTTACGCCAGTGTCGAAATAACTGTTTGTTATGGAATCTCCTGGTGAAACTCTGTATTGTTTCGATAGGTTATTTTGGGTAAGCGAAATTCGAATTATCGGCGTTCAAATGTATTTACAAGTAAAACGTTGTACGAGTGCCAACTTAGAAAAAAATTACAAATAAAGAGTATTGCAGGACATTTTGTTTAAGCGAAGTTAGGATTATTGGAGTCCTACTGTATTTATAAGCAAAGAAACACTCAATAAATAAGCATATTGCAAATTATAACGTAAGTGTGACGCGACGAATTGTCGAGCGACAAATTGTGCACGACGAATTGAGGTAGGTATACCAATTAAACATATAGTTCGAGAAATTTTTCCACAGAAAACAGTTTGGAAATACGTTAGTGAAATGGAATTATAATTCTACAACTTGTGGTATATTCCTGTTAGCTTGTTGAAATACTGCGCATGCTCGGTGAAGTGATC